>OZ030026.1:4409200-4809200 GCA_964023405.1 Apodemus agrarius
AGACAGAGTGTTGTCTCAAGCTTGCCTGATCTAAGTGGCGAGACCCTAACCCGGAGGGATCCGGTTATGAGAAAACGATTGCCAAACTAGAAAACTGTATTTACCTTAACTATCGGTCTGGTATGAAGAAAGAATAAAGAGATTTTCAGACAAAATTACACAGCCTTAACAAAAAAAAATAATCACAGAGTATAATTTTTAAAGTCTTTATTAAGGAAAATCCCAAACATTTATAAAATTAGAAAAATAATGTCTATATAATGGCCCAACTTCAGTCATTGTCGACCTCTTATCATTCCTGGGGTGGGGGAGGACACAATTTTATCATCCTGGTTTCCAAGTTCACAAATTCTCTTTCTCTCCCTTTTCCCTTCCCCCTTCTTCTCTGCCCCTCCCCCATCCACTTCCCACTTCCCATCTGCCTTCCCTCTTCCCTCACTCTCCCTCATCCCCCCTCCCTCCTTTCTCCTAGGTGGTGCTGAGTTTGGACCCAGTGCCTTGGGTACACTAGGCAAGCGCACCCCCACACCCTCAGCCTTGACAGTAAATGTCTTGACTATTAGTCCCTCCTTTGCTACCTATGTTTCTCCATTGCTTTTTACATTTTCAAAAGTAAGATCTTAAACAATAACTATTCATCTCAAGTTGGCCATTTATGTTTTTCTTAATTCGGTAGGTTTATCCTCAATTTCTTTTGTGCTCTTTTTATTTATGTGAACATGTTTTTTATAGAAGGTAGACGTGTTTTACCCCTGTCAAACCTCTGAGTTTGAATTTTGTTCCTGTATCCCATGGTGTTATGGGACATAGCTCAAACTCACTAGATATATTTAACTCTGTGCTGGTAAAGACACCAAGGGTATTTATTTGATTATTTCGAGGGGGGAGGGGGAGAGAGGAGAACCTAAGACATTAAATTAAAAGTTGTAAACACAGGAAATTAATTAGCAATTATAACAAGACAGCCAAGTAAGTGTCTTAGGATAATTATACAACAAAGTGCAATTAAGTGTTGCTTCGTTATATAAATAAGAAATCATGAGTTTCATATTTAAACTAGGCTATGGAAAAATTGATTGATGGGGATATGTTTATCTTTACAAATATATTTGAGATTTAAAAAAAACAGTAGAATTATGTCATTACTTGGCAAAGGTTCGTGAATAAGTATATTGTTAATCATCAGTGTATGGTAATGTCAAGCCAGAGGGACATACATCACCCACAGTCACTCTGATTTCCAAATAAGTCAAGCCAAAATCTGAGTGAGCCTTAAAAACCCATTATGAACACATAAGTTAATATTCCAAGGAACTTAGTCAAAAAACAATGATAAAGCCACACCTGGAGAACAGAGGAGGCATGGGAAATAATCAAAGGTTTTCAGATGCTCTGAATAAAAATAGCAAAGAAGGTCAAACTTAAGAAACTAGTATAGAACTATTATTTGTCTGGAGAAAACCCTACCCATTGAACATGTTTAGAAGTGTTGTTCCTGGTGACTAGATAAGAGGAGGTAAGGTCAGAACTGAGTGTTTGCTTGTTTTAGGTTTGGGGCTTTATAATACTATTTGATTTTTAAGTAGTTAACCCTTTGAAAAAGTAATTTAAAATAAAAGAAATAAAAAAACAGAAAGATAGGCCGTGGGTATTGGATACCTTATGAAAGCAGAGCCAGGGCTGTTGGCACTTACTCCACATAGGTTTGTGGTGGTGTTATCTGTGGTGGGACTCTATGACTGGGGATAATGTGCTTATTCTTAGCCTGAAAGGAAGCTCAGCCTTGAACTCTTCGTCCCTACACAGCCTGTGCACCCTTCAGAGTGTTCTAGCTTGGTGGCACACGCCTGTAATCCCAGCACTTGGGAGACAGAGGCAGGTGGATTTCTGAGTTCCAGGCCAGCCTGGTCTACAGAGAGTTCCAGGACAGACAGGGCTACACAGAGAAACTCTGTCTCAAAACAAACAAAAAAGTGTTCTGATTCTGCCAAGAATTTTAGTTCTGCTCTAGAAACATTTTTAAGATAAATTATATGTGTGTATATGTATGTATGTATGTACATATGTATGTATGTACGTATGTACGTGTGTATTGCTACTGGAACCTGTCTCAACATCTCCAGCCCCTGTGGCATTTCAGAACACAGTCATAAAGGAGCTCTCAGCAGAAGTCACTGCTGACGAGGTGCTCCCTGGAGCTGACTGGCAGATAGGCAGAGGTTGCAGCGGCTTCTCTGAACCAAGCTGTGTTTCATAGCTGATCTTTTAGGGTGGCAGAGAAACAAGATGGCTGGCCATGGGGACCATTTGGCTCTCTGCCTTTCCCGTTCTCCCCTTCTCTTGGGGGCCTTTCTAATTAGTTGCTGTCCTTGGATAGCAAGCTAATATTTCACATCAGTTCCTTCATGCTTGACTTAGAAAACCCGTGATTATTACAACGGACACTCAGCCTCACAAAGCCAAAATGGCCACTTAGTATCACAGTCAAATTCTGTCAGCAACCTACTTTCTTTTCGAGGTCTTTAAGCAACAGAGCATGCTGTTTTATTTCTCTCAAAGAAATAAAGTGCTAGCCCCCTATGGAACAAGGGTATGTATACATAGTCTTCTGAAATTGGGAATGCTGTAAAAACAGGTACTCTTTCTGTCAGTTCTTCTTAAACACAGAAGATTCGGTAATGCTTTGATGGTTCAATCTTGTATAACTTGTGTCAAATTTACATAGATGCCATGCTTAAAAAAAAAAAAAAATCAGTAGAAAACGTTTATTGCCAAAACGAGGAGCCACGTCTATGTCAGTCATAAAGGACATCATAATTAGTGAGGTGAGTTATAGATGCACTCCCTTTCACCGTTAGCTTCAAGTTACTTTCACATACGTGGCCCCTGATGACGCGCCGCTTGCGAAGTTGAGCTTTTTCCTTCCGTCTAAATGTGAATTTTATTTTTGTAAATTCTGCCCTGATCGTCTGATTCTTTTTTAAGCTAAAAAAAAAAAAAAATGTTCTTGTTTGCTTGAAGGGCATTTGCAGAACTTCTCCATAGCTCTGGAAATGTAACCTCTTTCCTGTCACTCGGCTTAATGGCCCGCACATGTTTTCTCACTTAAACTTTGCCTCATTTGGCTGTGGTTTCTTTCTGTAGCCTTTGAAACCATTTCTAATGGAAAAATGCAGCTGTGAGCGATTTTTTTTCCTAAAATGTACATGGAATTAATTTTCCAGGCATTTTGCGCGAGGGCCGCGGGTATCTGGAGGAGAGACTTTGCCAAGAGGCATTTTCATATAAGCAAATGAAAGCGAGAGAGAGAGGGTAGGACAGTCATTTAAGTGTGAAGCCGCGGCACAGAGAACGGTGGTCAGGGCGAAAGGGAGGAGGGGAAAAGGCACATCCCTTAAGAGAGAAAACATTATCTCCTGGATCTGTTGTCCGTTATTTTAAAAACGATCATTCTTTGAAAATTGCACATGTGCATTTAGCACCGCCAGTCAATCATTTCACGTCACGGCCCCTTCTCATCCACGTTTTTCCATGACAAATCCCCCTCCTGTTTTCATGCGTGTTTATCTGTTTGCTCTGCTTGTTTGCGATCCACTGACTTTAATTGGGGTTGCTTTCATGAGGGGTTATTTACTGAAGCAGCCGCAACAGTGACTACACCCTCGAAGAAAATTTCTCTGCCGCCCTAGCAGCCATCCCCTGCATCCCCCAACCCCCCGCCACCTATACAGTTTGAAACAATCAGTCTGCAGCCTGTATCTTCAAAAACCTTGATTTTCTATGAGATCAATGAAATGTGCAATCTGTTGGATATAAATAAATCGGTTTCAGTTATAAGGTCACTTTTAAAACTAGGCTTTTAAAATGTCACTATTAAGATTCTTTGTTTTTTATCAACAGTCTTCTATGGCCTCGCAGTGTTTTTATAGGCACTGCAAGGTTAAACGCTGGGGTACCACACTGGAGCGCCCAGAGGCATAGCTGCCCTACTGCGCATGCTCAGGAAACTGTGACTACACAGGCCTGTGTGGCCAGCTCCAGACAGTGGAGACTCCCTGCGTCTGCTCTCTCCGCCAGATTTCTACCTCTCATTTTAGGAAGTTCTCAAGGTCAGTAACCCAAATCCAAAACACAGGAAAGAAACAAGATGCATTCTTATTATGAATGTGGAGTTTGGGTGGTACTTTTTTTTTCCAGAATTCCCCTCTGGAAAAGCGTAAGCTTCAAATACACGAGGCGTATGCATTCATTGTTATATAATATTTACTGTGTTAACATAGTACAATGAGATTAATAACTTGTAGGACAATTAATGAGGGCCAACAGGTTTCACTGTTGCATGTTAATGATCATTTTACACATATTATAATGACGTAGGCGGTTTTACAGTTGACTAAATTGGTATACTTCATTGGCCCAGTACCATCAAGAAATTACTTTATGAGGATGCATACTATATAAATATTTAAATAAGGTTATTTAAATACTGGAGGATACTGCTCATGGACAGAGAGCAAAGTGAAGACGGCGGTGAGACTGGCGTAAGTGAAATAAACACAAATGATTGTGTTTGCCAAGTAGTCCAAACTACTTTTTAACTATAGCTTCAACACTTGAAGCTCAGAGAGATTTTTGAAATACAGCTGAGCTCCTTCAATGAGCTACTGCCGAATATCAAAAGGTGATTCTTATGAATATACCACAGTGCAGGCGCAACTTCAGTGATTTGAATGTGATTATAGTACCACAAACTATAAAAATTCACAACTGCACATGGTGTGAAAGTATGTATAGGTCCTGAAATAGTCTGAAATGATTTCACGGGGGGAAAAAAAAACAGGCTAAGAAACGTCATCATCCACACTCACTCTCTGCCCGCCTGTACCCCATGTTCTCAGACTCTGACTCTTTGCAGTTCTTATATTTGATATTTTTGTATGTGGTTTTGCTTTCATTCTTCTAGTGTTTTGGCTTATTCGATTGTTTGACATAAGCTTTTGTGCAGCCAAAGGAATTTATATAAACTGATCACACTGAGTGATATTGCCGGGCACGACCGAGTCTCCTGCAGATTAATAGCTCATCCCGGAGGAAGAGTTCGTGCTAGAATCACAGCGAACGCTGATGTGCTGCCCCCTGTGCATTACGAAGCTGCTTTAAAACTGGAGAGAGTGAATGTGAGGGCCATTGTCTTACGGATACAGCTGTATTCATGGAACTGATTTTTCAGATGTTCCGTGGAGCTGGAAAGGATGTAGACACAGGGAGGAATTCTTGGCTTACAGAGCCGACTTGGAGCTTTTACCCTGCTTCCTTTTCTTTTCCTGGGGAGACAAGAACAAATATAAAGTATCCCATCCAAGTCCCAGTTTGGTAAATCAATGAAACTCTTGAGATTACGCACAGGAGCACAAGTGACTCAGTCCCAGGAGTAACCAAAAAGCATAGCCACTGTGCCAGCGTGGGTGATGGCGGCAAAGATGGAGCCCCGACCTCGGTCCATACCCTCGGTCCTCTAGAAGCCCAAGACCATGCACTGCTTGGGGAGGGAGCCAGAGAGTGGAGGAAGTGCCTGGAACTCTCAGTTGAGGGTTTGGTTGAGCCCTCTCCTTTTCTTCTGTGAGGGGGACACCAACTGTGCTGGTCTCCCGAGGGTTTGTGGGGGGCCCGTGGCCACCTCACTCCCAGAGGACAGAGTTCCACAATATTAACTTGTTCTCTGGCCCAGGTCTGGGAGAGTCTTTGCATAGTCAGACGTGCCAGACACAACCCTCTTTTGTCTGAGTAGCCTGAGCTTTGTCATTAGATGTCCTGTAGGCTGTTTTCCTCACCTCTCAAAGGCCATCTACTCAGGGAAACCCATCCTGGCACCTGAATTAATGCTGCTTCATGATGGGTCTGCTGCGCAAGCTCCCCACGCCCTTGCCTGTCAGAGCTCCACCCCCTCAACACCCCTGCCCGCAGCTGTTCAGCTCTTACCTTGCCTTTGTTACAGTTTAATCTCTACTCTCCCTTCCGCTCCCAAACTCTGAAAATCAGAACTTTTGCCCGTTTTTTGTTCTTGGATTCGAGTGCCTGGAACAACATCTGGCCCCGTAGAAGGAACTCAAATATTTGTGGAATGATTGAATTTAGCAAATCAGTATTGAATGTCTGCTCTGTCCCAAGATTTGTGCTTACCACCGGGAATAAAAATGACAGCAAGGCACAGTCTCTAACCCACAAAAGTTTACGTGGCTCAGTTCCCAGGACACCCACCACAGTTTCTGACTCAGAAGATTTTGGATGGAGTCTAGAAAGTGCCTGGTCTGCCAGATACACCAGAGTTTTCATTTCTTTCCCCAGTGTCTTCTGTGCTGGGAGATAAATGGTATTGTCATGGAATCTTTGACCTAAAACAAACCTGAAACACATCTGGCATTGAATACTCCTCCCTCAGATGATGAAGGGATCCTAAAATACATAGCATGCCCTCTCTGTTCCCCAGAAACACAGACAAAAACGTTTATAGCAGGCCATTGCTCGTGTCTTTGCCCAAGAAGTTCTATCATGATAGAAAGGAATGCCCTGCATAGAATAGTGAGGTAGGTAAGTGTGACAGTAGAGATTGTTCCTCTTCCTTGGGGATATACTTTGAAGATTTCTGCTGCCTTCTCCTTGATGGCCATGTTTTAAACTGAGGTTCAATGCATCTTTAGGTTTTATTTCCAAACCTTAGTAAATGTAACGAATGCTTGGTACTTGAAGAGAAAATGGCCCTTAAAGGATTGCATTGCACCTAGGGCAGGCTGGGATAGCACAGCTATGACTGCTGAAGAGCGTGGGCAGGATGGGCTGTGGCTTCAAGCTGAGACTGTGTGTCCTCATCAAGGTTAATGTGCGGTAGGTGAGACTTAACTTGGATCCACAGATGTCTACATTGTTACCAAGTCAAATCCAACCTAAGTGTTTGCTCTGTTCACTTGGCTGTAGGGCCAACAGTTAATGGATTGGTTCCTGGGGAGAAAGGTTAAGAATGGAAAACTTTGATGGGTCATGATCAAGTCCATCTGGGGCACACTTGTTTGGGGAGAGAATTCCAAACAAAGCCGTCTTTACTGTTTGGAGCCAGAGTAGCCTTATTATTTAACACTGGGTTCATCTAGAGCAGGGTTTCTCACTCTCCTATTGCTGTGAACCTTTAATACAGTTCCTTTTGCTGTGGTGACACCCTCCTCCCCAATAATAAATTATTTCATTGCTACCTCATAACTAGTTTTGCTACTGTTATGGATTGTAATGTAAATATCTGATATTTAGGATATCTGAAATGTGACCGCCAAAGGGGTCATAACCCACAGGTTGAGAACCACTAATCTAGATCATGGTGGCAAGACTCCCCAGGAATAAGATTATAATCTGCATCTGTGGTATTCAACTATTTTTAGGCAAAAAAACGTTAAAACAAATAAAGCTTATTTTCTACAAGCCCAGGTTCCATTTCATGCACATTCCTTTTTTCATATTGACTTGAAGTTTTTCTTTTCATCTCTTCTTCTTCTCTCTCCCTCCCACTCTGATAAATTACATCCTGACCAGTTTCCCCTCTTCCCTCTCCACCCATCTCCCTTCTCTCCTAGATCCATATCCTTAAATAACATTTTTCACTAGCTCTTTGAGTTTCAAATTTTGTACAGCACAGATCATATTCACCTCCACAACTCCACCCAGATCCGCCCATCCTTCCTTATCTAATTGGTGCCTCCCCCCTCTCCCAAAATGTTTCAAGACTAATTTGTACTGTCCCACATATTTTTGGATGTGTGGTTTCCACTGGAGCATGGTTGACTTATCAGAGGTTGCTCGCTTAGAGAAAAAAAGACCTGTCCTTTTCCAGTGGCTACCCACTGCCCCATGCCTAGGGTGTGGCTAGGGGGCGTGGCTGTGCATCTATCTCTTCTCTGCCAGGGGCTTGGGCTTGCATAGGGTTTTGCAGGTAATCGCCATATGTATCAAGGCATATGTGTAGCCATCCTGCTGTTTCCAGATGTTTCCTTGTAGTAACCCACCACCTCTGGTTCTTATTGCTACCTCTTAGCACCACTGATCCTTGATCTTTGGAAGGAGGGGCGTGGCATGTGTTTCTCTTAGGACTGAACTATCTGTAGTCTTTTATTGTGAACACCTTGGCAATCCCATATCTTATCTTACCCAGTCCATTATTTTCCTCCCTCAGATCCAGCACTTTAATTTCTCTCTTGCTGTCTTTTGGCAGCCATGTTTTCTGGATAGAGTTGTATCAATAAATTATGCGATCTTGTGCGTTTGTCAACTGGCCCTGTAATTGAAGCACAATCTATCCCGAATATATTTAACTGGTGGGGATTTTTTCTTAATTGTGAGCTAGAGTGTCTTCACCAAGTGATGTGAATTCCAAAAGCAGGTGATTCAAACTATGAGTGTTTTAAAAAACATACAGACGCTGGTCACTAAATAATTGCTGTGTGACAGGAAACAGGCTTCAGTGTTCGGCACGGAGTCTAATCAGCAGGAAGGTCTTCTGTGGCAGGTGATATTGTGGCAGATGGTTCTCATCTTTCCACAGATGAGAAAAAAATGAGGCTCAGTGAGGTTGGTTTACTTCTTAATGTCATGAGAGTCATGAGATTTAATCTGTGAGCTTTAGAGACTATCAGGCTCCCAACTTTCCCTCCCGCTCAGTTACAGGGACATAAAGATGTAGCGGCTCGTACTCATGGGACCTGGGCAGAAACAAAGATGCAAAAGGGTGTATCTGGAGAGATGGCTCAGAGGTTAAGAGCATTTGCACCTGCAGAGGACTTGGGTTAAATTCCCAGCACCCACATGAAGACTAACAATAGACTAACTCCAGTTCCAGAGAATCTGATGCTCTCTTCTGACCTGTGTGAGCCCTGAACACACGTGGCACATACACATGCATACACTCCAAACACCTACACACAAAAGAAGCAAATCTTCAAGAAATCAATCGAAGAGGAGGAATAGAGCGAGGAATACGTTGTTTGACTGGGCACACCTTTTCCTAACATGATAAAGCCATTTGGAGATCTTACCAACGTGAATATTTATCAGGTATTAAAGAGCTAAACTTGTGCTGATGACTTTTGGGAAGCTTTCTAATTCCAGTATCAAAAATCACAATACCATCTCTATTTTGCTCTCCAAATTACTGAGTCCATCCTCATGCATACTGGTCTTAACCCTGGTCCCTTTATTGAATGAGCACATCTGTGGTAACCCGCAGTGTCCCTCTGTCCTCCTTTAATTCTTGCTTCATTCACATTGTTCTTCTCCTCGTCTTGGGTTATTTGGAGCTGCCTTGTTCCAACACCTGGGCCGCAGGTGCCGTGAACCCTCCGCTATGGGACCCACTTCAGGATCCACTTCTTCCTTATGTGCAGACTTATGTGCACACTCATGCATTTACTCTTAGGCTATGGGAGTGGATGTGGGCCCGTTGCTACTCTGGCAATGTGCTGGGGCTTTGGGGAAAGGTCCATAGGCATAGGTTTTTGGGTAATTCCTACTTCTTACTAATAGTATTTCTCAGGGGAAAAAAACCACTTATTTTATTTTCTTATGTATTTTCATTTAATTGATTTTTAAATTAAAATAATAACGAAACAGGCTGCCATCTGGTCCTGGTGAAGATGGAGAAAACCTGAAGTTTTAATAAATCCCTAATGGGGACACCAATGTTGGGACCATGTAAGAATGTAACTCGGAGGCTTTGGTTTTTATATCAAGTTAAAAAAAATCTACTTAACATATGGCCCTATGATGTCGCACTTAGTAATTTACTCAAGAGTTTTTCATGCTTTTATTAAGAAGATAGAAGTACGGGGTTAAGCAATGGCTCGGGGCAGGGAGTGCGCAGGCTGTGAGGAACAGCATGAGGGAGTGTTGAGTTGTGGGAATCTTGCTGTGCTGACGACTCTACTCCCTTGCAAAACACTGAATGTGTGCGCCAAAGAGTGGGCTTCACTATCCCGGAATTACAAGTAAATAGGGACATTTTTCAAAAGCAGAATCCATCTTAGTTGGATAATTCCTCGCTGGTCTCACTCTCTGGAGACTGAATGCGTTATGAAAAAAAAATGTCTTGCAATATTTCACGTCTTAAACTTAAAAGCCGTCCACAGTCGCTCGGGCACAAAGTCACACCTGAACTCTTTTCATTAGATTTATTTGGAATGTTTAATAAGCACTCTAGTCTGAAGAAAAACACTCCGGGCCTCATTATTTTTTTTATTTTGCGCCAAACCTTGCGCCTGCGTGTGCATGTGTGTCTCAAGACCGCTTTGTTTTCTTAACAGGTTCTTTTTTAGAAGACAAAACTCTCAGTTCCATTTGTCGACGGCCCCGCCCTTCCCTCAGTGTATTTAACTTGATAGAGATGGATTAGTTGAAATGCAGGTGGCTGCAGGAAAAAATGACGAAGCCTTGAGGTCAGTTCCCACCCAGGGTTGGCCAGCCCCTCATCCAGTTGCAGACAGAAAGCTCTAAGGCGACCGCATGCCTGGAACCTTTGACCTGCCTTCTCTAGCACAGCTGTTAGAAAGAGTTCAGACACGCCGAGGACTGGTGAAGCCACATCTGTTGCCTTGAGCGTGCCCAGCTGCATGAGGGTGCAGCAAGGCTCGCGGCTCTATGTGCAGTGACTTGTATGATGTATGGCAGGTCTGCGCGTGGAATTTTGATGCGCACACTAGGGTGTCCGTTCCAATCCAGGGTGTGTGTCTCTTCCCTCACCTCGCATAGTTTCTGGTTAGTCCAGTAAATGACAGAGGGACAAACAAAATAGAGCTTTCTAGATCTCTAAATCTATACCTTTGCCTTTTACAGTTGGAACGATAGCTTACATTTCCATTGTATCACAGGACTTTGGGAATTTAAAAAAAAAATCTTATATTAGCATCAAAGGGTGCTGCAGTGAGTCTTTTAATCCCTAATAAAGCTGTATGATGCTTGAGAGAGCGAGTTGACTTCGAACTGTCCTGTTCCCTCGGCCTTTCATTTTACATAGGTACATTTTCTCAGATGTTCAAACCGGTATCCATCCTTTTTGGCGATTTTTGACTCGATTAACACATGAGTCTTACGGGTCCTGCTAGCAGATCCGTGTTGTATCTCAGAGGAAATGAAATGGCGCCCCATCCGCTGTAGGGCTTCTTGTTTTCACAACCCTCAGACTTTGCCTGATATTAAAAAGCTTTCTTCAGCTTGGGTGGGAAAGAAAAAGGTGAACAGAGACCAAGAGAGAGAGAGACAGACTTAGAAATGTTCAAGTCAAACCGTTTCCCGCTGTGGTGACTGTTTCTGAACATCCTGACCCAGCCCTCTCTCCATTGCCTGTTTTTTCCCTTTCAGAGTCCCTGGGTTGCTTGAAATATCTCCAGTGCTGCAGGCTCAGAATCGGAGAGGGAAAGAGCAGCCACAGAGCACCCTGGCATGACTCTGCTGCAGTGCAGGGTGGCCGCCAGCACCACACACAGCCGCACACGGTGCGTTGGTCTCTGTTCCAGACTGGGCTTGGGATGAGTTTCCAGATGCGTCTGCTTACTGTCTGCGATCTTCAGATGTTAGTAAATGCCGCTGCCTTTCTCTTCTGTTTGCACAGTCTTACCTGGAAAATTCTTTAAAAAAAAATTACATTTCTAGAGTCAGTGAGGAACAATTAAGTTAGTGATTAAAATGCTTCCCTTCAAGGAGGGGGACTCGGAGGGAGGGATTGAAAAAGAAAGGAAGGAAGGAATTATAATTATAGTCTCCCTCCTTTTAGACTACTTATTGCATGCCAGGACATTGCTACCACAATCTAGGCATTATACTCCAAAGTCGGGGAGAGTGGGCATGAGGCTGACGTGCCCAACACTGTGACGTCAGCTCTACATGTGCCTCACACTCATTATCCTCCCCCTCCCCCCACCCCGATGCTTTTCTCCCACGCCCTGTGACATCTCCTCAACTCGGCTAAGTTTGCTGACCTATACACTGGAAAGCTGAAGCCGCTCAGGCGCTTTCCTTCAAGGGACCTTTACACTACGGTGACAGGTGTCATGTTGTCCCTAAGCACCAGGGCTACCCAGCACATATCCGAACGCTCTCTTAACAGGTCACTGAAACTTGCCCGCGCTCCAATTCTGCTGACCCCTCCTGCCCCTTCCTTTCAGGCAGGGATGATGGGGCCTGACAGGATCAACAGATTTCTCTCACAAGGTGCAGCTCTGACCCCTCCATTGCCTGCTTGGGACACATCAGCTCTCTGATGCGTTTCCATTGCTGCAACGAAACACCATGACCAAAAAGCGACTTGGAGAGGAACGGGTTTATTTGGTTTATACTTCCACATTGCTGTTCATCACTGAAGGAAGTCAGGATAGAAACTCAAACAGGGCAGGAACCTGGAGGAAGGAGCAGATGCAGAGGCCATGGAGGGGTGTGGCTCACTGTGGCTTGCTCAGCCTGCTTTCTTATAGAACCCAGGACCATCAGCTCAGGCCTGGCCCCACCCACAATGGGCTGGCCCCTCCCCCACTGATCACTAATTGTTAAAATGCTCTGTAGCCCGATATTATGGAGACATTACCCCAACTGTGGCTCCTTCCTCTCTGATGACTCTAGCTTGTGTCAAGTTGACACAAAACCAGTGAATGCATCAACACAGATGCCTATCCTGTGAGAGGGTCTGACCCTCTTCTCAGATCTCTCTGGTCGGCAACAGGTCGAATTTTTTTACTGCAACCCTCCGGAGAATTCTCAGAGAACTAAGAGAAGGGTCAAAACCCTAGGAAAGAAACTGAGCAGTCATTGTCATGGTCACCATACTTCTTTAAAACAGCACCTTGCTAGAAACCTTGCATCTTGCCGCGAACGTCAGGTCAAATTTCTGATAGGGGCGCCCCACTGCCTACAGCAGGGCTAAGTTGACATCCGCCGGGATTCGTTATTTATCTGTGACGTTCTACTCAGATGATCCGTGAAGGAAGGAATCGTCTCACTTTTCTCTTTGTATTCTTATCAGTTAGAAGGCAATTGCTTGATGCATTTGTTTTTAATGGATGTTTTTAATGCGTGCGATTATGAAAAGTCAGTTGGCGTGCCTGAGAATGTTGGACAGCGCGAATGATATCCAATGAGGCGGAAGCATGTGCGTTTGGCAAGCGTCATTGCGGTGTAGGGTTCTTTGCAATGCTTGTGTGCTACTCTTACTACTCTCACTTGATGGGCAGAAACACCTGTCACAAATAAACAACATTTTGTTGGATATCATTCCTAAACAAGAGCAGTGCGGGCCCCTCACTACTAAGCCTTCACTCCAGCCCTCGGGCAGATACTATTCTGGTGGCAAGGAAATTAGTGGTAATTCGTAAGGAGGCTATCTTATATCTCGGATATTTGGAAGCATTGAAAAATGGCATAACTACACTTGATTTTTTAAAATTATAAATATAACAATTATTTTAACTATTGTGAAGAACTTCTTAGCTGTTTTGGATAATTCTACCTGATACATGAGGAATTTTAAGGAATTTGGAATGTGTATCACGAATATAAAATATATGTTAAGTTTATAAGATACATATTTAAATCGCCTTAAAAATAAAAAGACTAGAGTATTCCATAAACGGTATAAATGATGTTGCTTTCGTTCTATCTTTCCAGGGTTTGCTTTTATCACCATTTACTTACTTTTAAGCAGGTAAGTTATTCACATGACCTATTAGTTCAGTACAATAAAAAAATAAATCTCAGTACAATGGCATTTTGCTATATTTGTAGATTAGTGTCTTGCTCAGAGAACAACAGAGGACCTTCCTCCTGGGGCAAATGGGAACAAGCATAACCCAGACACCATGCAGAAAGTGAAAGATTCGGGAACACCCAGCCTAAATGCAAGTCTCCATCAAATCCCTCCGCTCAGGGAATCCCACAGAAGAGGAGGCGGAAGGAGTGTAGGAACCCGGGAAAATGAAGGAGACCGGGCAAGCAAGACCCTCCAGAGCAACGCGACCAGTGCTCACGTGACCTCTCAGACGGTCCTGGAGAGGATGCACCATGCGCCTGCGCAGGTCTGCAGGAAGCCCCCTGTGTGTATATAATGGCTTAGTTTAGTGTTTTTTATGGGAGTGCTGGTCATGTGAACAAATGGATCTGTTCCTTCTGTTGTTTTTTTATTTTTCTTGTCCAGTGCTGATGTGCTAGTTTTTGTTTTATCATTATTATTTTTTTAAAAAAATCTCAGTGCAGATTTTGGGAGTGGACACCAAGAATTTTGAATAAGCTTCTGTGGTTTTTGTTTTGCAGAAACTTGGGAAACTATCCAGCGATCTGCAGGAAACCAGCAGAAATCTGAATTTCTAAAATATTTTTGTGGGAATTCTGAATTTTTTTTTTAAAAAAAATATACAGACTTGGATCCTCTCGTGACCAAGAAAACATCAAGTTACCTAAGTTCACAAACAAAAGAAAAACAGTAAATATTTGAATGCCTGCTCCGGCCGTTACAGTCATCTGCTCTAAGATCGCGTAGCGTCACGCTCTACGATTGTTTTCTGAAGAAGGTATTTCCTGGAAATAGTTTGGATGGAGGCATTGGAAAGCTATCAACAGAAACAATATCAAAAGAGCTGGTGTTTATAGCGAATTGGGGTTTTAAGGAATCTGGGCCAAATGTATCAATTTTCTATCCATTGCTAGCCACTGTCTTACCCTTATCACCCCCAGTAGGACACCCCCCCCCCCCCGCTTTCATCTTGCTCATTTCTTACCTGGAGCCAAATGGAGTATCATGGGAAAAAGAAAATCCCTGGAGAGATGGCTCAGCGGTTAAGAGCACTGTACTGCTTTTCCAGAGGTCCTGAGTTCAAATCCCAGCAACCACACGGTGGCTCACAACCATCTGTAATGGGATCTGAGGCCCTCTTCTGGTGTGTCTGAAGACACCTACAGAGAGAGAGAGAGAGAGAGAGAGAGAATATGAATCCCCACAGAACTGGAAAGGGTCTGTGTTAGCTAGACCTGCAGGTGAATATGACTGGGCCATGTCTGGAAGGAAAACATCTTTCTAGCAGGCTAGCTTTACCCGGAGAATGGCTTCCCACACCATCACCTGAGGAAGTGACTCCCTGCAGAGACTATCCTTTGAGGTAAAAATGGAAGTATCTCATAAGT
Source organism: Apodemus agrarius (assembly GCA_964023405.1). Taxonomy (NCBI): domain Eukaryota; kingdom Metazoa; phylum Chordata; class Mammalia; order Rodentia; family Muridae; genus Apodemus; species Apodemus agrarius. The sequence continues at coordinate 4,424,396 of OZ030026.1, forward strand.
GCACATCCTTCACAGTGAGAAGAGTACCATACAGTCCCGCGGAGATTGCTGTATCCACTGTAGGAGAGACAGACTGGGGGGAACTTGAGACCCAGAGTTCTCTCTGATCTTAGTCTGTCGTGTTGGTCAGGAAGGAGTCTGTCAGGAAGGGGGTGCTGAGCCAGACCTCGGATCTTTCAGAGGAATGCTGTGAAAGGCAAACTTCTGGACTGAATGCAGATATCATACTCGGGAACTCACCACAGCTGTGGTCATCTGCACACTATCAACCCAACAAAATGCTGGCAGAGATGGGGGTGCTGTCCCTCCCCCACTTCCTCTCTTACTGAGGAGTTACTGGAAACCAATAGCTGCTCTCACTGAAGCTCGTCCTCCCTGTTGTAGATATGTGGCTACTGGTAGGTTCTCCGTGCTCCAGCTGGTGCTCCCTACCCACACTGATTGGACTTAGAGAGTTATCCTCCCCTTCCTTCCCAAAATGGCAAGAGGTTGGTAGGGGGACATGTTGGAGGGTCTTGGGGGAGGAACTGGAGGGGTAAATTGGGGTGCATATGGTCACATTTCGTTGTATACTTGCATGAATTCTCAAGAATAATGAAAGCTAATTTGAAAATTTTCTGACCCTGGGCAATGGAACTTGACAGTCCAATTGCATATTGCTAGCTTAATTATCAAATAATGACAATGCTGGTTTTATTTTAAAATATCACCATTTTTTTTATCACTGATTAAGTTTTCCAAAAGATGGTTTTGAGAGAAAAGTGTAAAATTAATTGTCTTCAGATGGGATAACATGTTTAATTTTAACAAAATGTTCTTTCCAGTCTGCTTATAATTTGACAGTAATTGCAGAAGCTCTAAGAATTCCATTTCTTTCCCATGACATATCCTCGCTGTGACCACAGAAGGAGAACTGTGCAAAGTCTCCTCTGTCTCCCTCTGGAGTGACTTGCCCAGGGTGGACTTGATTGGCAGTTCTTCTTTGAGCTCATCACCCTTCCTGACCCTTCCCTTTGTCTAAGGAGGAAAAAAACCTCTTCTGGGACCCGAGATTTAATCTCCATATTCCTAAAGCTGCTCATAAAGCTGGCTGTCCTGCTTTCTCCTCATTATCTGCAGACGGTCTGCAGTTCAAAGGAAGCACATACACACACACACACATATATGTGTGTGTATGTGTATCACATGTACATATATATACATGTATCTTTTTTAAAATGTTGGTCATTTGGTGAAAATGCAGATACTATGAGGACCTGTCCCCTGTCTGCCTGCCTCACTATTTTTTTCTTGTTATTAAATTACAGAAAAGTTCATCTTTAATAGGAATAGGTTCATTTAATTTCCAACCAAATTAGTTCTCAAATCATCTGGATGCAGTGCTAACCAAGCAACCATATCAGAACACATTAAAATATCACTGATCTACATTACACATCGTGCTCTCGGTCTTTACTGTCCCTCCCTCCCTCCACCTCTCCTTCTCTCCCTCCCTCTTCCCTTCCTCCCTCTGCTTCTCCTTCTCTCCCTCCCTCTTCCCTCCCTCTGCCTCTCCTCTCCCTCTTCCTTCTTCCCTCCCTTCCCTTCCCCCTCCCTCCCTCCACCTCTCCTTCTCTCCCTCCCTCCCTCTCCCACCAACACCCTTATCTTTTCAGACTACAACCCACCCTGACTTGGCCAGTCCTTAGTCCAACATTCATTAACATTTGCATGTCTTAAATATGTTCATCATGCTTAATATTGAAGGAATAATTATCCGTCTCAGGATTTGCACGGCTCAGAGAAACATTAAGCAATCCAGTTCGTTTGGGTTTCTTTCTGAGAGTCATGAATCATCAAACATTCTCTGAATTCCCCCCTGAAACCATTCTGGTGGCAGAACTGCTTTAGGGGTCCCATCTTCTGGGGCTTTGAGGAGGAGTTATCGATGTCTCTGGTCTTACATGCTGGCTGTGCTGAAGACTGAAGACACACTCTCAGAGATTTTCCCAAAGAAGCAGGATGCCCAGGACACCTTGGACAGGCTGAGAAGAACTGAGACATCAGCCTCGGAGATAGCAGGTGATCTACCAGGAGAGGGGGCTCTTGTTAGACCGGACCACACTATGCTCTGCTCTGAGGGTGGGAGTTTCCTTTCCTGGGCAGCACTGGGATGCCCGGACCTTCTTTAGGGACCAGACAGTAATCCAGAGTCAGGTGAGGACAGCAATCTTCACTGACTGTGGAAAGTAAACTTTGAACATCCCACCAAATCGAGTTTGAACATGGGATGGATATGGTCACAGTGCTATATGAGGGTACTTGAAAGCAGCAGCTAGCACTGTTTTTTTTTTTCTGAAATATATAAAATGATTTTTTTACACACCAGTGCACAGCTTCTGACTAGGCCTAAGACGACTTTGCAGGCTCATTCTATGGTTCCTGGGACACTCCTGAACTGTAATATCCCTACTCATGCCTCCTGAGTATTGGGGTTACAGGCATGAGTCATCACATTCAGCCCTAAGACTAAAAGTAATTGCTTTGCAGGTGGAAAAGGTGGGTCCCCCAGGTAAAGACACCTATGCACCAACCCAGAGGTTGTGAGTTTGGTTCCCCAGATCCACATGGCAGGAGGAAAGAATGAAGTCCTCTTAAGTTGCCTTCCAACCTCCACATACAGCACTGTTAAATGTATGTGCCATATCTACAGATTCAATGCAATCCCCATCAAAATCCCAAATCAATTCTTCATAGATCTAGAAAGAGCAATTCTCAAATTCATCTGGAATAACAAAAAACCCAGGATAGCTAAAACTATTCTCAACAATAAAAGGACTTCTGGGGAATATCCCTGACCTCAAGCAGTACTACAGAGCAATTGTGTTAAAAACTGCATGGTATTGGTACAGCAACAGGCAAGCAGATCAGTGGAACAGGATTGAAGACCCAGAAATGAACCCACAGACTTATGGTCACTTGATCTTTCATAAAGGAGCCACAACCATCCAGTGGAAAAAAGATAGCCTTTTCAACAAATGGTGCTGGTTCAACTGGAGGTCAACATGCAGAAGAATGCGAATTGACCCACTCTTATCTCCTTGTACTAAGATCAACTCCAAGTGGATCAAGGACCTCCACATAAAACCAGACACACTGAACCTAATAGACAAGAAACTGTGGAAGACCCTGGAGGACATGGGCACAGGGGGAAAGTTTCTGAACAAAAAAACCAATAGCTTATGCTCTAAGATCAAGAATTGACAAATGGGACCTCATAAAATTACAAAGTTTCTGTAAGGCAAAGGACACAGTCAGAAGAACAAAACAGCCATCAACAAATTGGGAAAAAATCTTCACCAACCCTACATCCAAAAGGGGGCTAATATCCAATATATACAAAGAACTCAAGAAGTTAGACCCCAAAGAACCAAATAACCCTATAAAAATGGGGTACAGAGCTAAACAAAGAATTTTCACCAGAAGAAATTCAGATGGCTGAGAAGCATCTTAAGAGATGTTCAACATCATTAGTCATCAGGGAAATGCAAATCAAAACAACCCTGAGATTCCACCTCACACCAGTCAGAATGGCTAAGATTAAAAACTCAAGAGACAACAGGTGCTGGTGAGGATGTGGAGAAAGAGGAACACTCCTCCACTGTTGGTGGGATTGCAAGATGGTACAACCGCTCTGGAAATCAGTCTGTCAGTTCCTCAGAAAATTGGGCATGACACTTCCAGAGGACCCTGTCATACCACTCCTGGGCATATACCCAGAGGATTCCCCTGCATGCAATAAAGACACATGCTCCACTATGTTCATCGCAGCTTTACTTATAATAGCCAGAAGTTGGAAGGAGCCCAGATGTCCCTCATAGGTGGAATGGATACAGAAAATGTGGTATATTTATACAATGGAATACTACTCAGCAATTAAAAATAATGAATTCATGCAATTGGTAGGCAAATGGTTGGATCTGGAAAATATCATCCTAAGTGAGTTAACTCAATCACAAAAGAATACACATGAAATGCAATCACTGATAAGTGGATATTAAGGAGCCCAGAAGCTCTGAATACTCAAGGCATCATTAGCAAATGAAAAGATTCCCTAGAAGAAGGAAGGAGAGGACCCTGGTCCTGAAAAGACTGGATCCAGTTTTTTAGGAGAGTACCAGAACAAAAAAAAGGGTGGGGGTGGGGGTGATGGGGAAATAGGCGGGGTGGGGGGGTTGGGGGGGTGAAGGGGTGGAAGAGGACTTATGGGACATAGGGTGAAGGGGAAACTAGGAAAGGGGAAAGCCTTTGGAATGTAAACAAAGGATATAGAAAATTAAAAAAATAAAAAAATATAAATATTAAATTAAATTAAAAGTTGAATAAAATCAATGTAATCTTAAAAAAAAATGTATGTGCCACAATAAGTAAACAGCATAATTAAACCAAATAATAACTTGGACTTCAAAATTTATGGAAAGTTTTTCCTTTTTAATACATATACCCATAGTGTGTGCATGTGTGCTTACATATGGGGGGCAGAGGACAACTCTGTGGGGTCACTTCTCTCCTTCCACCCTTACACAGATTCCAGGGATTGGACTCAGGTCTCTCTACCCACAGAACCATTTCACATGCCTTGCCTGAAAAGCATTTTGTTTTTAATCAAATTTGTATATACCCGCTCGGAAAAAAAAAAAAATTGTTACAAACTTACTTCAATGAGTATAAAAAGAAAACAAATTTCGAACAAGATCTTAATACATTTAAAAATTGAAGGCTGCAAGATGGAGGCGGCTTGTTGCTACTGGAGTTTTCCCACCGCCCCAGTGTGACCCTCAGCCTCAAGCACTAGTGGGAAGGGATGGGAGAGCCGCAGAGGCTGGACTCGGCCAATCACCCACAGAAAGGGCGAGCAGGACCTGGATGAGCAGAAGCCGCCAAGCCTGAGGAAAGGAAACGCCCATTGCTGTATGCTATGTATTTAAATAAGGTCACCACGTTCAATGGGACTCCAGAGGAAGGAGAGAGAGGATGAAGAAATGCCATCACAGTCACGATAGCCCTGAATGGGAGCTAAGGCCATCGAGTGCCCTCTACACCTTCAAGACCCCAGCTTCAGACTGGCGATGTAGCTCAGAGGCAGAGCGCTTACCAAGTGTGCCAAAAAAAAATGCATACGGGTCTCAGTGTCAAGACCGGTCAAGGGTAGTGCTTTAATGGGCATAACTTTATTCTGTTTATTTTATGATCACGAAAGGAGTATATGTTTGCTTAAAAAAAAAAATCCCAATGATATGCATGGCAACGGGACAGCCGTTTATCACCTCAAACTCCTGTGACGATTTCACTATCACTGGAAACCACATTTGTAGTTATGGCCTTTGCTAAGCACTTGAGGCTATGACTTGGCAACTCAACCAAGAGTCAGAGGCAGATTTGTTCGAGGGGAGATGTGGACTTGGTATCTCCCTTATGCAAGGTCCCAGCAAGCCTGACTCTACAGAGAACTTTCCAGTTTCCAAAACACAAATAGGACAAAGCTTCTGTGCATCACTTATGTGACAATGTCTCCTACTCCCCAAAATCAGTGTTATGGGGTAACATCAATGTGTAGTGACTCACCTGGGCCTTGCGGAATCTGGAATTGGGTCTAGATGTGTAATAGGAACTGACTCCTTGGAGATAAGTAGAAACATCCAACGCTGCTAGGTTAGGGAAAGAAGCACTCAGATTCAAGAGAGAGGGACTAAGACAGTATCCAGTGCAACACAACCTGAAGTTAATAACTAAGAGACAAGAGGCCTGGACGGAGACAGATTCTGCACAAGGACCAGCAGAGGTCTTCAGAAATGTTGGGGTTTCTATTGCTGCAATGAAACATCATGACCAAAACGCAAGTTGGGGACAAAAGGGATAATTATTTGGCTTATACGTCTATATTACTGTTCATCATTGACAGAAAACCAAACAGAGCAGGAGCCTGAGGAGGAGCTTATCTGGAGAGTATGGAGGGGTGCTACTTACTGGCTTAGTTCCCATGGCTTGCTCAGTCTGCTTTCTTATAGATCCCAGGACCACACGCCTAGGGATGGCCACACCCACAATGGGCTGGGCCCTCCCCTATCAATCATGAATTTCTAATTCTCCATAGGTTTGACTACAGACCAATCTTACAGAGACATTTTCTCAATTGAGTTCCCCTCCTCTCATATGACTCTAGCTTGTGTTGAGCGGATATAAAACTAGACTGCACAAAGCCCGGAGCAGATACTGGGACTATCCCAGACAGGGGAGGCTAAAATTCTAGGGCACAGGAATGAGAGCCGCCACAGCCTAGAACTTGATTTGGGGAACCTGCTGGAGTCATCAGAATAAGGTATGCTGATTAGATAATGTGTCTCAAGGTTCTGTTCATTTGATGACTCTGCCGGTGGTTACACAGAGCTTGTGAAAGAAAGTCTCCCGGGGTTGCTGCTGGGACCGCTCCGCTTGTGCAGGGTGGTCGGCCAGAATCCCGTTGGTGGTCAGATTGATGATGCCATCTGTGCAAGGTGCATGGGAAGCGGTTCACTGCTGGTGTGACTGAGATTTCTGGGAAAGCAGGGCAGACCTAGCACACAGGTTGGGAAGAGCAAGCATGAGAGACTGGCATGTGGCTCCATGTGGCAGCAGGGGCGGGGCTAAGCGGAGTGCTGTTGCTGAGGAAGGGGCATGCCTGCTCGGACTCTCCAGGTGACAGCAAAAGGATTTGTGGCTTTCTAACATGCTGGGATGTGAAGCATCAGGAAGCAGGGGTAGCAGTGGGGAGTGGGGGTGGAACATGGGAGATGGGGCAAGGGGGCACAGAGGATGGGGGGTTACTTAAGGGATAAAAACCAGAGCTCAGAAAATGGATCTGGGCTCATTTCAGGGCTGAAGGAGTACTGTGTAGCCTAGTCTCAGATCGGAAAAAAGAAAAAAACCAATACTTGGAGGGAAAAACCATATACAGTGTTAACATTTAGGGAGCTAGAGGAAAGCAGTGTATAGAATTTTACAATATTTTCAGAACTTTTCTATGTATCTTACAACTAAAATAATGTTTTTTTTTCTTTTCTGATTTTAAGGCACCACTTCAAAATTTCTCTTTCAGAGGAAAGTGTGAGGTTCCTGGTAGAGAAGCAACACTCTTCCTCTAATAAATCTGCAGTTCTGTTTTAAGGAGGGCCATTTTCACAAGCAGGAGTTCACTGAAGTAGCTACTGTTCATGTTTCAGTAGATCCTTCTATATATATATATACATACATACATATATATATATATACACATATATAAATTTGTAAGATGTAAAATCTGAGGATCTTTTGACTAAAGGACATGCCATATAACAAGTTACTGAAAATGTGTGTCAATGGATGAAGAAAACACAGTATCTTTTTCTGAACAAAACACTACTCCTTCCCTAAAAGGATGTTTGCAATTTGCAACCACATGGGAGGTTATCTGTTAAGCAGATAAGCCAGGCCAAAAGAAGGTGAACGCCATGTTGTAGTAAATCTCCAACCCCAAGAAGCCAGTACAAAAACCACACAACTCAGTTGTAATCGATCTGCAGTTTTGTTTTAATGAGATTTATTTATTTATAAGCTGTATGCCTAGATTAGGCAGATTTACCACTCCACTACTCTATTCCCCGGCTAGGAGATCCCTGTGACGTGTGGCTTCTCTGGGCCATGTGGTTTTGCTCTATCTTCTTTCCACCTCCTCTGTCTTCCTCTCTCTCCTCCATGTCCTCCTTGTCTCTAAGACCTCCAGCCCCACCTTTCCCTTCCACTGCCCAATCGCAAGCTCTAGCCTTTATTTGACCAGTTAAAATGGGGGGAAGGTTCACATGAAATGACCTGAGTATGTAAGTCACTCCTTTTGGGGGTGGGGTGGGGGTGGGGCATCCCCTCTTGAGGAAGCAGAGTTCACATCAAAATACCAACAGCACCAGGGCAATGCACAGTGGAGTCACATGATCTAAGTCACTGTAGAATCTAAAAGCTAGAAATAGAGTAGAGCAGTAGTTATCAGAAGAAGAGAAGATGGAGGGGCGTAGAGGGAGAGATTGGCCAATGGGAGTCCATTAAACCAGAGGATCTAAGATCCTGTTTCCCTGTAGGGTGGATGTGGCTGGCACTTGGGTACCTCATGTTTGAGGTGATGAGGAGGGGGAGTTGAAGATGCTCTGCTAGAGACGTGATCCGAGCTCATGGTGATGGACGTGCTAAGCGCGTGTGCTCATCATACAAGGTGTGTGTGTGTGTATGTATATATATATATATATATATATGTGTGTGTGTGTGTGTGTGTGTGTGTGTGTATTATAATATATTTATATATTACATAATAAATATATCAACATGTTTATACATAATATATAATGTATATTATACAATGTTTATATATTATATATAAATCAAATATCACACTGGACCCTATGAGCATATGCCGTTAGTGTGGGTCAATCCAAGTAAAATGAACCCATTTGAAAGTCTGTCTTGCCAGTTTACCACAGCATGCTTCCCAGCAGCAAGAAGGAAAGTGCACACTGAGGTGAACCGGAGATGGTAAAAATGCAGTGAGCTCTTCTCTGTGCCGAGGAGCCTATAGAGATGAGGGCTTGCAGCTGCATTACCCCCGCGCATGTTTGAATACCGTGGGGATGAGGAGAGCTCTGACTAGTATGGCCACTTGATGTTTTCTTTTCTTTTTTTTCCGGTCCACCCTCCCACAGTTCCTCCTCCCTGGTCTCCAAGAGGATGCCCCTCCACCCTGCCTCCCACCAGGCCTCCCCACTCCCTGGGCCTTCAAGTCTCTTGAGGGTTTCTTCTCTCACTGAGGCCAAACCAGGCAGTCCTCTGCTGTATCTGTGTCAGGAGCCTTGCACCAGCTATATATGCTGCCTGGTTGTCAGCTCAGTGTCTGAGAGATCTCAGGCACAGGTTAGCTGAGACTGCTGGTCTTCCTATGGGGCCGCCCTCCTCCTCAGCTCAGTGTCAGAGAGATCTCAGACACAGGCTAGCTGAGACTGCTGGTCTTCCTCTGGGGCCGCCCCCCTCCTCCTCAGCTTCTTCCAGCCTTTCTCTAATTCAACCACAGTCGTCCCGACTTTAGTCCATTGGTTGGGTTAAGTATCTGTCTCTGCCTTGGACAGTTGCTTGTTGAGCCTCTCAGAGGCCAGGCACGCTAGGCTCCTGTCTGTAAGCACACCATAGGATCAGTAATAGTGTCAGGTCTTAGGGCTTCCCCTTGAGATGGATCCCAAGTTGGGCCGGTCACTGGACCTCCTTTCCCTCAGTCTCTTCTCCATTTTTGTCCATGCAGTTCTAATAGACAGATGGAATACTACTCAGTTATTAAGAATGAGGATATCCAGGCGGGCCCAGGCGCCTAGGCTCTGCCACACGTCCCTGCGAGCTTAGGCCGTGCACCGAGGCAGCCGGAGCCACCCAGCTCCCCAGGAACCCGGACCAGCGATAGCAGCAGGCCTTCATATTGCAACCAGGACACAGCTGGAAAGGTGCAGGTAGAGACTCCGTCTGGGGCTAGAGCAGGGAGATCTGCTAAGCTCTAGCCCCCAGGCGGGCCCAAGCGCCTAGGCTCTGTCCCACGACCCTGCAAGCTTAGGCCCTGCACCGAGGCAGCCAGAGCCACCCAGCTCCCCAGGACCCCGGACCAGCGATAGCAGCAGGCCTCCATATTGCAACCAGAACACAGCCAGAAAGGCACAGGTAGACAGATTCCATCAGGGGCTACCACGTGGGGGGATCTGCTAGGCTCTCGCTACTAGGCAGGCCCAGCAGCACCTGCCGAGGCTCTGTTGCACTCCCCCACACTTCCCGGAGACCTCAGGCCATGCACAAAGTCAGCGGGTGGCAGCCAGCTCGTGATCCCGTTGAGCAGCAATCACGCATAACCACCAGTAGAGAAACAACAGGTAAGCCCAGCCTCACAGGAGATTCAAACACCAGCCAGTGACAACAAGGTCAATTAACACCAGAAATAACCAGATGGCAAAAGGTAAACGAAGGAATGTCACTAACAGAAATCAAGGCAACATGACAGCATCTGAACCCAGTTCACCAACAACAGGAAGCCCTGGATACCCCAAAACACCAGAAAAACAAGACTTGGATATAAAATCACTGGTCAGGATGCTGGTAGCTGAACACATAGAAAAATCTTGTAAAGAAATAGAGGAGAAAATGGATCAAAAGTTAGAAGCCTTTACAAGGCAAATACAAAAATCACTTCAAGAAATGCAGGAGAAGATGGATCAAAAAGAAGAAGACAATAAGGAAGAAAGACAAAAATCACTTAAAGAAATACAGAAGAACGTGGGCCAACAAGTAGAAGCTATGAAAGAGGAAACACAAAAATCTATTAAAGAAATACATGAAAACACAATCAAGCAAGCAAAAGATCTGAGCATATCCATCCAGGTACTAAAAACAGAAGTAGAAACAACTAAGAAATCACAGAGGGAGACAACATTGGAGATAGAAAACCTTGGGAAGAAATCAGGGGCCATAGATGCAAATATCAACAATAGAATACAAGAGATAGAAGACAGAATATCAGAAGCCGAAGATACCATAGGAACCATTGATTCAACAGTCAAAGAAAATACTAAATGCAAAAAGGCTGTAACCCAAAACATCCAGGAAATCCAGGACACAATGAGAAGACCAAACCTAAGGATTATAGGTATAGATGAGAATGAAGATGTACAAGTTAAAGGGCCAGCAAATATCTTCTACAAAATTATGGAAGAAAACTTCCCCAAACTAAAGAGAGAGATGCCCATGAATATACAAGAAGCATATAGAACCCCAAACAGACTGGATCAGAACAGAAATACATCCCGTCACATAATAATCAAAACTCCAAATGTACTAAACAAAGAAAGAATACTAAAGGCAGCAAGAGAAAAAGGCCAAGTAACATATAAAGGAAGACCTATCAGAATAACACCAGACTTCTCACCTGAGACCATGAAAGCTAGAAGATCCTGGGCAGATATCATGCAAACTCTAAGAGAACACAAACTTCAGCCCAAACTACTTTACCCAGCAAAACTCTCAATCGCCATTGATGGAGACATCAAGGTATTCCATGACAAAACCAAATCTGCAAGATATCTTTCCACAAATCCAGCCCTACAAAGGATAATAGGGGGAAAACACCAAGACAAGGACTGAAACTACACCCGGGAAGAAGCAAGATAGAAACCTCCTCTCATCAAACCCAAAAGAAGGTAACCTCTCGAATATAAAAAATAAATAAAATAAATATAATTTCAAAAATGTCTGGAGGTAATAATTACTATTCCTTAATATCTCTTAACATCAATGGACTCAATTCCCCAATAAAAAGACATATATTAACAGAGTAGATACGGAAACAGAACCCTACATTTTGCTGCATACAGGAAACACATCTCAGTGTTAAAGACAAACACTGCCTTAGAGTAAAAGGCTGGAAGACAATTTTACAAGCAAATGGTCTCAGGAAACAAGCTGGAGTAGCCATTCTAATATCAGATAAAATTGACTTCCAACCTAAAATCATCAAAAGAGACTCAGAAGGTCACTTCTTGCTGGCCAAAGGGAAAATCCACCAAGAAGAGCTCTCAATACTGAACATCTATGCTCCAAATACAAGGGCACCCTCATTCATAAAAGAAACCTTACTAAAGCTTAAAGCACACATTACACCTAACACAATAATTGTGGGTGACTTCAACACTCCACTCTCCTCAATGGACCGGTCAGGAAAGCAGAAACTAAACAGGGACACAGTGAAACTAATTGAAACTTTGGACCAATTGGATTTAACAGATATATATAGAACATTTCATCCTAAAGCTAAAGAATATACCGTTTTCTCAGCTCCACATGGGACCTTCTCCAAAATAGACCATATAATTGGTCACAAGACAGATGTCAACAAATACAAGAAGATCGGGCTAATCCCATGCCTCCTATCAGATCACCATGGAGTAAGAGTGGTCTTCAATAGCAACAAAAACAACAGAAAGCCCACATACACATGGAAACTGAACAATACTCTACTCAATGACACCTTGGTCAAGGAAGAAATAAAAAAGAAATCAAAGACTTTTTAGAGTTCAATGAAAATGAAGGTACAACCTACCCAAATCTATGAGACACAATGAAAGCAGTGCTAAGAGGAAAACTCATAGCTCTAAGTGCATCCAAAAAGAAACTGGAGAGAGCATACACTAGCAGCTTAATGGCACACCTTAAAGCCCTGGAAGAAAAACAAGTTAATTCACCCAGGAGGAGTAGAAGACAAGAAATCATCAAACTCAGGGCTGAAATCAATCAAATAGAAACAAAGAGAACCATACAAAGAATCAACAAGACCAGGAGCTGGTTCTTTGAGAAAATCAACAAGATAGATCAACCCTTAGCCAGACTAACCAAAGGACACAGAGACAGTATACAAATTAACAAAATTAGAAATGAAAAGTGAGACATAACAACAGAAACTGAGGAAATTCAAAAGATCATCAGATCCTACGACAAAGGTCTATACTCAAAACAACTGGAGAATCTGGAGGAAATGCACAATTTCCTAGACAGATATCAAATACCAAAATTAAATCAGCATCAAGTAGATCAGCTAAATAGTCCCATAACCCCTAAAGAAATAGAAGGGGTTATAGAAAGCCTCCCAACCAAAAAAAGTACGGGACCAGATGGTTTTAGTACAGAATTCTACCAGACCTTCAAAGAAGACTTAACAACAATACTCTTCAAACTATTCCACAAAATAGAGACAAAAGGGACACTGCCCAACTCATTCTTTGAAGCCACAATTACGCTAATACCTAAACCACAAAATGATCCAACAAAGAAAGAGAACTACAGGCCAATTTCTCTTATGAATATAGATGCAAAAATACTAAATAAAATTCTTGCTAACCGAATCCAAGAGCACATCAAAACGATCATCCACCATGATCAAGTAGGCTTCATCCCAGGGATGCAGGGATGGTTCAATATACGGAAATCCATCAATGTAATCCACTACATAAACAAACTGAAAGAAAAAAACCACATGGTCATCTCATTAGATGCTGAAAAAGCATTCGATAAAATTCAGCATCCTTTCATGCTAAAAGTCTTGGAAAGAGCAGGAATTCAAGGCCCATACCTAAACATAGTAAAAGCAATCTACAGCAAACCAGTAGCCAACATCAAAATAAATGGAGAGAAACTTGAAGCATTCCCACTAAAATCAGGGACTAGACAAGGCTGCCCTCTCTCTCCATATCTTTTCAATATAGTACTTGAAGTTCTAGCAAGAGCAATTAGACAACATAAGGAAGTCAAAGGGATACAAATTGGAAAGGAAGAAGTGAAACTATCATTATTTGCAGACGATATGATAGTTTACCTAAGCGACCCAAAAAACTCCACCAGAGAACTTCTACAGCTGATAAACAACTTCAGCAAAGTGGCTGGTTATAAAATTAACTCAAGCAAGTCAGTGGCCTTCTTGTACTCAAAGGACAAGCAGGCTGAGAAAGAAATTAGGGAAATAACACCCTTCACAATAGCCACAAACAACATAAAGTATCTTGGCGTAACTCTAACCAAACAAGCAAAAGATCTGTACAACAGGAACTTCAAGTCCTTGAAGAAAGAAATCGAAGAAGACCTCAGAAGATGGAAAAATATTTCTTGCTCCTGGATTGGCAGGATCAATATAGTAAAAATGGCCATCTTGCCAAAAGCAATATACAGATTCAATGCGATCCCCATCAAAATCCCAACTCAATTCTTCATAGATCTAGAAAGAGCAATTCTCAAATTCATCTGGAGCAACAAAAAACCCAGGATAGCTAAAACTATTCTCAACAATAAAAGGGCTTCTGGGGGAATCAATATCCCTGACCTCAAGTAGTACTACAGAGCAATTGTGTTAAAAACTGCATGGTATTGGTATAGCAACAGGCAAGCAGATCAATGGAACAGGATTGAAGACCCAGAAATTAACCCACAGACTTACGGTCACTTGATCTTTGATAAAGGAGCCACAACCATCCGGTGGAATAAAGATAGCCTTTTCAACAAATGGTGCTGGTTCAACTGGAGGTCAACATGCAGAAGAATGCGAATTGACCCACTCTTATCCCGTTGCACTAAGATCAACTCCAAGTGGATCAAGGACCTCCACATAAAACCAGACACACTGAAACTATTAGAAAAGAAACTTGGGAAGACCCTGGAGGACTTGGGCACAGGGGAAGTTCCTGAACAGAACACCAATAGCTTATGCTCTAAGATCAAGAATCGACAAATGGGACCTCATAAAATTACAAAGTTTCTGCAAAGCAAAGGACACTGTCAGAAGGACAAAACGGCAACCAACAAAGTGGGAAAACATCTTCACCAACTCCACATCCGACAGAGGGCTAATATCCAATATATACAAAGAACTCAAGAAGTTAGACCGCAAAGAACCAAATAACCCTATCAAAAAATGGGGCACAGAGTTAAAGAATTTTCACAAGAAGAAATTCGGATGGCCGAGAAACACCTTAACAGATGTTCAACATCATTAGTCATCAGGGAAATGCAAATGAAAACAACCCTGAGATTCCACCTCACACCAGTCAGAATGGCTAAGATTAAAAACTCAAGAGACAACAAGTGCTGGCGAGGATGTGGAGAAAGAGGAACACTCCTCCACTGTTGGTGGGATTGCAAAATGGTAAAACCGCTCTGGAAATCAGTTTGGCGGTTCCTCAGAAAATTGGGCATGTCACTTCCAGAGGACCCTGGCATACCACTCCTGGGCATATACCCAGAGGATTCCCCTGCATGCAATAAGGACACATGCTCCACTATGTTTATAGCAGCCTTGTTTATAATAGCCAGAAATTGGAAGGAGCCCAAATATCCCTCAAAGGAGGAATGGATACAGAAAACATGGTATATTTATACAATGGAATACTACTCAGCAATTAAAAATAATGAATTCATGCAATTTGTGGGTAAATGGTTAGACCTGGAAAATATCATCCTGAGTGAATTAACCCAGTCACAAAAGAATGCACATGAAATGCAATCACTGATAAGTGGATATTAATGAGCCCAGAAGCCCTAAATACTCAAGACACAAATAGCAAGTCAAATGATTCCCAAGAAGAAGAAAGGAGAGGACCCTGGGCCTGTAAAGATTGCATCCAGTTTAGTAAAGAAACCGAGGGGGGAGGGGGAATGATTGGGGAATAGTTGGGGGGGGGAGAGGAACTATGGGAACTATGGTGGGTGGGAACTGGGAAAGGGGAAAGCCTTTGGAATGTATACATAGAATATAGAAAATAAAAATTAAAAAAAAAAGAATGAGGATATCATGAGTTTTGCAGGCAAATGGATGGAACTATAAAATAAGATCTGAGTGAGATAACTCAGACCCAAGAAGATGTGCATGGTGTGTGCTTACTAATAAGTAGATATTAACCAACAAAAGTACCTGATGTTTTCTTCATGCTGTACTGATCCTCTTGTCAGGTGCATCCCCAAATTTCTTTGAGGGTCTACTGCTCTAGACACAGCCTTAAGGAGCACTTCCCTACATGACTGAGGTGGGGAGCAGGCTTGCTCCCTAGTGTGCTCACTTTCCCCTGTGGCAGTGCCATGACACCTCACAGAGAATACCCAACACTCTGTTTCTTCCTAGATCGTGGAGGAGACTCTTATTTTTTCTAATTTAATGAAAAAATTAAAAAGCAATGGGCTCATCTTTCCTCGGTGTTTAATTAATTCCTGTGTACTCTGGTGAGGTCGATTTCTGCCCACCGAAGCCAAAGGAAAGGGAATGATGAAGAGGATGAATGAATGAACCCATGTCAGTGGCCCTACAGTAGACTAAATTCCGCAGGGGTGGCCTCAGAAGGAAGATTAAAATAATACTAGGCATAGAAAACCAACGTATTGGGAAGTACCCACATCCAGCTGTTAACCCTGCCTTCCAAGCTTGTCAGTAGATGAAATGTTTTTAGGACCTTTAGGCTTCTGTGGATGAGAATAAAATGCGTGTCTTCTTTGTCATAAGCCCATTAGCTGATTTAATTAGTAATTAGCCATCCCAAAGGCTAACATATAACTGCTTTTGTCAATGGATGTATTCAGGTGACAACTGGAAGCTTAAATATTTCAGCCACATGAAACATGAAATCATATTTGTATAATAATATCTATCGAGACTCTCACTTTTACCTTATTGTAGTCTTACTTCCTTGAAGCAGTGTGGAAATATTCTAATAATGCTGAGGGCCCTTTAGTCAGTGGGCTTCCACATGCAACCACAGCACAAGACTTAGTGTGTAGAGGGAGGATCGGAGAAATTAAACAATTACATCCAGGGTAAGACCCATCCCCGGGAAGCCTATTTCTTCATCACACATGGTCTCACCAGTGATGTCTCTCAAGGAAAGGCTTCCCACTACCTGTAGGTTTGCATTAACATCACAATCCTAGAGACTGGCAGGGAATTCACAGATGTAATATATAGGCCGAACACATTTGTGGCGAGCAAATTGCTAGTTGGACGTGTGGGCAGAATTATGGTGTCTAAAATATAGCGTACCCTCTCATTATCACACTGTTCCTAGCTGGGAGTATATGGGGAAGGGCACAGGGCAAATGAAGAGCTGCCTCGAACAGCGCACAGAGTCACAGAGACAGCAGCCTGGTGCTCTGCCCTGCGGTGCCTCCCAGGACGGGGTTAGGGAAAATGAATAGTGATGCCAACCCAGAACCCGCTCCCCTCTTCCTGCAGTTCCATGTTCATGTTCCTCCAGCAGGCTACATGGCAACAGGTCCTGGCGTAGCAATGCTCAGAGCTCAGTCTCCCACCACTCTTTGCCCTGGGATTTCCCTGGGAGTTTTCTGAAGATCAGAACCTTTCAGAAGAGCACAATACCTTTACAGGAGTCTAGTGTGCTGTCCGAGAGGCTTTTGTTTCTACAAGGCCCAGTCTGTAGAGGGTAAAGAAGATATGTGACTTCTTGTTCTTTTGGAATGTGTGTGAACTTGCCTTTCCTGTACAGATTGCACAGGCTGCCATGTTTAAAAGGGGCTTGCTTACAGGTTCAGAGGTTCAGTCCACTATCATCATGGAGGGGGAGCATGGTGATGTCCAGGCAGGCATGGTGCAGGAGTTCTACATCTTCATCTGAAGGCTGCTAGCAGAATACTGACTTCCAGGCAGCTAGAACTAACTAGGGTCTTAAAGCTCACACCTCCAAATAGTGCCACTCCCTGGACCAAGCATATTCAATCTATCACACATAAAAAAGTTATTTTCTAAGTTTAAACTTCAAAGGATAGTGCCCTTGTGTCTGCCATATATAATTTTAGTTACAAGTGAGAGGGTCTACCTAACATTTCAAATATCTCTCCAGTTATCAAATAATTCTGTATGTGTGACCCATGTATGAAACACAGTGAACTTAAACACACCAGGTTGCATAAACCAGGCATGATGACATCACCTATATTCTGCAGTCTGGGGTAGAGGTAGGAAGGTTGGAATGTCATGGTTATCCTTACTTTCATAGCAAATTTGAGGCCAGCAGAGTCTATGTGAGACCTATTACAGAAAACAAAAGAAAGAAATACAGGGAGGGAAAGGGGGGGAGTTTGCAAGCTTTTATAACAACAGCAGCTATGGCTTAACATTTATTTAACTCCAGGTATGAATAATAGCTTATCTAATAGGTACACTGCCAGACTATGACTATTTCTCACAACCATATTTGTTTGCATGTCTCAATTAGGATGAAAGAATTATGAAGTTTTCTTTTACTGGTCTTTTCAAAATGTACCTGGCTGGCATTTCCTTGGTCTTAGAGGTTTTGGGTTATTATTTATTTATTTTTTTGTTTTTTTTCCTGCTTTGGACTTTTCATATTTAAAGAGATCAATAGAAAATTATTTGCCCCTCAAAATTGTTTTACTTTTTAAAGATCTAAAAAATCTATTGCCTTCTTCTACTTATGGATGTATACATTTTTTTTTGTGTGTGAGGGGGGTATATTATGTATATATGTGTGGGTGCTTATACATGTGTGTGTGTGTCATAGGCTAGAGGGTAGCACTGAGTTTCTTTGCTCAGTCTCTAACTTTCTTTTGTGAGGACACTTGAAGCCCATACATTTGGCTAAAAAGGCTGGTCAATGAGCTTTTGAGATCTGCCTGTCTCTGGTCCCAGGTCTAATGTTACAGGTATATGCTGCTGTTCATGACTTTTTACATGAGTTTTGAACTCCATGACATCACCCCGTGAGAGTTAAGTACTTATTGTGCAAATATGGGGTCTGTCTTTGAGATGTATACTTGTAAGTTAAACAAGATGGCCCAGTGAATATAATTTAAGTAAGGCTATCCATTTCTACTTCATATCTATCTCTTATATCTGTGTGTTCATGTGGCTACGGGACGCCTACCATGCCCCCAGCCCCGTTCTGAATGTAGATGACTCGGCAGTGACAAAGGAACATATGGAAACTACATCATATACATCGTGTCTCTCACTGGCCACATAGGTGAAGAAGCCTTTGAATGTGAATGTTGATTGGGGCAGAGCTTAAAAATGCAGATCTTTGACTGGCAAACAAGTTATAAGGTGCACTAAAGCAACATGTCTCCGGGGGACAACCAGAGTCAACTTTTACACACACACACACACACACACACACACACGAACATAATAAAAACCAATCTATTAAAATATAGTCTACTGAAGTGGACAATGTGCTATAATTCAATAGGTAGAAATGCTTTTCATCTGTGCCTATGTCGGACGAAATGGCTCACAAACTAGGTTAAAGGCAATGAGTGGAAACCGACTCACAAGATGCAAAGGATGCGGGCAGGCGCACGCATTAGAAGTCGTCGAAGGGGGCTTCCCTTAAATCCAAGTTCAGCCTAGACCCCCAGGTCCTTGTCTCTCTGCTAGAACCAAAACTGCTTGCTTAAGTCACTCCGTGTCTCAGTGCTGAGGAGCAAGGAAGAGAACCGAAGTCAAGAAGAAATACAACATCGCCTACAGGCTACCAACTGGGAAGCAGATGAGAAACCATACACAGGAAACTAGAGGAATGGAAGAACTCATCCTACACTGCACATCAGCCAAGCACTGCTGTTACGGTTCGGATGGGAAATGTAGCCCGCAGGCTCACAGGCTTGTACACTTGGACTCCAGCTAGAGCTGCTGGTTCTAGGGGTTATGGGACTTTAGGAAGTTAGGGCTCACATGGAGGAACTGGGAAATAGGGGTGGGGCTTAAAGCTGTGACCCAACTAGCTATAGGTCCAACTTTTGCTTCCCGACTGCCAAAACAATGTCACTAGTTGCCTCAGGTTCCAGTCTCTAAAGAACCGACTGCATGTCTGCCCCAATATGATGGTTTGTATCCCCTCGACCATGAACCCAAATAAATCGTCTCGCCCTTAAGATGTTTCTTGCCAGGTATTTGGTCACAGCGGATAAAGTCTTGCAGATTGGTAAGAGAACTTAGTACATAGTGGGTTCTTCATAAACATCTGTTAACTGCATCTGTGGACAACAATGAAATGTTCCTATTTATTTACTCAGTAGATACGTATTGATCCCCTTCTTCATACCAACCATGCTTCTGGATGCCAAAGGTAAAGTAGCAACTGAGACAAGCATCCCTGACCTCGTAAGGTTTACAGCCTGGTCAGAGGAAGTTGGTAACTTGCCCTGTATGTGACTTCCTTCTGTTTTGGTTAATTACACTTTGCAGAGAATCTCCCACCAATAGGTGGCGTCTGGACGCTAGAAAAAATACACCTTGGGTATCTTGACCCAGAAACACTTCCTATTTCAGGAGAACCAAGCCAAGAGATTGTACAGTAAGTAGCTCGGGCCACCAGAATTTCATGTCGGTACGGGACGTATCCATTCCTCTTGGGAAAGGATTAAAGCAGCAAGATAAATGTCATTATATCTGCTGCTTATACAAATATCAATCTTATTCACAGTGACCTTCCCGACTGTCCGTTTTCTACAGGGAGGCCAACAAAGGATGACCTCATGTTTGAAATTAAAACTACACACAAGCTGTCTGAGTGTGTTCTTATGGGAAGCAATTCTGTTGAGGAGACCCTCTCTCATTAGCCCGGGAAACAAGCACAGGGTTCTGAACAGCACCCCTGAGATACTACATGAACTCTCCAGACATAGAACCAAAAAAAAAAAAAAAAAAAAAAAAAAAAAAAAACTTGTTTCTGAAGTTGTCTGGATCCCCTTCTAGATTAAAGAAAACTAATGGTGCTACAGGAAGCTGCAGCTGTGATATTTAGAGAAGACAGGGATGGCTAAGGGAGAAAATGAACTACGTTGCCAAGTGCAGCAGTTCATAAGAGTCTAAATTAGGTTAGTAAATCAGAGCGACTCCTCCGGTGTTTTTTAAACTATGTAACCATAAAGATATAATTTTACTCACTGTAACATTTTACAGAGAACAACAAAATAGCGATGCTTAGCCAATCGACCTGGTACTTAACAGAACTCCTCTCCTGCCCGGGAAAGGCTGTTGATTTATTGAGAAATCATTGAATAAAATGGAGGAGTAGGTTTTAAACAACAGCCTTCCAGACAGGGTGTTGCTGTCAGCTCGTTTTACAGCCTCCACAGGGTAAACCAGGTGTGTGGAGATGCTGGCGAAGTTGAAATCATTTCCGGCTGCTAACAGGAGCTGTTCTAGTTGGCTCTCGGTTTCCAAAGGGGGTTGCATGAAGCTCGGGGCTTTACATTTCGCATTTTGTTAGTACAAATGAGTGTAAGACTCAGTTTACAGACTTGCAAAGCATTCAGAGTTGGGGATCTAATTCTCAGACAGAAAAGGCAACTGAGATGTTTAGTTCATGTAATCTAGATACAACTCTTCTACGCAAATGGGAGTGTCTCCTCTAACGAAGATGATTGTGTATAACTCAGTCCAAAGAAGAAATGGGTCAGGATCTTGGCGTACATAACTTCTTGCAGTCTGATCAAAGATATGCCTCTGAGTTTTCAGCTGAGCTTTCTGTCTATCCCTGCCTTCACTGGTAAGTACAGCTCTTTCCTTGAAGGGAATACCTTTCCTGCCACTAGGCCTCCACCTCCAGCCTGAGAGCTCTGTCTCCAGACACCAGTGAAGTTGGCCAGGAAAGTTGCAGTTATGCGAGACCTCGGGAAAGAAGCTGTTATAGTCTGGATCCTTTCCTGTACACCTTGTCTCTGAGCCTTAGCCCACACCTGGCCTCCCATCTTAACAGAGAACACATTTAAGTTAGATAGCTTTGATTGGATCATGAAACAGTTTACATTTCCCAAATGTTTTTATATCCTGATAATTTAGAGTCAATGCTCTAGTTAGGATGTGATAGCATACACCCACCATCCAGTACTTGGGTTACTGAGGATAATGAGTTCAAGGCCAACCTGTGCTACAAATTAAGACTGTCTCTAAATAACAACAAAGCCATTAAACCACTAAATGAAACAACATCAATAAGAAAACACATCAAAAGTAACAATACCCAAGTATTTTGAGAAAAGTTAGAAAAAAATAGACTCCTCTTTATATGCTGAAAAATATTGTAACGAGCAATGCATCTTAGTTATAACCAATAAAATGATGTATGTATGTGCTATGTGTAAGTGTGAGATTTATATGTGTATTGTGTATATATATGGTATATGTATGATATATGTTCATGTGTGTGGTGTGTTTATGCATATGACGTATACCATGTATCTTTCTGTCTTTTCAGGTCTCTTTCTCAGCAATTAGAAGGTTGTTATAGGACCCAGTGATAGAGATGCAGCCAAACTTGTGGTTTGAGCTTGATACTGGGTGACACCAAAACCATTCATGTCTTATTATTAATTTATTTTATTTTATGTCATTTTATTAGCATATAGTAACTATATACATAATAATGCATTGTCCATCTGAGTTTCAGTCTGTTTTGTTCAGAGTCATGGATTCCCTGTGTAAGATACAAGTCCATCATTTCCAGCTTTAAATTAGGTTTCCAATACGAATCTGTAAGACTGTCATATTTGGGTATTCAGGTCAGTCCCCCAAAGAGCACTATATCAGCTTATTCTACACAAATGTCTTCATTACTGTGTGACAGCATCAACATTTCTACTATAACTATTGGCTTTAAAGTTAGGCTATCTATTTATAGTTTTCTGATAGTTGTAGAATCCTGCTGCCATTTGCACCAGGAGCTGGGAGACTCCACAGCCTTCTGTGCATAGCCTGCCAGGAGGGAGTGATCTCCCAGCAGGCTTTCACTTTTGAGCACAGAGGTGAGATCTCCACCTTCTCTCTGAAGAGGACCCAGCTAGCAGCACACAGGGCCTAAGGTCAGTGGAGCAGCTGGGACAGAAGTCTTTCTGCTCACAGCCATTTGCACCAGGGAGCCGGTGCATAGCCCATCAGGAGAAAGAGATCTCCCAGCAGTGCTTTCACTTTTGAGCTCAGAGGAGTAAGCTTACAGGAACAAACTCCAACCAGAGACAATACCAAGTAGCACCAGATGGCGAAAGGCAAGCATAAGAACCCTACCAACAGAAACCAAGGCCACATGGCAACATCAGAACCCAGTTCTCCCACCACAGCAAGTCCCGGATACCCCAACACACTGGAAAAGCAAGAGTTCGATTTAAAATCGTATCTCATGATACGATGCTGATAGAGGGCTTCAAGAAAGACTTAAATAACTCCCTTAAAGAAAAACAGGAGAACATCAGTCAACAGGTAAAAGCCCTTAAAGAGGAAACACAAAAGTCCCTTAAAGAAGTACAGGAGATTATGGGTCAACAGGCAGAAGCCCTTAAAGAAGAAACACAAAAATCCATTAAAGAATTATAGGACTACACAAACAATCAAGTGAAAGAACCGAACAAAATTATCCAGGATCTAAAAGTGGAAGTAGAAACAACTAAGAAATCACAAAATGAGGCATCTCTGGAGATAGAGAACCTTGGAAAGAATTCAGGAGTCATAGATGCAAGCATCAACAACAGAATACAAGAGATAGAAGAAAGAACCTCAGGTGCTGAAGATTCCATAGAAGACATTGACTCAACAGTCAAAGAAAAGGCAAAATGCATAAAGCTGGCAATTCAAAATATCCAGGAACTTCAGGACACAATGAGAAGGCCATACCTAAGGATTATAGGTATAGATGAGAGCGAGGATTTACATCTTAAAGGCCCAGTAAATATCTTGAACAAAATTGTAGAAGAAACCTTTCCTAACCTAGAGAAAGAGATGCCCATGAACATACAAGAAGCCTTCAGAACTCCAAATAGACTGGACCAGAAAATCCTCCTGGCACATAATAATCAAAACACCAAATTCACTAAACAAAGAAAGAATATTAAAAGCAGTAAAGGAAAAGGGGCAAGTAACTTATAAAGGCAGACCTATCAGAATCACACCAGACTTCTCGCCAGAGATGATGAAAGCTAGAAGATCCTGGGCAGACCTCATACAGACCCTAAGAGAACACAAATGCCAGCCCAGACTACTATACCCAGCAAAACTCTCAATCATCATAGATGGAGAAATCAAGATATTCCATGATAAAACCCAATTTGTACAATAACTGTCCACAAATCCAGCCCTACAAAGGATAATTGGTGGAAAATGTCAACACAAGGAGGGAAACTACACCCTAGAAAAAGCAAAAAAGTAATCTTCCAACAAACCCAAAAAAGATACCCACACAAACATAAAAATAACATAAAAAATAACAGTAAGCAACAATCACTGTTCCTTAATATCTCTTAACAACAATGGACTCAACTCCCCAATAAAAAGAAATAGACTAATGAAATATTTCTCATGTAAATCTTCAATTTTATCAGAAAATGTTTGTACTTCCAATTTTAATTTAGTAATTTCTTTTATATCTACCATTTTATCTGCATTATTTTTCATGATAATCTTCAATCTTAATTTGTCTTTCTATATACTTCCTCCATCTTATTAATGTTTTCAATGTAAATCTTTGTTTTAATCACAAATGTTTCTAATTCCACATTCAATTACTTTAGAAAGATTTTTTTACATCAAACATTTTTTATATAAAATTTTCCATGAAATAGCCAATTTAAATGTGTTTGTCTATTAATTTCTTGAATTTTACCAGAAATATTTTCCATGTAAATCTTCAATGTTATCTGAAAATGTTTATAATTCCACCTTCAATCAACTTAGAATTATCTTTATGCCTATTATTTTATCTATATAATTTCCATGATAATCTCTAATTTTAACATGTTTTTCTATATATTTCTGCACTTTTATCAGAAATAGTTTCCATGTAAATCTTCAAGTTTATCAGAAAATGTTTATAATTTCACTTTTAATCAGCTTAGGAATACTTTTTGTTTGTTTGTTTGTTTTCGAGACAGGGTTTCTCTGTGTAGCCCTGGCTAACCTGGAACTCACTCTGTAGACCAGGCTGGCCTTGAACTCAGAAATCTGCCTGCCTCTGCCTCCCAAGTGCTGGGATTACAGGTGTGCGCCACCACCACCCAGGAATACTTTTATGCCTACCATTATAAAATTTTCCATGATAAACTTCAATTCTAACATGTTTTTCTACATTTTTCTACAATTTTATCAGAAATATTTTCCACATAAACCTTCAATTTTATCGTAAAATGTTTCTATCCCATATTTCAATTAATTTAGCAATGTTTTACATGTCTACCACTTTACTCCTTAATTGTCTATGAAAATTGTCAATTTTAACATGTTTATCAGAAATATTTTCCATGTATATGTTTAATTTTATTATAAAGTGTTTTTACTTCCCTTTTCAATCAAAAAAACTGGTTGGCCATCAAAAGAAATGAATACAATAGAAAGATTATACAATGTAGCAATGTTACTCTAGAAAGATGAATACAATGTAGCAATGTTATGATCACTGAGGAGAATCAAGTTCATTGGCTGACACATGTGTACATACTATGTCTGATGTTTGGTGCGGATTATCAATTTGACAGGATTATAATCACATAGAAGACCAACATACTATATTTAAAATATACACTGCCTCTATATAAGAAGGTATTTTGGCTAGCTATATAAAATTTGAGCCTCTACTTAATATTAGTTCATATTTAAACCTGATGTTTTGGCTTATTCCATCTGCCATTTCTTTCTTCTACCTGATAATACTGGTGAGGTCTTGATTTAGATGCACAGCTATTTCAGTCCACTCTAGTCCTCTTGCAGGGGCTGGAGAGAAGGCTCAGTCGTTATGAGTACATCCTGCTCTTGCAGAGGACCTGGACTTAGTTCTCAGCATACATGTTGGGCAGCTCACAATTGCCTGTAACTCCAGCTTGAAGTGCCTAATGCCTGCCTCCACATGTATTTTACAAGTACTGTGCAATGATCAGTATCTACATTCAGTCAATAACCTTTACAGTCCTGCAAGTACTGTTCTATCCCGTTTTCAATGATAGTTGCAAAAAAAATCTTCAATTTTAACACAAAATTAATTACCCATACAATTTAGCGACTAATTACCTAGATGTATTTGAAGTGACGTAATAAAATAAAAAGGTATAGCTATATAAAAAACCTTAAGGGGTCACTGTCAGAAAACAGGAAGCATTATGATTTTCAGAAATTATGGCTAAACTACTGAAACTGTTGAGTGAAATTATGGGGAAAAAATGAACGGCCTGTTTATTAGCTTCCTTTCTTGTTGCCCCGACGATTTAGGAAGGTGACTTAGTGAAGTTTATGTTGGCTCCTGGTTTCAGTACATCACAGTGTAGACAGTGGGGTGGAGCTGGCAGAAGGATGATGTGACTGGGGTTCCTATATCGTGGAGTGTCAGAAGCAGCAAGAGTAGGAACAGGTAGGTGCACGGTGAGCCTGTAACTCTGATGCCTCCTGCCAGCGGCACACCTCCTGGTGCTACATGATAGCCCATGGGGCCATTTCAGATTCAAGCCATAATACTCCTCCCTTAACCACCATAGGCTCATGGCCATCTCATAATTCAACACACGTCAGTCCAAATTCAAGAGTCCTCAGGGTCCTGACAGTCCTAATGCTGTGCAAATGTCCTAAGTTTCTTCTAAAACTTAAAGCAAAATTTTGACTGTGAGCACCTGTAAGATCAGAAAACAAGTTCTCAGGGGACTGGAGTGGAGCAGAGACTGAAGGAAAGGCCATTCAGTGACTGTTTCACCTGGGGATCCATCCCGCATGCAGACACCAAACCCAGACACTATTGTGGTTACCAAGAAGTGCTTGCTGACAGGAGCCTGATATGGCTGTCTCCTGAGAGGCCCTGCCAGATTCTGACCAATACAGAGTCAGATGCTCATAGCCAACCATCAGACTGAGCACAGGGACCCCAAATGGAGGCATTAGGGGAAGGATAGGGAGCCAAATGGACCTTGGCTGGCATTAATGGGATGGGGGGCCCTTGGTCCTGTGAAGGCTTGATGCCCAGTGTACAGGAATGCGAGGGTGGTGAGGCAGGAGTGGGTAGGTGTGTGTGGGAGTACCCTCATAGAAGGGTAAGGGGGGATGGGATAGGAGGTTTGCAGAGGGGAATCCGGGAAAGGGGTAACATTTGAAATGTAAATAAATAAAATATCCAATTTTTTAAAAAGGCACAGTACACACACCCATTTCATAGGAGAAAAATTGAGTCAGAGCAAGGAAACGTCCAACCAAA
Source organism: Apodemus agrarius (assembly GCA_964023405.1). NCBI lineage: Eukaryota > Metazoa > Chordata > Mammalia > Rodentia > Muridae > Apodemus > Apodemus agrarius. Next base: position 4,451,185 of record OZ030026.1, read on the forward strand.
GCCAGCCAGGCAAAGGCAGCCTGTAGCCCCATGTCTGGAATCCAGGACATTACATAGGCTGCAGCAGGCTTCTGGGTTTTGTCATCTTCAGCACACATGGGTTCTCTCTCATGCAGACTAATCACTTGTATGGCAGATGCCTCATATTCCTGGGGTCTTTGTGTCTCCATTGCAGTTTAGCGATGCATGCTGGCCTCTTGGGGCATTCTGACAGGGAGTCTAGCCTTGTCACACATTGCCTGGTCTCATGGGCTTTCCCCTGGAACCTTGGTGCAAGTCTTCAAAAGAATGCCATCCTTATATTCTGTGTGCTGGCAAGCCAGTGACGTGGATGAAAACAAATTTGAGACCTATCCAAGCCACGTTAGAACAGGTTTCAGCAGCCTATGCAGCTGAACAGAAGAAACATCTCCAGAGACAGAGAGCCGCTTGACACTATGCTTCAAATGCAGTCTTTGAAAAGTATAATCTTTCAAATTCGTTTTCCTGGGGGCCTTTGACATGTAAGTGGGCAGAGGGGTAGGGGGTGGGCTATGAGGTAGGGGGTGGGGTAGGGGGTGCGGGGTGGGGAGTGTGCATCTTCCCACTGACTAGTGCAAGGCACTCAGTTCCGCTCTGCGGCTGCTCATCTCCAATAGTTACAGTTACACTCTCCCCAACTTTAATTTGTTCGCGTTCTATACCTTGCCAAACTGAGTGATTTTGTTTTACATTTTACCCTGTTTCTGCTTCATTTGCAGGATGATCCTGCCCAATCACATCCTGAATCCCTCCCTGTCTTGAAATCTCCTTTGTCAAAATAATTAGACTGTGACTTTTGAATTCAAGCTCACTCAGATTTTTCAGGGCAAAATTTAAGGGCAAACTGTAAGCCAAATTCTTTTTGTTGTTGCTGCTGCTAAGAATTTACTGTCTATGTTTCCATCTGTGTTCCGGTCTTCCACGTTCCACCAGCTTGGCTCATTAAGCTCTTCTACAACATTCTTGGGCTCCTGTAGTCTTCAGCCTCTAATTCTTCCAGGGTCCTTCCAGAAATCAGTTCTGAAGCCCTAAGAGCTGCAGTGTCAGGTTTATCACAGAGGCAGCCTCACCTCTCTGTACCAATGTTCAGTATCAGCTGCTGTTGTCCTTACTCTAAGTACCTGGCACCATCAACTCGAGAGAGGAGAACCGTGTCTGGGCTGAGGCTTGAGTCTACCATAGCGAGGATGGTAATGTATGGAGGTGCTGTAGTGCTGGACTCTGTGACTCTTATGTCTCTCTCTATACCCGGAAACAAGAGAGCAGGACCACAGAAGAGCAGACCACAACTCACAATCCCCAGACCATAAGACCTTCTCAGACAGAACCACCAGCTGTGGACCAGGTGTTCAAATACATCAGCATATGGAGGGCATTCTAGATTCAAACCACAATGGAGAGCCGATAACGAGTAGCTCTGTAGATCTTGGTAAACACAGAATGCAATTACAGTCAGACCACGTGTGAAACTTGGGTGAACCTGATGTCACCTTACATGAAAACCACCAGAGCAGGGCTTCAAGGAAACAAAAAAAAACCTTCCCAAACTGTGAAGGATACAAATACTCTGTGTGCTGAGCCAGGATAAAAATTTTCATTGTGCCAAAGACTGTACTAATGAGGAGTTTGCAGAAAGTTATTACACATAAAGACACGAAAAGCCCTAAAAGTGATGAAAAGCCTGTTATACCTAGATCTGCTTTTTGTTATCTGTAATGATTTTGAACTTGTTAAACATTGAATACTTGGGCTTCTAAAATTCAAGCCAAGAGAGAAATTAAACATTGGTAGTGATTATTATAGCTTACCACTAAACATGAGCAAAACAAAAAGTTCTCATTAAGATTATTGCTAATAAATTGAAATAATGTCATAGCTATGGTAGCCAGTGAGGCCATGAGGACAGCATATGCTCTGATAAGCGTTGCCATAGGGTTTTCAAAACGAAGATGCATGATTCAGGTTTTGGTAAGGAGATACAGGTCAACTGTACAGAAAGTCATTCAGGAAACTGTGTGCTTGATGACAGGAACGGAACGCAATTAGCAGAAAGGCACTGTCAGGTGAGATGCCATAATAGAAAAACTTTTGTGCAAAATATAAATACTGGCAAAATGTAACATTGCAGCAGCATGTCCTATTTGGGGGAGGTAAATAATAGAATAAATCTAAGCCAAAAGTGTTAGGATCCAAATATAACCATATGTGCAAAATACCCTTGAGAAAGTAACTCTTAAAGCCTTCTAAATTTTTGTTTTTATATTCTTTGAGCTTGGTCGTAAACAGCAACATCAACACCAAAACTCTTGTCACTGAGTTCAGGACATTATCCAAGGACTTCATGATCACTACACCCCTTGGTTTCAGTGAAATATTGAAATGTTGTGAAAACACATTTACGAAATGCAAATTGGAAATTATTGCAGGATACACCGTGAGAAAGGTCACCACTGTTATGTCGCTGAATCAAGATGAGAAGCAATGCGTGCCGTTACAGAAACTCCAGTAATATCAATAGACATGCAAATTACAGAGGCGAAAGCAAATGTATCTCAAGACCATTTCATCGGAGGATGTACATTCCAAGCTCTAATTTGGCACCGTGTCGTAAGGGAAATGATGGAAATCCCAAATTCAGCATGATGTTCTAGGGAGCCATCAACAGGATTCAGACTTAAAGCAATTGTAAGGAATCTTCTTTGCCAAGGCTCCACCGTGAATGGCAAAGCACCTGAGTGTCCCTGCATGGCCGCCAATTACTCAAACTTAAAAGCTACAAAAATAAAGAAAGCAAGCGACCTCTTCCTACGACTTCAAAGTTCATTATGGTTCCCACAGCTCACATTAAATTTCAAATTTCCCTTGCTTTCATTTTGGATAAATAAGTATATGACCATAAATATTTCATGCTCCTTTTAGCATCCTTGCTATCATTTAATTTGAAGGATTGTGGTGAGACTTGATCAAGGAAAGATGAAGGCTCAGCTGCAGTGACTGCTATGCGGAGGTCTTCCCCTGAGAGGGCAGAGAAGATCCGATTTAACATAGAGGTCTTCTGTAGGAAGAGGCCATTAATTAAAGACTGAATATTTACTTATGAAGAAAAGAAAATGTAAAGACCAGAATAGAAAGAAAAGAAAAAAAAATGTAAAGACCAGAGTAGAAAGAAAAAGTATGATATCACAGTTGAAACTGACTGGTTGCCTGCACGTGATCTTGATGGGTGAGTCCCAGGCTGGTGACTACTTTGGAGATTCCTGAGGCCAAGTTTTGAAACCCGAATCTCTGTGATTTAAATAATAGTGCCAGACAGAGACTTTAAAATTTAGTGTTTCTTTGCAAAATTGCACAAGCAAGAACTGAGGCTATCATAAAACTTGGGTTTCCTATGAATACAGAATATTTAGCAGTGTCTTGCTTATTACACTTCTACGTTCCTAGTTACTGCAATTATAATTTTATTTATTTTTAATTTCCTTTTCACAATAGCAAAAATAACAATAATAAAATAGAGTAATAAAGTGGGTGTATCTACAAGAAGACCTCATAAAGCTATCAGGACTTTTGACATCTCATAGCCCTTCTTTGACCTCTCAGACAACACACAATCACACCTTTCCCTAAATATTAGCTCTCACCTCACAGAGGTAAGTTATTTATATTTACTTATTCTTATAATTATTAAGAGTGAAGCTCTAAACCCTTTATAGCAATCCCACTCAATGGGTCCAGATAGGATGTTCAAACTCCCAGTTGGAAGACATTAATAGTTCATAAGAGAATGACATCAGCAAAATAGGAGGAAAAGAAAGTCCTAGCCTTGACTCCTATAACACACACACACACACACACACACACACACACGAGCAATATATAAACATATATGCATATATAGACATACATAGTCATATATATGTGTGTGTATATCATAACTTTGTTCTCATATGTTCTCATATATATGCCCCCTTACAGAGAGCCTTGCAAAACAGCTGGCTACTCTGCTGACGGCCTTTGTCTTTCCAAGCTGGACTGCAGATTGACAAATGTACTACTAAGACAACAGAAGGTTCTACAAAGAGTTGGGGAAACGGCACCATGGAAGGAACAGAGTTCTTACAATTGACTTCGAGAATGGCAGTCTAAGTCACAACTGACAGCCCAGAGCAGTCCGTGAGCTACAAGGACACAGAGAAAAGCAACAGGGAAGATTATAATGAACAAACTGACAAGCTCAAGCAAGAGAAAAGACCTTTAAAAATGTCAAATGATAAAAACATCTCGGAGTTCCGGAGCCGAAGAGACGAGCACCTGACCACAACGTTAAGCCAACGATGATTGTGATGCCACCTACCCACGGTGACAAAAGGAAAAAGTAAGAACACAGAAACTCATGGGACTTATGGGACACTGCCAGTGAGCCAAGGTATATGCTACAGAATTTCCCAAAAGAATAAAGGAGAAATACACAAGAAACAGAACAGCTTAAAGAGGCCTAAAGAATTCCGAAGTCTGAGAAGGAGAATAGACAGATTTTGATGCTTGAAAGGATTCCAAGGAGGAAACGTTAAAAAAAAAAAAAAAAGAAAAGAAAAGAAAAAGAAAGAAAAAAGGGAAAAAAAGTCTACATTGAAATACAATGCAGTCAAAGAGAAAGGGGGAGCAAAACTGTCTTCACAGCACAACTGTGCAAGCAGGAGCTTAGCAAGGACAGCAATAGAGCAGTTAGTGTGGACAGGGGAATGGGGGTGGAGCAGGAGCACTTTACCCTACACGGAGAACTACAGCCAGCTAAAGAATACCAAGAGTAGGAGACAGAGTCTTCTACAGGGAAGCGAACACCAATTAGTCACCCAGTACCAAAGAGCCAACTCTGAAAATGTACACGCCAGTACGATTAAACAGACCAAGAAGGTTATATTTAGGAGTATCTAAGTTTGTACATGTACATTTATATGTATCATAATAATTAATGGAAAATGAGGCCATGAATTTGAAAGAGAGCAAGGTGGTGGATGGGAGGGTTTGGAGGCAGAAAGGGGGAAAATGATGTAATTATAATCTCAAAAATGAAAGGAATATTTTAAAGCGAATGAAAGGTAAAGATATTCCCAGACATAGAAGCAAAAGAATTTGTCATCAATTATCCTGACATTTTCAGAGGTCCTAAAGGAGGGTTGAAGATTACATTACAATAAAAAGGCACCAAACAGGAACACAATGGTATATATAACCATATTAATCCTACCAGTAAAAGTATTAAATACACGGCCAAATACAGAAAAGAATGAAATAGCCGCAGAGAAGTCTCAGCATAAAATCACTTGGCGGCAAAGTTTAAAGACAAGGCATTAAGAATAATTACGGTCATAACATTTTATTAATGGGCAAATAGTATTAAAAGAAGTAAATTCTGTCATTGACATTAAAGGTACAGGGAGAGAAAAATATAGGAGTTTTGTATATGACTGAGTTTATTGGGTTTAAATAGACTGCTACTGATATTTTATGCTGGGCTTGTGGTCACCACTAGGAAGGGAAATCTATAGCCAGTGCAGAAGGCTAAAAGAGAAGGAATAATATGTTGGGATAGTTCACTTCATTATGGTTATGTCAGTCTGCTTTAGATGTTATTTTTCCTGGAGACATAGGTCTGAGGCGACCCTGCAGGAGGCAACTGTCTCACCGTCATTTCTCAAGCAGCTGCTGCACGGTGTGCCCCTGTGCCACACTCTGGTGACTCACAAGACTTTATCTTGTATTATTATAATCGTCTTCTATGGTATTATTACCATTGTCATTATCTGGGGGCGCCCATGCCCAACACGGAAGGACAAGCTCATCCCACAAGTATTTCGTGTTCTGCCTGCTCCCCCTTTCTTCCTACCTCATACAATCTGAGACATGACAATATTGAAAGTATGTCAGTTACTAACATAACCTCTCAGCAGCCCGGTGAGGGAAAATTGCCACACATCTTCGCTTTAAATAAAATCTGGGGAAGGTGAACACTCAAACTCTATCACAACAAGCATGACTGCGAAGCAGTAGATGTTGAAGGGTAAGTGGGACAAGCCAGCTCTAGCATCTGAGGTCATTGGTGGGAAGGCCATGCTGAGGACAGCTCTTAATGTGTGGATGAACCAGCCTCACAGCTGGTGAACATGCCGTTTACGATTTTCAGCACTACTGGGGGAGAAGTCAGCGCCGGCCTTCAGAGTTTCAAAGGACAGAGTCTTTCAGTAGGGATCACACAGCTGTGGCTTTACTGTGAAGTCAGCATTTGTTTGTCATTTCCAAAACATCCCAAGACCCTTAAGAATCCTCCTAAATATAATCTGTGTTCCGTAAGTAGAACCACGGCGCACATCTGCTCACAGCCTGATCTGCTGAAAGCTTCATGCATTTCACTGAGATCTCCCTCTCAAGAGAGACTCCTTTCCTCGTAGGTCTGCTCCTTGAAAATGTGCCAGGGCAAGCCAGAACCTTGGTGGAGGTACATGGAGACATCGGTATTGTTCCTATGCTTCCGGACACAGCATCCATCCCACAGCCCAAGAAGTCATCTTAACGCGTGCACTTGGCATGCTTGAAGATGCAGTAGATGGTATGGATCAGCGCTTCCTCTGATGGACCGGAGTTAAGTAAGTTATCTTTCTGGAAAGAGTTCACCATGCCACATGCTTTTCAGAACATTTAAGGGGCTGAAAAAATGCCCCAGTTGGTAAAGTGCTTACCACACAGGCATGAAGACTTGAGTTTGATCCCTGGCATCCATTTAGAAAACTGGGTGTGGCGAAGCCCATTTGTAATCATAGCAACAGGGAGGCAGTGACTGGCAGTGTGCAGAGTTCAGTAGCCTGACAATCTACCTATCCAGTAGGCCTCAGATCCTAGTGAGAGGCCCTGCTCGAAAACAAGGAGTAAGATGGATAGGTTTTGAGGAATGATGCTGGAGTTGACATCTTGCCTCCATATCCTCCATATCACACATGTATATGTACACACATGTACACATGTACACAATGCACATGTATATATACATTACACATGTACACACATCATACATACAACATGCTGTTCATACATGCACATGCACACACATGTAGACACATACTATTCACACATGAACATGTATACACACACCCCACATGTATATTCACATACACACATGCACATAAACACCCCTTTATATCCCACTCAGACATGTATATGTACATCACACATGTACGCATACATCACACATGTAGACACACATGCACACACACATACATGTGCATACACACACTCCTTGCACATTTGTTATTCACAAGAAGAGGTAAAACTGCCATGAATATCAGAAGATTAGAAGCTACTCATTGCAATTCTATGGACAACTTTTGAGGAATTTAAAATGAAAATACTTTGAACTACATTTAGATGTTTGCTAGACCACATGCACCCAAATGATTGTGCTAAGTGTAATGAGTCAGAAATGGAGAGACAAATCCTACCCAATGCCTCACATTTCAGGAATAAAAATAGTCAAATTCAGACAAGCAGAGTTTGATGGTAGTTTCCAAGGCTCAGGGTGTGGTTCATAGGTAGTCACAGAGAGGAAAGTCAGCGTTAGTCCAGTGTGGTACATAGGACTTATTGTTTGCTTATTTGAGAATTTCATCATAATCCTTCAGAATTTTTTGAAATAATTTCTTCTACTGTTTGAGCTTAAGAGAAATTTCTCTCTCATATATATATATGCATATACACAACCTATGTCAAAACTGTCTATCTTACCAATAAACAACTCTCCTGTCAGGCATGGAACAGGTGCTTTATAACTATTTTTTGCATGAATTCAAGAATAAAATATTAATCATGAAGAGGATAGTAAGTTTTTACTGTGAAAATGTTAAGTTTTGAAGTTTCGACGAAACATTTTTGGTTTTAGAATTAACTTTGTCTCCGCTTTATAAATGTTTGGATAATTGCTTGGGTTTCCTGGAAAGTGTATCAGTTGTAGAACAACTGTCTGGTATGACACGCTCCTAGGTTTGACAGCCTTCACTGATAATACAAGAACAAAAGCGAAATCATTGCCCCCACTCAAACAAGTAGCCCTCCACCCATAGTCATGACGGCAACCCTGATTAAATGCAGTGGGGTTGCACACACAAAGACAAGATAGATGTAGGCAGGAGACTAGGAAGACAAAGGGGTTTGGCTAAAGGATAAAGGGGGAAGAAGAGGATGATGAGGGCTAGTGAGAGGGGCTCAGTGGCTAAAGGCCCTTGCTAGGAAGCCTGGCAGCCTGAGTTTAGTCCAGAGCCTACAGTGTAGAAGAACTGATTCCCACATGTTGTCCTCTGACCTCTAACATATGCATCATGGTGTTTGTGGGACAAGGGGGTGGGGGAGATAGAGATATGATAGATATGACTGATAAATAGATATGATGCAAACATACATACATATATACATACATAGGCAGATAGGCAGGCATATAGGATAGCTAGATGATAGATACATAGATAGATATCACAGATATGACTGATGGATGTGAAAATGGTTACATGGAAGACACTAGGGCTCTTTATTCAAAGACACACACACACACACACACACACACACACACACACACACACACACAAGCACACACATCTAGTCTGTGATAATCCCCATTGTGAGTTTATTGCAAAGGTTTCCTAGGGCCCACATCAAAGACTGGTTATTGTATTTATTCCATTTTCTGTGTTACTGTTGACATGCAAGGATTGCTGAGAGGCAGTATACTTTCTTTGGTGTAGGTTGGATTTGAGTTGCTAAGCTGCTCTCTGTACTAGGTGAGTCCTGGGAGCAGCTGCTTTAAGAACAGATAACTTGGGAGCCATCCTGTCTTTTGCTCGCCTCTGGCCCCTCCCAGGAGCAAGGCTTCTTTGTTACTTGTTACTTGTTACTTGTTTGTAACTTGCAACTTGCAACAACTTGCAACAACTTGTAACTTGTAACAACTTGCAACTTGTAACTAACTTGTTACTTTGTTACCTGTTCCCGCTCCAGAGAGTCACTCTCCCCACCTCTCCTCCTCTGCCCATGGGCTACTTCAGCACTTTCTTGACCCAAGGCTTATTTAAGCCCTAATTTTTCAGAATCCACAAATATTTAAAGCAGTAGTTCTCAACTTTCCTAATGCTATGACCCTCTAATACAGTTCCACAAGTTGTGGTGACCCCACCCCCAACCATAAAATTATTTTTGCTGATACTTCATAAGTGTAGTTTTGCTACTGCTATGAATTGTAATGTAAATATTTTAGAAGACAGAGGCTTGACAAAGGGCTCGTGACCCACAGGTTGAGAACTACTGATTTAAAGCCATTATCTAAGTAGGACAGATGCCATGCAATGCCAACCTTTACTGAAATCCCTGTTTCTGCTCTTCTTCAAAAGCAAAGAGAGATGAAGAGAAAAGGAAAGAAGATGATGATGAGGAAATGCTGGCGGTGAGGAGGAGGAGGAGGAGGAGGAGGAGGAGGAGGAGGAGGAGGAGGAGGGAGTCCCTTTCATCCAGAGGGACTGGATGTAAGCCCTGAGCAACTCTAGCAGGAGCTGCGGGAAGAACATTTTAGCCCTGAGCAACTGCAGCAAAAAGCAGGACTCCTTAAATCTGCTCCGCTAGAGTGTTGTACAAGGGATTTTACCGTGGTGCATGGATCTCTGTGAGGGCCGTGGCTCCGGCACAGTGCTTTGCCCACAACAATTGACATGTTTGAGGATTAGTCACGAGGCAAGATAGAGCCTCTCCCTTCTAACGAGATACTCACAGAAACTTACAATTCCATTTAAACCTCTCAGCCCTGCTGAATATACATTTTTTTAACAGAATGTTAAATTAAGCTGATTTTATCGAGTGCTTTCGAAAATATTTTTATTCTGTTGTTTTCTTTTTCTTATTTAATTCACTGTTCTAAAACAAGTGCTCAGAAAAGGATTGTAGTAAATTGTGTAAATAAACCTGGAAGTGTGGAGCAGAGGAGCAGGTGGTTGCCCCGGAACACAGCGCCAAATCTTATTGCATTAAGAGGTGCAGTTTTGGATATAGGCGACACGCTCACCCATTGCCTGTTTCAAAGACTTGGGGAAATTAAGCCTCTTTAAATGGCCAATATAAAAACAATACTGGGGCTATAGAAATTTTATAAGCCTTTCTTTTCAACAGGAAACTTGTATTTTCTATACAAATGCTCAAAATTGAAAGTCTATCAGAATTACAGGTCTCCATGGTTCCATGTATTTGTTTCTGAAGTCTGTCGCTGAAAGGCCAGTAAAGGGAGGAGCCATGATTCCTCTTTGATATTATCAGGGTTTGGAGAGCCCTTGCAAGGGAGAGGTCTGTCTCTTTCTTGGGAGAGAGGGAGAGAGACTCTACACACAGAACTACAAGCAACTAAGAAATGCTGACGGTGTTCATTCTTGTTACATGTGTGTATACATGTGTGAGGGGGAGCAGACATACTAAGAAAACCTGCACAGTCTACATACTGTTGATCGTATGTATGCTCTCAGGGCCAATCATTTGCCATTGGATAACCAATCAATATGTCCCTCCTTGAGTGAGACTCCTGCTAGAGAGGCGAGAGACTGTTGAAAAGAGACAGCACATGCAGCAGAAGAGGGTCAGCTTATTTCTGTGCAAAGATGACTACCAAAGAAATAGTCACAACAGGCGGCATCTGGACATGTGGGCATCACCACTTAAGTCACTTAACACCTTGTGTGAGTGCGATTGCAGGGCAACGGTGAGGGAAAACACAGTCCCTTATTCTAAGAGTGTGGAAAAGGAAGCCTCCTCATCGCAAGGCTGTGTCTGTGCCCTTGGGCCTTTCCATGACACGTCAGGTAATGGATTTAGATGAGAGGGGAGCACAGCTAGGGAGGGAGAGGGGAGCACAGCTAGAGAGGGAGAGGGTTGCACAGCTAGAGAGGGAGAGGGGAGCACAGCTAGGGAGGGAGAGGGGAGCACAGCTAGGGAGGGAGAGGGGAGCACAGCTAGGGAGTGAGAGGGGAGCACAGCTAGGGAGTGAGAGGGGAGCACAGCTAGGAAGTGAGTGGGGAGCACAGGTAGAGAGTGAGAGAGGACCACAGCTAGGGAGTGAGAGGAGCTCAGCTAGGGAGTGAGAGGGGAGCACAGCTAGAGATGGGGAGGGGAGCACAGCTAGGGAGTGAGGGGGAGCACAGCTAGAGATGGACAGGGGAGCACAGCTAGGGAGTGAGGGGGAGCACAGCTAGGGAGTGAGAAGGGAGCACAGCTAGGGAGTAAGAAAAAAGTGAGTGGGGAGTACAGCTAGGGAGTGAGAGGGGAACACAGCTAGGGAGTGAGAGGGGAGCACAGCTGGGGAGTGAGAGGGGAGCACAGCTAGGGAGTGAGAGGGGAGCACAGCTAGGAAGTGAGTGGGGAGCACAGCTAGGAAGTGAGTGGGGAGCACAGCTAGGGAGTGAGAGGGGAGCACAGCTGGGGAGTGAGAGGGGAGCACAGCTAGGAAGTGAGTGGGGAGCACAGCTACAGAGTGAGAGGAGCTCAGCTAGGGAGTGAGAGGAGCTAGGGAGTGAGAGAGGAGCACAGCTAGTGCAGGTTCCAGTGGGGGATACTGGAGTCAATTTGCAGAGTGGTAATAAGAACACCACATAAGGTTAGAGACCGGCCACCATCTTGGAGCGGGTAACTGAGCAAGGTACAGTGGGCACCAGAGTGAAGGATTTCCCAGGGTATAGCCTGCCTGGGTGCCTTCCGCACCAGGGAGCTAGGCAGCATTACGGCTGCCTGGGCAGGCTGGAGAACATCTGACCTGTAGGAGGTCCCATAGATAGACGGAGACCCAAGGACCAGGATCCACACCATCTTGGACCCTGCAGCCCAACCGGGGGGAGCTCTGGATCCACAGAGAGCCCACGGTTAGACAGAGCTCTGCGGTCTGACACTATCCTGGGGAAAACAGCTCAACCAGACGGAGCCCTGCCGAATGGGAGAGCCACTGCCTAGGCTTTAGCAGCCCAGCCAGAAAGCCCCGGGCCTGCAGGGAATCCTGCGGTTAGACAGAGCCCTGAGACCCACCACCATCTTGGAGCTAATAGACTAACCAGGCAAACCAGGAGGAGACCACTGGAGGCCAGTTAAGTATCCAGAGGCAAGCAGGGAGGAGACTTGAATCCAGCCCAGCAGAGCTGAGGAGGTAATTTGGAGCCCAGTGGCAGAAACCTTCCAGTTTCTGCCTTGGGAGCACAGACGCCCTCTGAGACAGCAGCACCAAACGCCAGGCTCTCAGGAGCTTTAAACACCAACCAGTAATAACAAGACCAACTAAGTCCAGAAATAAACAAATGGCAAAAGGCAAACGTAGGAACATTATCAGGAGAAATCAAGGCAATATGGAAGTATCCGAACCCAGTTCCCCGACAGCAGAAAGCCCCAGATACCCCAACACACCAGAAAATCAAGATACAGATATAAAATCATTGGTGAGGATGCTGATAGCAGAACACATGGATAAATCTCTTAAAGAAATACAGGAGAAAATTGATCAAAAGTTCGAAGCCCTTACAAGGCAAACACAAAAATCACTTAAAGAAATTCAGGAGAATATAGATCAAAAAGCAGAAGCCAATAACAGGGAAATGCAAAAATCACTTAAAGAAATAAAGGAGAATGTGGGTCAACAAGTAGTAGTCATGAAAGAGGAAACACAAAAATCTCTTGAAGAATTACATGAAATCACAAACAAGCAAGCGAAAGACCTTAGCAAAACCATCCAGGATCTAAAAACAGAAGTAGAAAAAACTAAGAAATCACAAAGGGAGACAACATTGGAGATAGAAAACCTTGGGAAGAAATCAGGGGCCATAGATGCAAGTATCAACAATAGAATACAAGAGATAGAAGAAAGACTCTCAGATGCTGAAGATACCATAGGAACCATGGACTCAACAATCAAAGATAATGCAAAATGCAAAAAGCTTGTAACCCAAAACATCCAAGAAATCCAGGACACAATTAGAAGACCAAACCTAGGGATTATAGGTATAGATGAGAGGGAAGATTTACAACTTAAAGGGCAAGCAATTATCATCTACAAAATTATGGAAGAAAACCTCCCCAACCTAAACAGAGAGATGCCCATGAATATACAAGAAGCCTACAGAACTCCAAACAGATAGGACCAGAACAGAAATACTTCCCATCACATAATAATCAAAACCCCAAATGTACTAAACAAAGAAAGAATATTAAAGGCAGTAAGAGAAAAAGGCCAACCAACATATAAAGGAAGACCTATCAGAATTACACCAGACTTCTCACCTGAGACCATGAAAGCTAGAAGATCCTGGGCAGATATCATGCAGACTCTAAGAGAACACAAATTTCAGCCAAAACTACTATACCCAGCAAAACTCTCAATCACCATAGTTGGGGACACCAAGGTATTCCATGACAAAACCAAATTTGCACAATATCTTTCCACAAACCCAGCCCTACAAAGGATAATAGGGGAAAAACACCAACACAAGGAAGAAAACTACACCCCAGAAGAAGCAAGATAGAAACCTCCTCTCAAACACAAAAGAAGATAACCACTCAAATATAAAAAATAATTTCAAAAATGTCAGGAAGTAATAATTACTATTCCTTAATATCTCTTAACATCAATGGACTCAATTCCCCAATAAAAAGACATAGACTAACAGACTGGATGCAGAAACAGGACCCTACAATTTGCTGCATACAGGAAATACATCTCAGTGTCAAAGACAAACACTACCTTAGAGTAAAAGGCTGGAAGACAATTTTACAAGCAAATGGTCTCAGGAAAAAAGCCAGAGTAGCCACGCTAATATTGGATAAAATTGACTTTCAACCTAACGTCATCAAAAGAGACACTGAAGGTCATTACTTGCTGGTCAAAGGGAAAATCCACCAAGAAGAACTCTCAATACTGAACATCTATGCTCTAAATGCAAGGGCACCCTCATTTGTGAAAGAAACTTTACTAAAGCTTAAAGCACACATTGCAACTAACACAATAAATGTGGGTGACTTCAACACTCCACTATCCTCAATGGACCAATCAGGAAGCCAGAAACTAAACAGGGACACAGTGAAACTAATTGAAACTTTGGACCAATTGGATTTAACATATATATAAAACATTTCATCCTAAAGCAAAAGAATATACCTTTTTCTCAGCACTGCATGGTACCTTCTCCAAAATTGATCATATAATTGGTCACAAGACAGATGTCAACAAATACAAGAAGATGGAACTAATCCCTTGCCTCATCAGATCACTATGGAGGAAAAGTGGTCTTCAACAGCAAGAAAAACAACAGAAGGCCCACATACACATGGAAACTGAACAATACTCTACTCAATGACACCTTGGTCAAGGAAGAAATAAAGAAAGAATCAAAGACTTTTTAGAATTCAATGAAAATGAAGGTACAACCTACCCAAATCATTGGGACACAATGAAAGCAGTGCTAAGAGGAAAACTCATAGCCCTGAGTGCCTCCAAAAAGAAACAGGAGAGAGCATACACTAGCAGATTAACAGCACACCTGAAAGCTCTGGAGCAAAAAGAAGCTATTTCACCCTGGAGGAGTAGAAGACAGGAAATCATCAAACTCTGGGCTGAAATCAAACAAATAAAAACAAAGAGAACCATACAAAGAATCAACAAAACCAGGAGCTAGTTCTTTGAGAAAAGCAACAAGATAGATAAACCCTTAGCCAGACTAACCAAAGGACACAGAGACAGTATTCAAATTAATAAAATTAGAAATGAAAAGGGGGACATAACAACAGAAACTGAGGAAATTCAAAAGATCATCAGATCCTACTACAAAGGTCTATACTCAAAACAACTGGAGAATCTGGAGGAAATGGACAATTTCCTAGACAGATACCAAATACCAAAATTAAATCAGGATCAATTAGATCAGCTAAACAGTCCCATAACCCCTAGGGAAATAGAAGGCATTATAGAAAGCCTCCCAACCAAAAAAAGTACGGGACCAGATGGTTTTAGTGCAGAATTCTATCAGGCCTTCAAAGAAGACCTAACACCAATACTCTTCAAACTATTCCACAAAATAGAAACAGAAGGGACACTGCCCAACTCATTCTATGAAGCCACAATTACGCTGATACCAAAACTACACAAAGATCCAACAAAGAAAGAGAACTACAGGCCAATTTCCCTTACGAATATTGATGCAAAAATACTAAACAAAATTCTTGCCAACTGAATCCAAGAGCACATTAATAAAATCATGCAACATGATCGAGTAGGTTTCATCCCAGGGATGCAGGGATGGTTCAATATACAGAAATCCATCAATATAATCTACTACATAAACAAACTAAAAGAAAAAAACCACATGGTCATCTCATTAGATGCAGAAAAGGTATTTGACAAAATTCAGCATCCTTTCATGCTAAAAGTCCTGGAAAGAACAGGAATTCAAGGCCCATACCTAAACATAGTAAAAGCAATATACAGCAAACAAGTAGCCAACACCAAAATAAATGGAGAGAAACTTGAAGCAATTACACTAAAATCAGGGACTAGACAAGGCTGCCTTCTCTTTCCATATCTTTTCAATATACTACTTGAAGTTCTAGCGAGAGCAATTAGACAACATAAGGAAGTCAAAGGGATACAAATTGGAAAGGAAGAAGTCAAACTATCATTATTTGCAGATGATATGATAGTATATGTAAGTGACCCAAAAAATTCCACCAGAGAACTCCTACCACTGACAAACAACTTCAGCAAAGTGGCTGGTTATAAAATCAACTCAAGCAAATCAGTACTTCCTGTACTCAAAGGACAAGCAGGCTGAGAAAGAAGTTAGGGAAATAACACCCTTCACAATAGCCACAAACAACATAAAGTATCTTGGCATGACTCTAACCAAACAAGTGAAATATCTGTATGACAGGAACTTCAAGTCCATGAAGAAAGAAATTGAAGAAGACCTCAGGAAATGGAAAAATATTTCATGCTCTTGGATTGGCAGGATCAATATACTAAAAATGGCCATCGTGCCAAAAGCAATCTACAGATTCAGTGCAATCCCCATCAAAATCCCAAATCATTTCTTCATAGATCTAGAAAGAGCAATTCTCAAATTCATCTGGAGTAACAAAAAACCCAGGATAGCTAAAACTATTCTCAACAATAAAAGAACTTCTGGGGGAATCAATATCCCCGACCTCAAGCAGTACTACAGAGCAATTGTGTTAAAAACTGCATGGTATTGGTACAGTGACAGGAATAGAATTGAAGATCCAGAAATGAACCCACAGAGTTATGGTCACTTGATCTTTGATAAAGGAGCTACAACCATTCAGTGGAAAAAAGATAGCCTTTTCAACAAATGGTGCTGGTTCAACTGGAGGTCAACATGCAGAATAATGAGAATTGACCCACTCTTATCTCCTTGCACTAAGATCAACTCCAAGTGGATCAGGGACCTCCATATAAAACCAGACACACTGAAACTAATAGAAAAGAAACTGGGGAAGACCCTGGAGGACATGGGCACAGGGGGAAAGTTCCTGAACAGAACACCAATAGCTTATGCTCTAAGATCAAGAATTGACAAATGGGATCTCTTAAAATTACAAAGTTTCTGTAAGTCAAAAGACACTGTCAGAAGGTCAAAACAGCAACCAACAAATTGGGAAAAGATCTTCACCAACCCCACATCCAACAGAGGGCTAATATCCAATATAAACAAAAAACTCAAGAAGTTAGACCCCAAAGAACCAAATAACCCTATAAAAAATGGGGTACAGAACTAAACAAGGAATTTTTACCAGAAGAAATTCACATGGCTGAGAAACACCTTAAGAGATGTTCAACATCATTAGTCATCAGGGAAATGCAAATCAAAACAACCCTGAGATTCCACCTCACACCAGTCAGAATGGCTAAGATTAAAAACTCAAGAGACAACAGGTGCTGGCGAGGATGTGGAGAAAGAGGATCACTCCTCCACTGTTGTTGGGATTGCAAGATGGTACAACCATTCTGGAAATCAGTCTGGCGGTTCCTCAGAAAATTGGGCATGACACTTCCAGAGGACCCTGGCATACCACTCCTGGGCATATACCCAGACGATTCCCCTGCATGCAATAAAGACACATGTTCCACTATGTTCATAGAAGCCTTATTTATAATAGCCAGAAGCTGGATAGGACCCAGATGTCCCTCAACAGAGGAATAGATACAGAAAATGTGGTATATTTATACAATGGAATACTACTCAGCAATTAAAAATAATCAATTCATGCAATTTGTAGGCAAATGGTTGGATCTGAAAAATATCATCCTAAGTGAGTCAACCCAATCACAAAAGAATACACATGAAATGCAATCACTGATAAGTGGATATTAATGAGCTCAGAAGCTCTGAATACTCAAGGCACAATTAGCTAAGCAAAAGATTCCCAAGAAAAAGGATGGAGAGGACCCTGGTCTGGAAAAGACTAAATCCAGTTTTGTAGGAGAGTACCAGAACATAGAAATGGTGGGGAGGGGTGTGACTGGGGAATGGGGCGGGGTAAAGAGGACTTAGGGGACATATGGTGGTGGTGGGGAACTGGAAAGGGGAAAGCCTTTGGAATGTAAACAAAGAATATAGAAAATAATTTTTAAAAAAAGGAAAAAAAATAAAGAACACCACATAAAACTGACGTTGAATTCTGGTCAGCCTAGGGAGAGGGAACAAAGGAGCTAATGCTGATATGGAAAAGGAGAAAGAAATAAGTGGAATGTTTCTAAACATATTTTTTATTCATTCTTGTCTGCATGCATGTGCATATGCATGTGTGTATGCATGTGTGTATGCATGTGTGTATGCATGTGTGTATCTATGCCATGTGTGTGAATGTACCTGTGGAGGTGAGAAGAGGGTATCGATTCTCTGAAGCTAGTGCTACTTGCAGTTATGACCCACCAGCTACGGGTGCTGGGAACCAAACGTGAGTCCTCTGGAGATGCAGTGTGTGAGCGTGACCGCCGAGCCATTTCTTCAGCCCCTGATAGAACCTTAGTCTTATGCGTCATCATTTCACTCTTAGCGTCCCTCTGATATTTGTCTCCTGCAACAGTGTAGATAGTAGCTGAGGATGTCAGGTTATGTGGAAATTCTCCTCGGCGGTTGGAGGCTTTATTTCTGCAGCCAAATATGTCTGTCAGCCGTCAACTCCCTTCAGAGTCTCTCAGCTCAGCCAGCCAGCCCCTCCCCATGCCTCTTTCCCACAGTGGGCTCTAGCTACTCTTCTTCAAACGTGAGACAAAATTTATTCCCAACACCTCACTGGGGACAAGTCCAATGTGCCTTCCTGCTTCAGCGTCTTCTAGGGGAGTCTGGATCTTCACACTAGCTTCTTCCACTATCCAAGCATTTCAGATGGGTATTCATAGTACTATACATAGTGCTATATATTCGGATTTTCTGTAGACAATTTCCTGTCATTGATTTACTCTAATATGCAACAGTACACATTACTTTCACAGAAAAAGTAAAAGAAACATCTTTTCTCTTTGTTCTCATCTTTCTAGTTCTCATTTGTTTGGAGTCAGATGAGACTGAGATCCTCTCTCTCTCTCTCTCTCTCTCTCTCTCTCTCTCTCTCTCTCTCTCTGTGTGTGTGTGTGTCTGTGTGTCTGTGTGTCTGTCTGTGACTCTGTCTCTCTGCCTCTTTCTGTCTGTCTCTCTGTCCGTCTCTCTGTATCTGTCCATCTCTCCCTCCCTCCCTCTGTGTGTGTCTGTCTCTGTCTGTGTCTCTGCCTCTTTCTGTCTCTGTCTGTCTGTCTGTCTGTCTGTGTCTCTGTCTTTGCCTCTGTCTATTTCTGTCTGTCTGTCCCTCTCTCCCTCTCTTCTCTCTCTTTCTCTCTCTCTCTCTTTCTCTCTCTCTCTCTCTCTCTCTCTCTCTCTCTCTCTCTCTCTGTGTGTGTGTGTGTGTCTGTGTCTGTGTCTCTGTGTCTCTGTCTTTGCCTCTTTCTGTCTCTTTCTGTCTGTGTGTGTCTGTCTCTGTCTTTGCCTTTCTCTCTGTCTCTGTCTCTCTGTCTCTGTCTCTCTCTGTCTCTGTCTCTCTCTGTTTCTCACTCTCTGTGTGTGTCTGTGTCTCTGTCTTTGCCTCTGTCTGTCTCTGTCTGTCTGTCTGTGTGTGTCTGTCTTTGCCTCTGTCTGTCTGTCTGTCTGTGTGTGTCTGTCTGTCTTTGCTTCTTTCTGTCTCTCTCTCTCTCCTCTCTCTCTCTCTCTCTCTCCTCTCTCTCTCTCTCTCTCTCTCCTCTCTCTCTCTCTCTCTCTCTCTCTCTCTCTCTCTCTCTCTGCTCCACCACCTTCTCCCTGCTCCCATTCCCACTCTGCAGCTCACACTGCTATCTTCTCAGTGCCGCCGTTTGACCCCGGCTTTCTCTGCTCACTCACTGAAATGCTGTCCCTTCCTCACTATCCCCTTACCCTCCCTCCTTTATTCTTTTCTTGCTCCTGTGCTTACTCTTTGCTCTTTCCTTTGTCTGCATGTATAGTTTCCTCTATGCCACAGCACAGGCTTTCTCCATTTTGTTTTAGAGTCCGTATTCCATGTGTATCTCACCTATTCAAATCAGATAACTAAGTCTCAAGCAGAACCCAAGCTGGGCATGCTCTCTCGCCTCCAGTGTGCAGCACTGAGTGGTAGCTATCTTTTAGTAAGCATACACCAAGTACCAAGTACTAAAAGAAGCACAGTACTTGGTACTTTCTCATACTGGACCATTTTGTTTTATGGGTTCTTCGTCATACTGTCATTTTTCTCATGTCTCCTGCTTTCAAAGAATTGGAACCTTAGAGATGTTGAGGAATTGAGAGGTTGAGGAATTGCTTTGGGTCCCAGACAGAGGCAGCTTCAGCTCCATCACTTCCAAGCCTTAGTTCTCAACCTTGCTCCTTTCTGCTAGCCCTGGGTCCAGGAGGGTGGCGTGGGTCAGCTGATCTCAGTCTACGTCACGGTATGAGATCTGTTTGTTAGAGCCCCACGGGTAAGATGGAGTAGCCATCCTCAGGGAGGCGCCACTCCAAGTCTTCCAGGGACAAGTCCAGCAGCACCACGTGAGAAAACAGCTAAGAGCGACACTCTGGCCATCCCAAGACTTCTCAGAATCTCTTCTTTATAGTAAGGTTGGCTGAGAGTCATTCATTTGTTCTCCAAATACGACTTGGCATTGCTTCGTGTACTTCAGTCATCACGAGGGGCAAAAAAACATTAGTCATGCATGGTCCTTGGGGACCTTTCGTGGCACACAAAGGCTTCAGGGAGAGTGTGGTGTACGTACTCTACAGGGCTATGGTTTCCTACGAGAGACTAAGATGCGGGGGCGGGGGGGGATCCCGGGTATGTTCAGACATCACACCTATAATTAAACTCATCAGCATGCTTAACACTTGCAGCACTTGAACACAACGATCTGAAAATAGACGTCAGGAGGCATCACATGCAAATTAGCTGACATCTGCAGACCACTTGCTATCCTGAGATGTGTATTATTCAGCCTGTAGCCCATGGCTTGTCCACAACAACCACTGCCACCACAGCCACAGGAAACAAGACTTCGCTCTCACCAGAATGACCCTATGTGTGCTTACTTTTCTATGTAGTATTTTAGTTTAAAAAATTAAATATGTGCCAAAGCCAAGAAAACATGAAAGGAAAGTGATATTCATGCCATCAGCTGATGGATAATTTGATGCTGCACTGAAACGACTATCGGTGTTCTTAAAAACAGACAAAGGAGACAGACATAGCTCATACTACGGATCAGGTTTAATATACAAATCTCCTTTTCATCCCCATTAACTTTAGGCTTACGTGGATACAAGTAACACCACTTAGAAATACCTCATTCCTATTAGCCACCTCTGCTATGAGTGGGGGAAGCAACCCGTAAGGATACATCAGAATTCTTGGGCAGACACTGAGACCATCTTTTGTGCCAGGACATCACTTCTTGTCAACAGCAAGAGCTGCAAGAAACTAATCAATGAGCCAGGCTCTTTTCAGCCTCCAGGAAATAGTCTTAAGTAAGTATTTTAGTGAGAAGAATGTTGGGTCGACACTCCTTTGTCTTATCTCTTACACTCTAATTTTCATCACGGGTAAACGAGGTAAGAATTTTCACGTGTATTTACCTTCCACAATCACGTCCTGTCCTGTGACTCTCACAGTTCATTCATCCCAACACAATGCTGCCACACATAACTGAGAACATTTATAATTTTGCCTTCCCGTAGTCGATTGAGAGTATCTTCCTTATGGGAACGGCAGCATGACTTGTTCCAACAGTGTGAACCCATCCTGATGGTTAGGGTAAATGACACATTCACACCCTCCAGTGGCTGTCCTGGTCCTTGGTGTCATTTTGACCTAACTCTCTGCCTGGAAGTAGTGAACACCTGGTCTCTTAAATTTCTCTCCAAATCAGTTCTGCTTTGGCTCACAATCCTCACTGGAGATTTTGGTAACTGCTGTCTAACTCTGTACCTGCCTCTTCTTGGCTAAGTCTCCATTTGGCACCCTTTTAAATCACTAATTCAGAATCTACTGATTCAGAAAAGAATAAGCTTCGAGGTGTTTTCTCTGGGATGGAGAAAATGCTTGTTTGGGATGGAGCAGTAGTTTTGGTGTCTTTCCATATCAGAGAATCAGAATGATGATGGCTTTAAAATAACAGAACACACCTACTTGTAGGACAAATTCTCCCCCTTTTTCAAGGATGAAAGAAAAACATACATTTTCTTCCTCCCTCCCCCATTTAATACTCAATCCCAAATGAGTTGTGTTCCCAGATGGTATTTTGACACTTTGAGATGATCGTATTGCAGGAAACTGCCTCTCTCTTTTGCTGGATCATTTGGAATGTGTGAAGATTTACCTAAGTTCAAAAGACACATGAGGAACAGACATCCAGGGACTCCAGAGAGCTGGTGACAAAGTCTGACAAGCCTGCTAATACGCACTCAAACACTGAGACTCAGAAGCCTTTCTGGTTTTTCTAACAGAAAGCTTCAGAGAAGGAGAATCTGCATCGACTCACCTTCAGTTAAGTTGGATCTTTTCCCTTAATGGCAACGGGCAGCTACTGTCTCCATCATTTCTGTCTCCTTTCCTTTTCCAGAGTCCTTGAGCTATGACCGCACACAAGCTATGAGGCCAGAGATGGCACGCCCTTTGCTGTCAGGATATAACCTTGTTAGCTTCTGCTAACAGGAAAAGGTAATTTGTTGGTTTCTTAAAGATAAAGCTACTTTCCTTTAGAATTTACTTTTTAAAGTAAGCCCAGAGGGCCAGGAGAATGAATGAAGAAAATATGCAGCTGCAGGGGCTGGGGGTGGGAAACCTCTAGAAAGTCCCAGAGACCTGGGATATGAGAGGCTCCTAGGACCCAATGGGAATGACCTTAGCGGAAATGCCTAAGAGTGGGAAGATGGAACCTGAGGAGACCACCTCTAGAAGACAGGGCCCCCAGCAGAGGCATGGGGCTACCAACTTACCTTCAAAAATTTTGACGCAGAATTGTTCCTGTCTAAAAGAAATGCTGGGACCAAAATGGAGTAGGGACTGAAGGAAAGTTGCCCCCACCCCCTTGGGAGAGGATGTGCTTAATCCTGTAGAAACTTGATGCTCCGGGGAAGGGGGATGTCTAAGGGGTGGGTGGGTAGTAGGAGCGCACCCTCTCAGAGGAAAAGAGCTGTGGGGAGAGGGTGAAGAACTCTGGAAGAGGAGACCGGAAGGAGGGTCAACATTTGGAATGGAAATACATAAAATAATTTTACAAAGTTCTTGTGTGCAGAAATATGAGACTATAGTGCATGCCATCTGTAACCTGACAGGACACAGAGCAGTGAGGTGGAAGGCCCAGGTGCCAAGGATGGTCTCGTAGCAACCAGGATCCACCAGTCTTGACGGCTGCTGCTTTGAAAGAGGAAAACCCAGCTGCTGCTTGTATTTTTTCTGCCTATGACTGACCTTGACTGTTGGGTCAATGTTTTCTATGGTATCCTCTACACCTGAGATTCTCTCTTCTATCTCTTGTATTCTGTTGGTGAGGCTTACATCTATGACCCCTGATCTTTTTCCTAGGTTTTCTATCTCTAGGGTTGTCTCCCTTTGTGATTTCTTTGTTTCTAGTTCCATTTTTAGATCTTGGATGGTTTTGTTCGATTGTGTTTTCCTGTAATTCTTTAAGGGATTTTTTGTGTTTCCTCTTTAAGGGCTTCTAGTTGTTTACCTGTGTTCTCCTGTATTTCTTTAAGAGAGTTATTTATGTCCTTCTTAAAGTCCTCCATCATCATCATGAGAAGTGATTTTAGATCCAAATCTTGCTTTTCTGGTGATGGTGTATCCAGGACTTGCTATGGTGGAAGAATTGGGTTCTGATGATGCCAAGTAACCTTGGTTTCTGTTGCTTATGTTCTTATGCTTGCCTCCTGCCATCTGGTTCTCTCTAGTGCTACCTGCCCTCACTATATCTGACTGGAGCCTGTGCATCCTGGGATCCTGGTTGTGTCAGAACTCCTCAGAGTCCAGCTGTCTCTGTGATCCTGTGATTCTCAGATCCTGTGATCCTGAGAGGGTTGGAGCTCCTGGGAGTCATACTGCCTCTGGGACCCTGAGATCCTAGTGTACCAAGCTCCTGTAATCCTGGGCATGTACAAGCACCTGGGAGTGGAGCTTCCTCTGGGTGTTGTGGGACTGGCTGCAGAGTTTGTGCCCAAGGTCTCCTCAGGACACGGGTCCAGACAGATCGGAAGGAACCCGTGCCACTACCCTGGTCTATGACTGATGTTAACATCTACACCCAACCTGTAGAGGACATGACGTCAGGTGAGCGGACTATTCTGAGTAAGAGGGTGTTATTTCTCTACATTGTAAGACCAGGGATGGTTATGAATACTTCTAATCAAAGCTACACACACACACACACACACACACACACACACACACACAGAGAGAGAGAGAGAGAGAGAGAGAGAGAGAGAGAGAGAGAAAGAGAGAGAGAGATTGTGAGGTTTAAAGTCAGCTTGTATTACATTTTGAGACCCTGTCTCAGACAGAATAATACAAAAGAACACGATAAAGAAAAACTATCCCCAAACTAAACTCATGCTGGGTGCCCAGAGTTGCAGATGTCCTGACATTCTCCACAGCCTTCCCAAGGCAACAAGCATAGAGAATCGCTTTCCTAGACATGGGCAACTCCAAGCTGGGACCAGTTGGAGGCCTCCACATACAGCAGAACATGGTATGCTTCCTATGAAAGTGTCTCTTTAAGCATGCCGTTTCCGGGTAAGTGCCGTGGCAAGCTGGTATTCTTCAGGGGATGGGGTGGGTGCGGTAGGTAGTCTCATTTTGATTCTGACAGAAAAGCTATGTATATGCAGTGCCTTCCTTTCCTTTGCTGAGAAGTTTGCAGTTTGATTGATAAAGTAAGATCAATGCTGCTTCTTGTGGTCTGCAAAGCAGATCTCATTTTGGTTTCGTGATCTTGGAAATTATTTTATTTATTATTGTATAGTAGTGCATGTGTGTGTGTGTGTGTGTGTGTGTGTGTGTGTTCATCCATATATATGCAACGTGCCACGTGCATGTGTCGGGGTCAAAGGCCAACTTAGTCAAGTCCTTTTCTTTCGTGGCTCTCAGGTTTGGACTCAGGGCGTCAGGCTCGCACAGCCAGAGCCATGCTCACTGAGCTACCCTGCTACCAGTCTGACCATGAACTCCTAATCTGTTATTGATCATGTGACATGCAAGCTTGTTGATATTTTAGTATTTTACTTCCTGTACTTCTGTTGTCAGCATATGAGTCAACTGAATAAAATCTGTTCTCTATACCAAGTCTTCAAGGGATGGAGAAAATAGTTCAAGTGATTCAGAAAACAGTCTCTTATAACAAGTGTGCAAGTGATCCAGCAAACAGAATCTGTTATAGCAAGTGTGCAAGTGATCCAGCAAACAGAATCTGTTATAGCAAGTGTGCAAGTGATCCAGCAAACAGAATCTGTTATAGCAAGTGTGCAAGTGATCCAGCAAACAGAATCTGTTATAGCAAGTGTGCAAGTGATCCAGAAAACAGAATCTGTTATAGCAAGTGTGCAAGTGATCCAGCAAACAGAATCTGTTATAGCAAGTGTGCAAGTGATCCAGCAAACAGAATCTGTTATAGCAAGTGTGCAAGTGATCCAGAAAACAGAATCTGTTATAAGTGTGCAAGTGATCCAGAAAACAGAATCTGTTATAGCAAGTGTGCAAGTGATCCAGAAAACAGAATCTGTTATAACAAGTGTGCAAGTGATCCAGAAAACAGAATCTGTTATAGCAAGCGTGCAAGTGATCCAGAAAATAGAATCTGTTATAGCAAGTGTGCAAGTGATCCAGAAAACAGAATCTGTTATAGCAAGTGTGCAAGTGATCCAGAACACAGAATCTGTTATAGCAAGTGTGCAAGTGATCCAGCAAACAGAATCTGTTATAGCAAGTGTGCAAATGATCCAGAAAACAGAATCTGTTATAGCAAGTGTGCAAGTGATCCAGAAAACAGAATCGGTTATAACAAGTGTGCAAGTGATCCAGAAAACAGAATCTGTTATAGCAAGTGTGCAAGTGATCCAGAAAACAGAATCTGTTATAGCAAGTGTGCAAGTGATCCAGAAAACAGAATCTGTTATAGCAAGTGTGCAAGTGATCCAGAAAACAGAATCTGTTATAGCAAGTGTGCAAGTGATCCAGAAAACAGAATCTGTTATAGCAAGTGTGCAAGTGATCCAGAAAACAGAATCTGTTATAAGTGTGCAAGTGATCCAGAAAACATAATCTATTATAAATGTGCAAGTGGTGGAGAGAACAGAATCTGCAATAAGTGTGTGAGTGATCCAGAAAACAGAACTGTCTGTAACAAGTGTGCAAGTGATGGAAAAATGGCATCTGCTATAACAAGTGTGCAAGTGACCCAGAAAATAGAATCGGCCATAACTGCGAGTGATCCAGAAAACAGAATCAGCTATAACAGTGTTCAAGTGATGTAGAAAACGGAATCTCCAGGATTCCAAAGGTCCATGCTCAACTCTGAAGTTTTGTTTTTGTTGTTCAGGAAGCTGTTTATCTTTTCCTCCCTCAACGTCTCTGCACATTTCCTTCACCCTCCCTAAGCCCGCATACTAGTGTTTGTGAGCATTTATCTTTGTCATGGAATAGCAACAGGAACCACGTTTTGTAATACCGTAGGCTTTAAGCCGATACAACACTAACGGTCCTTCTTTCCTAAGGTCACACACAATAAGCCCAACGCTAAAAGAAACAAGCCAATAAAAGAAAGATCTGACTTATGCAATATGCTATTTCTCTAAAGGAGAAAGGCAAGTGGCCAGCAAACATTCAGAAAACAGTTCTCTACTCATAAAGGGAATGCAATTCAGAGGCACAGGGAGAGGTCACCTCAGGAAGAACCGCTACTTCCCAAGCAGGGAGAGGTAGCACGTTCTGGGAAAGATGTGGAGGAATGGAAGACCTGTGTGCTCTCAGCAGAGACGTAACGCTGCACAGTGTAGAGGTTCTTTAAAAATCAAAAAAGCAGATCTACCACATGATCCAGCAAATGAGTACTGGATATATATCCAAGGTGTGGGCTAGGGGAAACTTTGTATGGGACGGTGAGCTATCTCAGCAAGTAAAGACATTTTTCAGTGATGACCTGAATCTCATTGACAAGACCCATATGATGGAGAGATAAGACTCCTACAAGTCATCCTTCTCCATCCCCACATTCGCCATAGTATAAGCCTGCCTCCCTAAATAAATACATATAATTAAATTTTCCATATGTTTAAGAGGTATCTATACCCTCATGTTTGTTGAAGTGACTGTCCACAGTTGCCAAGATATACAACCAAAGTAAATTTTCATTAGTTGATGAAGAAAATACGGTACATATGTATACACAATAAAATGATATTTAGCCATGACAGATGAGATCCTGCCAGTTATGAAAGTATAAATAGAACTGAAAATCATCATGCCAGGCACAGAGAAGCAAATATTCCTTAATTACATTCCTATGTGGACTATGAGAAAAATCGACTTCATAGAATCTGGTAGTAGCATGATGATTGGGCTGGAGAGATGGCTCAGCAGTTAGGAGCACTGACTGCTCTTCTGAAGGTCCTGAGTTCAAATCCCAGCAACCACATGGTGGCTCACAAACATCTGTAATGAGATCTGACACCCTTTTCTGAGATATCTAAGGACAGCTACAATGTATTTACATATAGCAATAAATAAATCTTAAAAAAAGAGGCTGGGAGGGTGGACAGAGATATAGAAGTTTGATCAATAGATATTGGGTTGTGTCAGGAATAATAAGTTCTGGTCTGTTATTAGTAGGTTGGCTATAGCTAACAAAAAGTAACTATATTCTAACAAGTTAGAAACAGTAAATTGGGAGGTTAACTTCATAATTATATGATAAATGCTTGAAAGGATAGATATTAACCCCATTTGATATTGTATAATATTCATAAGTATCAAAACATTGTGTGATGCACCATAACTATGTACCTTTATGTTTTAAATATCAGATAAAATGAAATTTAAATTTGACAAAAAATAATGAAGAAGATTGAGTTAAACTTAGCACTTTAAGTAAACTGAATGACTCTGGGTAACCAGTTGGTGAATCCTTCTTTCTAAAGCCAAGTAGAGCTGCAACACCATACTGAACTTAGCGGGATAATCGTTAATACCAGTAAGTCCCTATTGTAAACCATCTTACATATTATATAACAATAAAAATATAAATTACATTAGCATTTTAGAGATCAAGGTTTGTAGAGTGACAGGAAAAGAAGTACAGGTTACCACCAACTAAAATGGTTCATCTAATAATTTTTTTTTAATTTTACATTCGTGCAAAAGAAATTTGAATTCAGTAGATACTATGGTTCAGGGCTTGAACCGAAGTGTGTACCCCAGGCTATCAACATGCTACATGATATTCTCACCCTGCCGGATGCAGCCTGAGGTCACGGTTCCTATCCAGTCATGGGATCACAAGGAAGGACTCGATGTTATGTAGTGTGTGCTCTGCTGTCAAACTTTGACAGGGATAAGTAAGACAAGTGCATTACTGACTTGTTTTCAGTTGAGATGGCCGCCTGCAATCAGGGAGCATTTGTATAAGCATGAAATTAAGACGAGAAGCCCTGTGACGCTACATCTTAACTTCCAGTGTCATTGGCAGGTCTAGACCATCAGGCCACCGATCGCGCAAAGCATGGCGCCACTTGTCCGTTTCCGTATATCTCAAAGTGGCATGGCCAAGCCTTTGAGGTCTTACATTTGAAGTATGCAGCACCGTTGAAGATACAGTTCTTACCAGAAATCCTGAGTCTAAACTTAATTATAATTCCAGAAGTTACTTTCACATCAAAAAAAAAAATTTACAGGTGATGGAGAAGAAAGTGAGCCCATGAGGAATCAACTAACCCTGAGCACTGAAGGTTCTGCAGAGTCAGGGTTTGGCTCCTGTAACAAGTACATTATTAAAGGAATGGGAAAAGAGAGCGAGGTGAAGGGAACACAGATTTGTTTAAAGCAGGTTTGAAGGATGCATCAATTACGGGCAAAGCGCGGATCTTGTTTTGATCCTGTTTCAAGAGAATCAGCTGAAGAGACGATTTTAACAGAATTGATGAATTATGTTTGCGTATAATAGATGACATTGAAGGATTACCTTGTTCTTTCTTTAAAAATTCTGATTGCATTACAGCTATGCAAAAAAAGAAATCAACATGTTTGTACTTGGAAAATTGAGCATTTAGGCGGAAAAAAGACACCATATCTTTAAGTGCTGTCGTAAAGATGCAATGAGTCTTGATAAAGAAAATTGACGAATGTTGGGTTGGGTCGGTGGGCTTATAAAATTTTACTGGTTGTCTTTATATGTTAAAAAGTGCAATTCTTATGAATGCCATTAAGTAGCAGAAGTGGAACGCTTTTAATGGTGATAGTTATAGACAGACAATGCATTTCACTATATATGAATATAAATATGTCATCTGAAACTTGTTCATTGAGAAGTAACCATTCTTGATAGACTTAGCATTTTCATAAATGAAGGCCAGACAGATGGCTCAGTAGACAAGGGCACTGGCTGCCAGACAAGCCTGATAACTCGAGTTTGATCTCCATGAAAAGATGGATGTGGTGAACATCCATAATCCCAGCACTCTTACCATGATGATAGGACAAAACAGCCCGGGAGCTCATGGCTGAACTAAGCCTGAATTACACAGTGTGGCAGACACAAGAGTGATTGTGCCTCAAACAAGGTGAAGGGAGAGAGCTGTTGCCAAAAATACTATCCTCTGATCTCCATAGGCACACCATGGCATGTGTGTGCCTTACTCCCATAGAGTACACATAATATACATAATAGAAACACATACAATGAAATAACGACACTTTCATAAACAGAATAAGACTGGAAACTAAGCTGGTAACTCCTAGCATTCGCTCAGTGTCGACACACAAGCACAGTATGGAATTATCCCCTTGAAAAGGACTATTTAAAGGCTTATCTATTCCTGTGAATTCCTTCCCTGTGCGTGGCACATAATAGTTTCTACCATGTAATCTCTTTCTGGTTTGGAACTCCAGAAAGTAGCGACGGGCAGAGGCTACTCTCTAGGACAACCAGGATGGGACGGTGAGGTCCCAGGAGTGACAGGTGAGCTGTAACCCGGAAGTGAAACCAAAGTGCATGAGAGAGATGGTCTCTGCACCTCGCAGTCTCTGGAGAGGACAGGAGCATGCAGGAGACCACCATGAAACCAAGGGGGAACAGGAGCTTCTCCAGTGGGAGCACCAGGCAGGGGAGAGCCAGGAAAGGCCTATGACGCTGAGCCTTCATGGACATGGATGTCCATGGTGTTATACCCCAGGCCTTGTCACGGAGCTGTGGAATGGTTCGTGGAAGGGAAAGGCGGGGGCAAAGGAGAACTTGCCGTATTGCTTCAGTGTGGACCATGAGGTTCTGCTGTGGTCAGGAGCAGTGGAGTTGTGTTAGATTTGGGGTCATGAGATGGCGGCTACCGCACAGGCAAGCAAAGCAGACATGTGCAACGGTTTCAAATGTTTCTCGCTGGATCTTGTGGTTCAGCAGTTCCCTCTTGTAAACAAACCTTCTGTCTCAGAAGAAAGCTCTTGGAGATGCAGGATACTCTAAGAGGAGACGGAACATTCTATCCTGTGGGGGAGTCGTTTAAGCTCAGATTCACTATGTTTGTGCTGAATTTTGACGGGGAGTGGGGTGGGGGTGGGGCTTAAGTTTGGGGTAAAGTCACAGCGAAAGGGTATTCGAGGTGAGGTTTTTGGAGGTACCAAAGTCAGGTGGCATGACCGTCGCCTTGTCTGTGTGGCCCTTTGGCACAGTGAGGTGACAACCGGGGATCATGGTGCCCTTAGAGAGGCAAACCCAAAAGGTACATAGCTGGCTAGATTCAACTCCACACAGAACAAGGTTTGCAAACCTAGCATTTTAGATCAGAATCAGGAGTTCAAGGTTATGCTCTTTTTTCAGGGCATTCTCTCTTGTGTGTGTGTGTGTGTGTCTGTCTCTGTGTGTTTCTGGGTGTGTGTGTGTGTGTGTGTGTGTGTGTGTATCTGTATGTATATGTCTGGGTGTCTGTCTGGGTGTCTTGTGTATGTATGTATGTATGTATGTGTCTGTATCTATGTGTATGTCTATCTGTGTCCATGTATGTGTCTGTGTATGTCTATGTGTGTGTGTGTGAGTCTCTATATGCATGTCTGTGTGTATCTCTGTGTATGTGTGTGTCTGTATGTATATATACATATATATTTATATACTATATAAACTCGATTTCATATATAAAGTTTATATATATGAGTTTATAAACACAGAGACAGACACACAGACACACACACCTACACCCCTACCTCTGCTTCTGCCCAGGCCACAGCCATCAATGCTTTAATAGAGCAGACAGCATCCTAAAACAACCTCTAAGGATTGAAACGTGCAAACCCAACCTGTTGCTAGGAGACTGGGGCCCTTTTATCTTCTGACATTCACTGCCAAATTGGAAGCAGGTGAGAGACCCACGCATAAAGCGAGGCGGCAGCCCGAGAGGCAAACAGCTTCTCCAGACATTTCACTGCACGATTGCGTTTCCAGGACAGTGCATGTATCAACCATGTTGATAACCTCTTCCATATGTAGAAGACTCACCAAGATGTGGATTCGAAACAGCAGAGAAGCTTGATTTAAAAGAGCTGCTTGACGTTCCTGTCATTGTTCCAAAGCAAAGGAGACCCCCAGGCTCACTCTTGCGCATGCGCAGCAGGACTTAAGCTGGGTTCCGTGAAAAGAAAAAGGGTGCTTGCTTGCGTATGCTCAAAGACCTGGAGAAAAGTCATGCTTTACGTGTGCGGTCATTATATTTATCGGGCAAGGATACGCTACAAGAGTGCAATTCTTAATTCACTCTCCCAGGCTTGCCAGCTCTCTCCTAAATGCTGCGGCATCCGAGAGTGGATCCCACAGTCCTCTTGCTTCTGGCTTCGCAACGCTGTAATTACTTTATTTCTAATTAAAATTTCTCCTCTTTCCATGCCACCTGCAATTTCTGAATTGGAAGGCCTTGGTTAATGGCTCTGCTGTAAAGTCATTACTATTTACATTTGTGGAAGATTTGTCACGGCGATTTGCATGTGACATTGACATGGGATTACTATTTCCTACTGCCCTGTGATGCATTAGACCCTCAGCGTAATCTGAGCATTGTAAGACAGTTCTCAGTGGTTGTCTCGTTACTGCAGGAAGGCATCCCATGATATTCTCTATCATGGGTACAGATGTGTCCCATATTACTGGTGTTGAGGCTCTGCCAGTGGCAGGACCTTTTCGGAGGAATAAGAAAACATGTCACCGGTATTTTTTTTTTTTCCACACGAGAACATTCAACTACCTCTGGGCAGCATTTTTCTTCCTGTTCTCAGCTGTGTGCTCTGAGCGGTGCTGTACCAAGAGAGGGCCATTTAAGAGGCCCCCCGAGACCTGGTCATTTATGTCAGCAAGGTGTTTTGTGAAATTAACACATAGTACTTGTCACGGGGCTATTGTAACAGAAATCTATTCCTCTGCAGTCGCCTCCTGAGACTACAAATCATTTTCCCTGCCTGGAGCCATGTTTTCTAGAAGAAAGGCAAGAGATGGCTTTAGGTTATTACGGAGGTGACATTGCTGGTGAGCTAAAGCTGGCGTACACTGGGCACAAGAGGTCCTGTGATTTTTTTTTAAACTGACAGATGCAATTGTTAAAAAAAAAAAAAAAAAAAAAAAAAAAGATGCTATGACTTAAAAAAAAAAAAGTTAAGAAGCTCCACGTTCTTAACTTATTTCATACGCTTCTACTTCAGACTTCATTCTGAGGAATGAGCATGGGGACTTTGGAAATCTAAATCATCCTTTCTAGTGGTTATAGTCACAGTGTCATGGGAGGACTCATTCCCCTGGGCTTGCGTCGTACCATCCACACTGTGAACATCACTTCATCATCACAAACTTCCCCTCCGGACCTTCCTGTCCTCATGAAGTGCCTACTGCCCGGAACAGCTTGCATGATGGGAAATCTAGATCAGCCCATGGGATACACACAAAACTCAGATCACTGTGATGCGAAATAGGGGGAAATTGTGTTTGAGCATTTCCATGTGCTTTAGGCTGTCCGTGTGTCTCACAAACAGCCTCCTGACACCATGACCCAAACATGTTCCTGGCACAGAGGTGCACTTCTGTCATCTCAGTATGCCAAATCCTGATGGAGGAGGACAGCACGCTTCAGGTTAACCTTGGCTACACGGTGAGAAATTGTCTCAAAAGGAGGTGTCAGAAGGAGGAAAGGAAGGGAGGGAAAGTGAGATGGGAGGGAGGGAGGGAGGAATGGAGGGAGGAATGGAGGGAGGAATGGAGGGAGGGAGGGATGGAGGGAGGGAGGAAGGGTCCGTATGGTTCTGAGTGACCTAATAGTTTCTATATTACTTCTACACATTTAGTTTGTTGAAGATCATACAAAATAAGTACTCTTTCACTTGAACAGTCTCCTGGGAACTGGTTACTACCTTGGTTCTGACTGGTCATCAGCAAAGCCCAGCCACACCTGCCTGCTGCTAAGGACAATCCTTAGTGTCACTTGGTCCTGTTGGTCCTGTTTGACTTCACTCGTAACTCACGGACAGTAGCAATTGATGCTGTAATTTGCAAGTAATATCGACTAATTGGGAGGATATCTATATATTCAGATCAACTTACGTTTACTGAAAATCAATACCTTTCTTTTCTAGCAACTCATAACTTCCTGTAAAGCATTCACATAACTCACAAATGAGAACATCAATGATATCTCTGTAATCCAGGTAAGGGTAGGGAGGGGCCGAGACTCGGAGGCACCTGACCATGCACACGTGTTCTCACGAGATGCTGTGCCCAACAAAAATTTAAGAACAGACTCTGAATCCAGGAGAGGATTTGTAACAGCATGTGATTTTCCCAAGGACGATAACTCAAGCGTGGAGAGGCAGTCTTGAAATGTAAAGGCGTCCGTGAGAAAATCCAAACACCATACACTAATAGCCTTGGCCTTTCCCTTCATTTTATGATGATGCACAAAGTTTAACCCATCCTCTCATGGTCAATAAAATGGATAACAGTAAAGCAGACAGCAAGAGCCTGACAATGCTCTGGAAGCAGATTTAATAATTGTTGCAATTAGCAATCCACGAGTTAAGCACATGTGTTAATAAGGGAATATCAAACACAACCCGTTCGCATGAGTTGGAATGGTTTACGGCTATTGTGTCATTTTCTTATTTTTTTTTAAAGATTCATGTCATTTTATTTATATGTCTGAGTGTATATGTGTGCTCAGGTATGAGGGGGTACACGCATCTGTGTGCACACAGAGGCCAGAAGAAAGCATTGGATCACTCTGAGCTGGCGTTACAGTCTCTGTGTGACACCTGGGACACATGACATCACATGGGATCCCATGACATCACATGGATACTGACATCCAATCACTGGTCCTCATGAATGCCCTGCAAGAATCTTTAACCACAGATCCATCTCTGTAACTCTGACTTTTCCAGTTTTTAAATTAACACAATTTAAGTGGGGAGTAAAGGGGGCCTTTGTTAATATGGAAAACAAATTCATTTTAAATTAAGAATAGATATTCTGATTACCCATGAAACATTATAAGCATTATTATCACAAGCTATTCAAGAGTTTTTAAAATGCTAAGATTGTAGAATTTAAGGCAAGGTTACCAATATTACATGCATTCTGACCTTGCCTATTTTTGTTGAATACAACCTGAGTACAAGAATTATTTACTAGACTCTATTAAAGTGCCAGGAAATTGGTGAGACCTTGGGGAGTATGGCAGTTTGAATAGGTATGGCCCCCACAGATTCATGGGCTTCAATGTTGGCCATAAGAACTAGCAATATAAGGAGGTATGGTCTTATTGAAGGTGTGGCCTTGTTAGAGAAAATGTGTCACCATGGGGTCAGGACTTTGAGGTCTTAAATGCTCATCCAATCTTCTTGTGGCTGCCTCAGATCAAGAGGTAGAACTCTCAGTTCCTCCAGCGCCATGTCTGCCTGTGTCTGTCATGCTCTCCGCCATGATGATAAAGGACTAAACCTCTGAAACTGTAAGCCAGCCCCAAGTAAATGCTTTCCTCTGTAAGAGTTGCCTTGGTCATGGTGTCTCTTCACAGCAATGAAACCCTAAGACAGGTGGTGGTGTGGTGAGTCGATAGTCTTTTGAGTGTTGTTAATGTTCATGAAATACACTCTATCAGACAACCGTTTTAGGTGTTTCTGACGCTGTGGTGATCAGGGCTCACCTGGTTATTAGGGAAGCATATAATTGGAGAACACATTGCCAGGCAACGGCCTCTACACATATTCTAAGGGACAGGGATGTCTGAAACAGTGAAGTGAATCATTAGTCTATGCTGCGGATGCCAAGACAGGGGTGTGGAAACAGTGAGCAAAAGAAATAGCAAGATCTATCCAAAGAGCTGTAGGTGTTCAGTATGGTTTTCAAGAGAGTTGTGACTGTCCCCGGTAAACCAATTTCTATTAATTTTGGTTTTGCTAATAAAAAATTTCGGAAATCAAAATACGCCACGATCACATCTTACCAATGTGAGATTCTGTTATCATTGCAGGAAAAACTTCTGTTGTTCCTTTCACTAGGCAGTTTTTGTTTTTTTTTTAATTACTAGTAGTCATCCCAGATACATAATACTGGATATGTTGTTTAGGCCCGTCTAGCTCGAAGCTCCATAGATACTTAATTGGAAGGGTTATAGGTCAACACCAGAATGATGTGGCTAAGGATTTGTAATTTAATACTATTCTTTTAATAGTTTAAAACATGATGAATAGAGGTTTTACTCTCATTTTATAAATGTAGCCCAGATTGGCTGTGTACTCTCTGTCATTCTCCTGTTTCATCCTCCTGAGTCCTGGGATTAAGGAGATATCCCAGCATGCTTGTTTCTTTGTTAATAATTCACTATTCATTTTCAGGAGGTAAAAGTGTCCCCTGTCAGAGATGTCTCTCAATGAAGAGGCTGGGCAGATGCCAGATACTCTTCCCGGGGACCTGGGTTTGGTTTCCAGCACCCATGTCAGGTGGTTCACAACTCTGTGACTCTAACTCCATGCTTCCTTGGGGACTGCATACAACTTTCATCCATACACACAAACTCATGAATACATAATTAAAACTATTTTATGGGGCCAGGGAAGTGGGTATCATTTGGACATACCAGAGACCTGGGATGGGGGAGACTCCGGGGAGTCTGTGAGGATGACGCTAGCTGACACTCCTAGCAGTGGGGGGTGTGAAGCCTGAAGTGGCCATCTCGTGTAGCCAGTCAGGACTCCCAGGGGAGGGAGAAGGGCAGCAACCCACTCACAAAACCTTCTTCTCAAAACGTATCCTGCCTTCTGGATGTGAAGGGAACGGCCAACTTGAGATCCATACCATGGGCAGGCATCAATCCCTGACATTAACGATACTCCCGTTATGCTTGCAGACAGAAGCCGAGCATCACTGTCCTCTGAGAAGCCCCACCCAGCAGCTGACCGAAGTAGATGCAGAATCCCACAGCCAAACATTAGATGAAGCTCAGGGAGACTTGTGGAATAGTTGGAAAATGACTGAGAGAACTGGAAGGGATAGAAACTCCACAGGAAGACCAACAGAGTCAACTAACTTGGACCCTTGGGGGCTCTCAGAGATTGAACCACCAACCAAAGGACATTCCTGGTGCACACCCCTCCCACATATATATATCAGATATGCAAGTAGGTCTTCATGAGGGTCTCCCAACAACTGGAGCAGGGGGCTGCCCCTGACTCTGTTGCCTGCCTGTGGATCCCAGTCCCCTAACTGGGGCCGCCTTTTCTGGCTTCCGTCGGAGAGGATGTGCCTCGTCCTGCAATGACTTGATGTGACAAGGTGGGTTGGTACCCAAGGTTGGTCTCCCCCTTTTTGGAGGAGAAGGGACGAAGTATGGGAGAAGGGGCTGGGGGGAGAGCTAAGGGAGGGCTACAACCAGGATATAAAGTGAACACATTAACACATTTTGAAAATAAAAAAGAAAGGAAAAAAATCTTTTGAAAATGAAACTGAGGCCAATTCTTCAGAGTCACCGATAACATTTTTATTTAATATAATTAATATGTTAATTTAATTATAATATTTTATGTACATGGATTCTCTGATCAGTTTCATTATGATCATAATATAATAAGCATAAGGTGATGTTCTTATGAAAATGTTACATATGCATGTGCACATATACACACACAGAGGCATATGCATACACACATGCACACAGCACACATATGCAAGCATACATACACATGCACACACATAAATATACATGCATACATATACACACATGCATATAAACACATATGGGCATCCGCGCACAGGCATACATACACATGTAAACATTTGTCACACAGCTATTCTCAGAATCATTATGAGACTAAACAACAATTTTAGTATTATGTTCAACTCAGTCTTAAGAACATCTCCCCTCCCAAAAACAAAAATACCAAACCAAGAAAAAAAATTTTTTTTAAAAAGTCCCAATAAGGATGTGCCTACCAATATGACCACACCTTATTTCTTTGAGGATCCCCTACTTATGGTTTGGAAGAGAACACACAGGGAGCATTCACATTTAATATTGCATCAAATATTTTCCAAAAAGATTAAAGGAAGTCTACCCAGTGAATCTGTCATTTGAATACATATAAACATTTCTGTAGATAGAAAAGTGTCTTTTTCATTTTTTTTTCTAGGCCAAATATTCATCTCCCAGTGACAGAAAGCAAACAGATTCTTACTGGAGTGGAAAGAGAGACGCTTACCACCAGTGAAGGATGGGGATTAGGAGGCTATGGAGAGAGCATATCTCCAGGCCCACCCACTGTGAGGAGCTTTCAGCTGGATCCAATAGCAGTCTAAAACCAACACGACGAGAAACAGAAAAAGGGCCGAGAACTTGGACCGCGCTCCTGCCCACACACAGGCAAGGGCTGTGGAAAGAGCCGGCGAACTCATTGGCATCTGACCATTTGCACACCAAGGAGACCGGCGAGTACTTTCTTGTTTGTGTTCGGTCTGGATGCTGTTTTCCTTACTCTACATTCAAAAATTATGAACACGTTACTTAACTATTTTCATTCACTCACGGGAAGGTGGCAGAAGCTGTGGACAGAAATAATAGTAGTAAATAAATATCAACGAGGAGATAACTTTGTCATCGTCATAAAATTATGTACGCTGTATTCAAAACTGAAAGCCACGATGCATCAAAGTTTTCTTGATCGCAAAGGAATGCTGTGTCGTTTTCAGAAACCACTTTAAACAGGAAAGGCACCAGATTTATTTACTTAGCTTTAGTAACAAATCTTGTATGTTTCAACACTGATAACTTATGACTACAAAGATTAATACTGCACTGGAAGCTGTTATGTTTAATTGTTAATGCAGGCTGACTCTGTGTGTTCCTCTCCTGAAATAGTTATCAGTGTTTCGCATAGACGATAGCCCTAAAAAACTTGCCATGATTAATAATAACCATGTGAATAAGCATGATCGCCAAGCTTGAGACAAATTTTTCTTATGATACAGTGGTTTTAAGGTCAGTATGGTTGCTGGGAAGCCTGTTTGGACCAGTGGCAGGCATAGCAGATTTAAACAGGGGCCTTCTGCCTGAGCAAGCAAGCCAGAACAATCCCTCCAAGACCACTGGGGTGGAGCAATGCATGGTAGCCCTGCAGCAGAGGTACCCCAGAACCAGAAGACTGGAGAGCTCATGTTAGATGCCTATGGACTGTGGAGGGCTGAGTGGGTCAGTGCCCCTCAGTTATGTCACTGTGCCCCGAGTTGCTCTTTGACAGAGATTGATACAATGATCGGATAGCTTCAGGTATGAGTCTTTGCTAATGTTTCTTTGTTAAAATCCCTTTAGCCACTCAGCGCTGAATGGCACTAACGTCAGGCGGATGATTGTGGCCTTCAGAAATCTTGCTTACCCTCTAAGAAGATGCTACATAAGGCTGACTCCGACTGCCTCGCCAGTTTCTAAGAACATCTGGAAGAAAGCAGAGGCGCCCGTTAAGTAGTGCGGCGTAAACCAAGGCACCTTGTGTGGGCGAAAGGGGCGCTCTTAGAAATCATTTTTGGGTAAAAGTGCCAGGACCAGATACTGTTTTACCTCCCTCTGTGTGGTTGGCACCCTGAGGCACCATAAATTTTAAAGATTATTACCACTGCTGTGTACCAAAACTAGATAGTAAGAACCTATTGCTGAAGGCTTCACACAGAAATGAATCTGCAGCTGAGCTAGAGAATTTCTCCTTTTCTTGTTCCCATAGTGCGTAAAGACAGTGCAAGCTGCTGAGAGATGATTGTGGCTATCTTGTGTGCTATAATACTGGGTTAGACACTTTTCTATTGCGGTGATAAAACACTATGACTAAGGCAACCTATAAAGACTGTTGACTTCAGGCCTCATAGTTTCAGAGGGTTAAAGTCAATGACCATCATGCCTAGGAACTTGGCAGTGGGCAGTTAGGAGTGAAGCTGGAGAACTCACATCTTAAGACACAATCACAAGGCAGACACAGACACACACACACACACAGACTTGGTCACATAATCTTTTGAAACATGAGTCCCCCCTCAGTGACACAGCTGTTCCACAGAGGACACCTCTCCTAATCTTTTCAAACAGTTCCCCCAACCAAATATCCAAACATATGAACCCATGGAGGCCATCCTCATTCAAATCACCATAAACACCATGCCAGGAAAGATGTGTCCACTACCGTAATGGTGGCATGGCTGTTATGGGTAGAATCAGTGGTTTCCAATTGGCTTTAAGGTCTGTCACCAAAAGTAGTAGCTCACAGATATTCCTGGAAGCCAGGGTAACAACTTGCAGCTAAGAAGGTTCCAGGTCCCAGTGTGGGAAACAGTTGTGTTTTGTTGAATGGCTGTCAGACTATCTCATAAATATGTATGCTTATGCCTGTGAATCCTTGCTGGTGTCAGCCACAATCAGTAATGGAATTGTTCAATGGGTGATCTGCCACTGATTCAAAAACACCAGTGAAGCAGGAATGAATGAGCAGTGGTGGCTACAGAAGACATGGCATTTCTTTCATGAGTGTCAAAAAATGTTCTAAAACTAATGGCTAAAGCTGCATCATTTTATGAGCATTGAATTGTTCACTTTACTAGACTGAATTATTTACGCATTAAATGTGTTTCAATACAAAAAGAACTGATGTTGGATTTCATCGAAGTTCATAGTGCTGCAAAAATATATGAGCTGCATATAATGAATCCTTTATTGTATATAAGATTTACATAACATTTATTTCCTGGTTTTGATAATTTTTATCACAAAGCATGTTTAATATAATTATTGATGTCGTTATTCTATAATTGTCCACATAAATGAGGCGTGAGAACATGACAAACTATAATCCACACACAGAAGTGGCTGACAAAAGTCATCAAATCACAGTAGCTGGTTGAAAATTATACAATGTATACTGCAAACATACAGATGGTAGTAATGTTTCAAAGTAGAATCTAATTCTGTGAATGCTTCTACATAGGTATGTCAGAAAATATCGATGAAGAGAAGGTATATTTAAAGGATACATTACTAGAGAAGTCAATTATAGCCACCATTGTAACTCATGGACGACTTCCAATGTAGATTTACTGGTTAAAACAGTTTGGAGATGAAGTACCCTCTCCATAAAAGCCTGTGTGTTGATAATTTGGTCTCTGAATAGCGGTGCAATTGAGAAGTTACTAGATCGTGAGTCCCTGCTCCCTTGGGTGGGTAAACCTGTTGGTAGCTTTATAGTTTGATATTATTCAAATGTGATGGATGCTAGGATATGTGACTGGGTCATAGTGTAACTTGGAGAAGTATGTCTAACCCCAGGTTCTTT
The DNA here is from genome assembly GCA_964023405.1 of Apodemus agrarius. Classification (NCBI taxonomy): domain Eukaryota; kingdom Metazoa; phylum Chordata; class Mammalia; order Rodentia; family Muridae; genus Apodemus; species Apodemus agrarius. Next base: position 4,491,874 of record OZ030026.1, read on the forward strand.
CCTCTCTCTTCTCCCCTCTCCTCTCCCTCTCCTTCTCCCTTTCTCTATGATCTATCGATAATCTGAGATTTATCTATCAACCTATCTAAGATGTATTTATCTAAGACCTATCTATCTTCCTATGCCTATTTATCATCTCTGTCTATCATCTATATCATCATCTATCCACCCATCCATCTGTCATTTATCGCCCCTCTCTTCTCCTCTTCCTCCTCCTCCCTCTTTCACTGCCAAATTATAAATAGCCCCACCCTACCATATCCTCTCTCTTCCTCACCACAGCTCCAGAAATAATGGAGCCGGTTGACCACTATTGTAACCCTTTGAAACCATGAGCAAAAACAAGTTCTTCTTCCTTAAAGTTGTTTCTGTCAGGCATTATTATTATTATTATTATTATTATTATTATTATTTTGTAGTGACAAAGGACTGAGAAGCACCCTTAGTTACTTTTCTGTTGCTGTGATAAAATACCATTATCAAAAGCAAATTGTAGAAAAATGTTTCTTTGGGCTTATGGTTCCAGAGGAAGAAGAGTCCATTATGATGGAGAGAGTCAGGCAGGCATGGTGGGAGAAACAGGAAGCGGAGAGATCACATTGTCAAATCTAAGCATGGAGCAGGAAGAGCAAATTGGAAACGGTACGGCTGTAAACTCAACAATGCGGTTCATCCAACAAGCCTATACCACAGCCCAACACTGTTACCAACCAGGATCCAAGTGTTCCAACTCCCTAGCCTAAGGGGGGGGGGGATTCTCATTCAAACCACTACACATGCTTAGGAAAATATGTACTACAACAATTTCTTACCATGTTCCACAATTTACAAGAATTCTCAACTCCTGAAAACAAGGACCAAGCATGGATATATTTTTCCAGTGCTTTCTTGTCATATGAGCAAAAATTAGTTTTTATTGGTTTGAAATTTTGTTTGAAAATTTGTTTTAAATAATGGAGTATATTTTTGTGAATAGTGCTTGATATTTTTTCAGTTATTATTTCAATGATATATATATGTATATATATACACACATATATATATTATATAATATATATTATATATGTAATATATAATATATATTATATATATAGTATTCTAGCCATACAATGCTTAATTTAAAAACTCATAACAAGTAAGGAAATTTTCATGTTAACAGTAACATTATAATTTCAGCACCAGGATTTATGTGAAGGTCCATGACTTACTTTTCAGTGATTTTAAGTCTAAAATGGAAACTATCAGTTACTGTATGGTTTCAACACTATCACAGAGATTTTATAATAGTTTATTGTTAGTAATTTTAAAATATTTTATCATTTTACCCAATTGTATTTCATGCTAGATACACTGTTAAATAACTTTTATATATTTCTTCTAAATGCTTTGTTGTAAATAGTTGGGGTTTCCAATAGTAACCATGGAGAAATAAATGATTTTATTCTTATTTGTGATTTAACCACATGGCTATTTCTACTGCTAACCCTCATAAAAGCAACTTTTACCTTCTAATTTGTTGTTCAGAGACACATGTATCTGTTCTTATTTTCTGGATAGAATTAGTATTATATATTATCCTTCTCATAGAAGAAACAGATACCATGTGTCAACTTCAGTTGTATCTACTCTAAAGAGTGACTTCCAGAATTGCCAGTATTTCCAGTTTTTATTATATTACACTAGCTGCTAGATTCTACAGCCTTCGAGATCGTATACAAAATGAAAGGGAAATAAATACCTAGGGGGTGAGAAAGAGAATAATAGCTGAGTTATTAGGTGGGGGCAGGGGGAGTTGAGCCAAATGTCAGATTATTTATATTCTCTTCAAAGAAAAAAATTCCATGATCTTACTTAGGAACTAAAACGTTTTTAAACATGTTTATAGGAAATGGGATGTGCTAATGTTAGCTTGCAGGAATCCAACAAGTCTTTGGTAGCTCAGTAGGATGTGTTTCTTTTCATACCTACGTCATGTCACGGTGTAAAGGTGAAAATGCTTAGTAACAAATGAAGCGAGCTCTATCAGGTGCCTTGATCATGGCCCAGGTCATGAGTTTGAGCTATTTATGTGCTTTCGATATTTATGTAATAGTTCTTTTTTTTTTTCAGAAGTACAAGACAATTCACATTAAGAGCAGGTTTTCCTTGTTAGTAATTATAATAGGAAAGTATGCAGAGACATGCAGTTAATGGGGTCAAAACTTGCAGTATGCTGAAGACCTGTTTGTCCATTTCTACAAAGTCATGAGATTATAAGCTGTTGGGTGTTTTGCCTCTGCTATTCACTTGACAACTTTTTTTTCCCTCTGTGAAGGAGAGGTGCCCGTGCTGTTACTGTTGTTTGGGCAGTATTTCTGTGAGTCAAAGAAATTTCCCCAGAAATACGGCCATGTAAATAATCGTGGGTTAAGAGCGAAATTTGTTTGTTCTTCTAATGAGCAAATACTTCTGAAAGTCTGTGGATCTGTTAAAACTTGCGATTAGCTTGAGAAGGAAGAGATTCAAATGTTCATCCCACAAAGTGCCACACCCGGCAGCAGTGTAGGGACAGCACACATGCGTGGGAGCGGAGGAGACTAAAGCTGACCGAGAATCACAGAGGACCTCACAAAGATGCAGACCTTCGCGTGGACTTTGAAGGAGAGATTAGAGTCAAAGGGAGATCGGAACAGGCAGTGGTCAAAGACTTATTTATTGCGAACCCACGTGATTTTATTGTGAAACCACGTGATGGGCACTCTGAAGGCCTCCAGGACTCCACACTAAGCATAAACAACTCGCTAGTCATAGTTCTGGCCTAGAAATTAAACTTCTAGCCTGAAAAATAGTGCTGTAATAAGCGCAAGGCATGTTCATCAAAGTTTATTGGCATATACCAATGATCTGGAAACAAGGCACAGAGGTCTAGAGAAAATGGAAGGCCAGGTTCTGCTTGAGGAGATGTATTAGCAAGCAAATCTAGTCCCCTCAATCACACTTATCAGAGGAGAATTACAGGTGAAATACCCCAGTTCTCACAGACAGCATCAGCTCTGTCAGAGGCTGTTAGCACCCCTCCACCCCCCACCCCCCACTTTTCCACTCCCCCCCCACCCCCGCTGTCCTCTGCAGTGAAATAGCCAAGGTTTATCATGCTCCCCGAGCCCTGCCTGGACCTCTCAGACTTTTCCGTTACTGGTTATAGTAAAAAGAGCAAGTCCTGGTCAACATAAAAGTCGAAAGGTGTGCATAGCCTTCTCTGGGGTGTGTTCTTCAAGTGGAGGTACATCTTTCTCTCTGCTCCTTGGGTCAGTGAGGGGACTGAAGAATTCTCGGGCCTCTCATAGTGGACCAGAACGCCGATAGCAATCCATGGGCCAGAACAGTGGACCAACCTTAGCTGCCTAGAGCGAATACATAAAATTAAATTCTAGTGAATGGAGGCCAAGGAGCTGTGTGGGGTGGCTAAGACCACCTGTGGCTTCTCTAGAGGTCCTGGGTTTGGTTCCCAACACCCATGCTGGGTGGCTCGCAACCACTAGGAACTCCATTTCTTGGGAATAGGGCACTCTGCCTTATACATGGGAGGTAACACGGAGAGACGGAAAGGGAGCAGGGGGGGAGAGAGATGGAGAGAAGGAAAGAGAGTTATAATGTATGCTGTTTTATATTTAAGCGAATAAAAAGGTATAACCAAGCCTTCGTGTGTTAGTTATAGGCAAACGCACTCACCCCAACCGTGCAGTTTCCAACCTATCGTCTAGTTCTAAGACTCGTTTATTCGCAACGGGGTATCTTTTCCAACTGGTGAATTTATCCCTTTGGCTGTGATAATAACTCCATACGAATGACAGACGAGAGAAGTTGGATTCTGATTGAAACGCCAGCCAGTGTTTTCAACCATGAGCTTTCCCTAAAAAGGGTAACGGCTTGTGTGGACACACACTGGATCTTCCTGGCTCCTGTGAAGGGTTTCCCATGGCTAACTTACTCAGCCCTTCCAGCAGCCCTAGGAAGTAGGTCCTGCTTTCCAGTCCTGTTCTGCAGCTTAAGGGCGCTGAGCACGGTAACTGACTAATGTCTCCCAGATGGAGAACGATGGACCCGGGCCTTCTGCTCGGAACTCATACGCACAGCTTAGCTCTTTTGCTCTCTCACCAACCCACAAGTGTGAGCCGAACTGTTCAGGAGGAACACGTGCTCCTGAAACTGTGTGCCTTGGTTTCTTTCCTTGGCAGAAACAAAAACTGTATGGGGGTGGGGTGGGGTGGGGTGGGGTGGGGTGGGATAATGCCAAGTGAAAAACACAGCAGGAAGCGTTCCTGTTGGTGTACCGCCCCAGTTCTTACGTTTTTTTTTTTCTGTTTTTGAGAAATTTATAGAATGAGTTTCTATTTTGCCCTCAGTGACTGAGCATTGTGCTCTTGAATTCAGAAGGAGGATTTTCATGGTCAGACCCTTGGAGCCTGACCTCGGTTGAGACTATCTGTTGCCTGTAGTTATCTTCATTCAGTCGTTCTTAAGCTTCTCACTTCAGTGATGTCTGTCTGTCTGTCTGTCTACCCTCTCATTTTCCATGGTTTAGCACCTTTATCCCTGTTCTATGTCTCCCTTGCCTTTTGAACCTTCCTCGAAGCTCTTAACTTACCTGTTGAACTTTAGGCCATGTTCTAGATACCCCTTCGTTACATCCATCGCCTATTGTACTTATCAAGCCGTTTCTGGTCCCTGATCTTGTACCAACTAGTGTGCTATGCTCTTGATCAGCATGGGTAATCTCTTACCCTTGTAGAATATTTATCTCTTACCCTTGTAGAATATTTAAGACAGCAAACAGAAGCCATCATGATAAAACATAGTAACGGATGGCAAACAATGGCTTAAATAAAAATAAATAAGTAACACCTAACAAAACCGTGATGACCATAAAGCAACAATGTAATCGAGAAGCCGAATGGGGCTTGAATGGAGATTCACTAGCTGCACGGTCTGCGGGCTTGACTGGGGGAAGGGCACTGCCTTCAACAGAAGGTTTCAGCAAGGCAGGGACGCACGCCCCAGCACTGCTCACAGCTTAGGCTAGGAGGAAGGGAACAGCTGGAGGTGATATGGAAGAAGGATTTGCAGGACACCGGAAATGCCTTGTACGGCCTTGGAGAGAGGAATTGGGGCTTTGGAGGGATTTTGTCTAGCGAGTGAAATGCTGCAGTTTTCCAGGTCTACCCTCTCGGTTAGGCTTCTGCACATCAACCTGCCACCAGCTCGGTGAACACAAAGAAGTGATTAATGATCTCCGCGACCACCCAGAAAACATTCCTGGCAGCTGCAAGCCCCAAGAGACAGCCAGGAATCTGCTTCTCTGGCAACACCGAGGGCAGAAACATGCCTCCTTTGTAGAACTCAGCTGTTCCTTTAATCACACCCCTTTCCAGGCTCCCTACCACAGTACTTTGCTGCTGCTTCCTTCTCTGAGTCACGGTTAGTACTGAATTCTAAAAGCGGCAGTATAAAATAATATGGCAACACATGCTCTAATTCCTCATAGCCCCAAATACAAGAATGTGTATTCCCATGTGAAATAAATGATTGTATTAAAGTAGAAAATGGCATTGCATTCCTGAGAGTGGCTTCTCGGTGGTCTCTGACGCCTTCTGCACATCCTTTATTTCTTCTGCCATCTGTTTCTTCTAACCCCAGGCTTCCTGAGGCTGGAGACTCAAGGAAAACCCCAGCCAGGCTCTGCTTCTCTATTTCCATGAGTATTGAACTTCATGTGTGTGATTTTTTAAAAATCTTCTGACAGTATTGAACGACAAAGCATATTAATAGCAGAGATTTTTGCAGCTCTTGCATTCGTCAATAGAGGGGCCCTTGCCTCCCATTTGGAACCCACAGGAAGCACGCAAGTTTAATCTTTAGAAGACGGAGAAAGTCTGTAGTCCTGAATACATTATATAACTGTGCGGTACTCTGCTTATTCAGAGGCTTTTCAAACCTGGCCTAGGGGATCTATTTCACGTTTCTCTTTAATACAAGAACAACACTCCCCTCCCTTTGTACAATGATTAAAATTCCCAATGCTTCAACTCAGGCCAAAGGAAAAGAAAATAAGGAAAAGGAAATTATGTTCTAGAGATAGGAGAGAGAGAGAGAGAGAGAGAGAGAGAGAGAGAGAGAGAATCTGTGCAGGAATGCCAAGAAGTGGGTGTGATGATGTGAACTGTCTGTCTCCTTGACTATTTCATTTTTAATAAATGCAGAGGTGGATACAAGAAGCGGAGTGTTTGATGGCAGAGGTAGCGGGAAAGGAGATTTCCCACCTGATGGCTCCCAGCTCTGGGACATTCTGGGTGTCTTCTTTTGGACCAGTAATTGGAAATTAAGTATTCTTCATCTAAAGGAAAGGCACCTGCTTGCAACTTTGTGTTCTATTATGCCTGCCTTCCTCCTTTGATGCCTGATTTTCACGTGCTTGGAATAATTCATGAGAATTCCTTTAAAACTTCTGGGGGGGGGGGAAGAAAAACCTCCAATGCATGGGAGCTTGCCACCTAGGAGAAAATTAGCTTGATTTCTGAGTTTGAAAAGGAACTCAGAATTCTTTTTCTGCACCATAAAATATGTGTCATAAACAATGATTTTAGAGTCAGGAGGCTTGGACACAAGATCTCACTCCCACTGATAATGAATTGTACATCTTTGTAAAGATAGTATTTACCTCTGTAGCTTTTAGTCATGTGGCCTATCGAAAGAGGAGGGCAGAAAGTGCCTGCGACCACGAACACCGTTTTTATTTAATGTGCCGTGATTGCTTACTTTATTTAGGTTAAATATAAATGATCTATAAATAAAACACAGAAATGCAAGGCATTGACCCAAATGCAGCTGGAGCTAAGGGAGCTCATAGATGGAAGTCCGGGGCTGCCCTTTATCCACAGCCTATGACAGAAAAGCAACTGTGTGTTTAAATGTGAACTCTGGAGACAGAAAAGGAAATGGGGACTCATTACAAGAGAGCCAGGGGGAGTCTACTAACACACACTTTGGAGGAAAAGTCAGTAAAGATATCTCATACTCTGAATGCTACTTAAAAGTTAAATTAAAAATTAACAAACATGAAGCTTTTTATATGAAAACGTATTAAATATGACATGATTTTCCAGATTAAGGCAGTTTATTATATTCTATTTTTTTGAAAGTTTTGTTTCGAAATAATGAAAAGGTTACAATCGACATCCACTTGCAATGGAAAACTTAGATTTCTCCGATGTAGTCTTGCTGGGGATATTAACCATACTTAAGAGCAGGGCCCATGTCCAGCAGAACAAAGCCAACTCAGGATGAGCTCCATGGTATTTTTATAGATGTTTTGTCTGCATATTGCTTTATGGTCTTTTGCTTGCAATATTATGGTGTCCAGTTTTGTATTTTTATAGGTTTGGGGAGTGTGTGTGTGTGTTATGTGTGTGGGTGTGTGCATGCCTGTGTTTATGTGTATATATGTGCACACAAATGAGTGTGTGCATGCACATGTGTGTGCCAGTGTGTCTGTGTGCTGTTTGTGCTTTTTCTTTGTTGTTTGAAATTCTGGTCACATGTGTGTTTATGTGTGTGGGTGAGTACATGTATGTGTTTATGTGTATGTGTGCACACACATGTGCACCTGTGTGTTTGTGTGTGGGCGTGTGCATGCATGTGTTTGTGTATGTGTGCACACACACGTGTGCACCTGTGTGTTTATGTGTGTGTGTGCATGCATGTGTTTATGTATATGTATGCGCACACATGTGCACCTGTGTGTTTATGTGTATTGTGTGTGCATGCATGTGTTTATGTGTATGTGTGCACATAGCTGTGTACCTGTATATTTGTGTGTGTGAACATGTGCATGCATGTGTTTATGTGTATGTGTGCACACATGTGCACATGTGTGTTTATGTGTATGGATGCATGACATGTATGTATTTATGTATATGTGTGTGTACACAAATGAGTGCATGTGTGCATGTATGTGTGAGTGTGTTTGTGTGTTTGTGCTTTTTCTTTGTTGTTTGAAACTTGTTTGATTCCCTTTTTGTCTATTTGTTTTCTAAAGAGACAGAGGAAGGCTGTATAGAGATGGATGGTTGAGAAAGTGGGGAGGGTCTGGAGGAATTGGGAAGGGGAAATTGTGATCAGAATATAGTGTATGAACAATTTTTCAATAAAATAATTTAAAAGAAAAGTTTGCAAGTTTAACTACAATTTTTGCATCTGTTAAAATGTTCACGTGTGGGGGCTGGAGAGATGGCTCAGCAGCTATGAGCATGGACTGCTCTTCCAAAGGTCATGAGTTCAAATCCCAGCACCCACATGATGGCTCACAACCATCCATAAAGAGATCTAACTCCCTCTTCTGGTGTCTGAAGACAGCTACAGTGTACTTACACATAATAAAAAAATCTTTAAAAAAATGTTCACATGTTTTGGTCCTTCATAAAATAAGAATGCAATGAGACAAACACTTAGAACTAGACAATCGACTGCCACCACGTGGGGCAATAGGGTCCTTATATAGCTTCCCTGTGGTCTGTGAATTCTTGGCATTCAACGCCTGAGGTCAGAGATCACAGGTGGGGCCCTCTCTCCACCTTTCAGACTTCTTGCTCAGTAATATTTGATAACAGAAATAGACTGAAGTTTTTGCCTTAAAATATTAGGTCATTTGGGGATGGGAAGTATTATATATTTAAGATGACTGCTTGAATAATGTAAAAATATATATCCTCTAAAGTCTAGAATATGGCTTCTACAGAGATCCAATGATTATTTTTAAATGAATTTAAATAAATTTCCTTTTTATTACATTGAAAATATTCCTATAGACACATGCATTGTCCATTAAGATTGAATTGGTAAAGTACTTAATAAGGCATCAGTCCAGTAGCTCGGGATAGAACTCAGACATTTATATGATATATACCTCTCTGTGTTGGGATGTTATAATGTCTAGAGTAATTTTTCTTTAATAAACATTAGGGGGAAATGTAGCATTCCAGAATGACTACAAATATCTCCCTACAGATTGCTCATTTTAAGCATGATTTAAATCAGAAAAATCAAAAGCAAAAACTGTACAATGAGACTTACAGATCCCTGGGTTTGCCTTGATTACCAAACACCACAGGCACAAACAGTGCAATTTTCCTGCCAAAAGAAAACAGGAAGCCGACTCAGCGTGTCTCCAGGAGAAGACAGCTCTGTCTGAAAATGCCTGAAGAGTCACTTTTTTTTTTTTTTTTGACAACGGTTAGAAGCTTAACCAGCTTAAAAAATAAAATAAAAATAAAACCTACCATCTGCAGAGTATCCACCAACATTATTTTCCTAGACCTCCTTCTGTGGATTGCAGCATCTAATGTTCATACAGTTTTGGTAAGATAAGTATTTTTGTAGTACCAGTCCCAAATTTCCCAGACCCACATTGTCCAGACCCAGTCTGAGGCAGTTGTGTAGTCTATGAGTTAATTGATTGTGGTCACAGTTTTAAAGCCACATTGTAAAAATACGGCCATCCTCCAGTCGCCCATGTATGAAATGGGTTAGTGTAAGTCCTTTGGAAGATATCTGTATAGCCTTATACCTCACAGAAGCGTGCCACCCACTGTTCCCCTCCTGGTACACATGAATAATTATCACCTGATACACACAATTCCAAAACCACCTCACTTGACTTTCTTCATCCTTCCCAGATAAAATTACAAACAGTAGACAAGGAACCCCAAATCATTTTCCCCTAGACTGTGGCATAAGGGCCTGAAACACAGTTCTCGGTAGCCATGTTTGCGGTCGCCACACTGTCCTTTCTATCTGGTCTCTGTCACTTATTTATGTGGTTCTGCATCATAGCACATGCCGTGAAGAAGTGTTGAATAGAAAATCACCATCACTGCAATAAAATTTACATTCGGTTGAAAGAAGGAGAAAGAAGCGGGGATGTACATCGGTCACTGGTTCGAGGCCCACCTCGGTTGTATATTGATTACTCTGCCCTTGCTGTGACACTTCTGTTGGAAAGCAACGTGCTGCATCAGTGGACCCATCCTTGATTGAACTTCCTGTAACTAGTGTCTTCCAGCAACTATATGAGGGTGGCTGGGAGGATTCCTCTGTAGGACCTTGGCTGTTCCTTTGTTATTTGTGCTGGTTCCTACGCCTGGCCTTCAGGAAGACTCTGGAGCGTCTATAAAGTTTCTACAGAACATGGGCCAATTGTCAGTTTCTTTTGAAAAATTCTAAGAAGACTATTGTGGAGTCGCACTCTTTGAACCCTTACCGTGGACATCAGAGATTCTCCTTGATAGCCTTGGGTTTTAGTGTTCCTTCTGTCTCTTTTTCAGCTTTAGATATTTTTTTCTTTTCTCACAGACTTCAGGGAAGTCCCAAGTACAGGAGCTTGAGACATCTGGTCACAGCACATCCACAGCCAAGAGGAGAGAGGAGATCGAAAGAAAGTTAAACAGTTGGGAGCACTGGCTGCACTCACCAGCACCAGGATCACAGCTAACCATAGAAACTCCAGTCCCAGGGGATCAGATGCCCTCTTCTGGCCTCCCTAGGTACCAGGCTCACACACAGCACACAGATATACACATATGCAGAACACTCAATGAATAAAATTATGAGATGAATTTTCAAGAGTAGAGAGGAACAAATGGGCCCATAGTAGCAGTTTACTCCCTAAGTTTCCTTTCCCTCCACTAGGGAATGGTGCCGCCCACTGTGGGTGGAGACAGTGAGCAATTAAGACAATTCATCATGTACTAGCCTACAGACCAACCTGACCCAGACGATTCCTTTAATGACGACTCCTTTTCCAGATGATTCTAGGTTGTCAAGATTTGGTGTTTAAGACAAACTGTCACAATTACCAAGCATTCTACTTGCAGTCGCAAAACATTCCTTGATGGAAATTACTGTTTCCACCTGACTTTGTTCAAGCAGTGTGTAAGTTCTGAATGCAAAAAGCTTTGGTGGACACATGAATTGAACAAGCTGATATAAAAGCAATGAAAGGGCAGCACATAAACAAAGCCGAGAATAACTTATAATAAAATATGGATTAAAATAATTATGGAAAGGAATAATAATTATGGTACCCTAAGGGTGCAATAGTGGCACATATGCAATGGTGACAACCAGTAGCTCTCTATTTGGGCTTAAAACCCACTCCACAACAGGGAAAACTTCCCCAGTACTAGAAATAAAACCAAAAGCCAAAGGATAGTGAGGTTGGGGATCTGAAGGAGAACCTATAACCACCTGGTACTAGAAACACAGCCAACAGCCCAGGGCTAATAAGGTCATTGGATTTTGCTAAACCAGCACAATCCCTAACTATATTCTAGGTGTCTGTCCTCATACCCATGGATAAGTGTAGTTCTCATGCCTCATCAAGGAAAACGCCCCTATTCAAGACAGACCACTGCAGAAAAGCACAACTGATCAACATACAGAGTTGTAAAGTCCAGTCCTAACTACATATACAATAAACTCTTATACCGAAGTCTAAGGATTATTGTAAGAGGGGGGGAGATAGAAAGATCATAAGAGCCAGAGGAACAAGAAGTGTGCTGTGAGAACATATTTCCTAGGAATGTCAGAAACTCTACCGATTGAGTCCCACCAACATGGCGGCCTACCCATGAGCTGAACAAGGACAGCACCAATCAACATTCTAATGTAGAAGGGGAAGCTGATAAAACCTCATCCCTAGACAAAGAGCTACAGGAAGCTAAGGGGCGTTGAACATGGGAGAAGTCTCTTCTCCAGGAAGAGCACACTGGATATCCAGTACCTGGAGATCAACCCTCAAACGTTACATGCAATGTAACATTATTGTCTCAGTTACTGTTCTATTGCTGTGAAGAGACACCATTTCCAAAGCAACTGCTATCAAGGAAATCATTCAACTGGGGTCTGGTTTACATGTTCAGAGGGTTGGTCCATTATCATAGTGGGGAGCATGGCAATACACAGACAGGTATGGTACTTGGGCAGTAGCTGAGAGCTTTACATTCTGATCTGAAGGCAAGAGGGGAAAGAGGGGAGAGTGAGGGGAGGAGGAGAGGGAGGGGGATACAGAGACAGAGAGATGGCGAGATGAAGACAAAGAGATGAAGATGGAGAGGAAGGGAGAGAGGTGGAAGGGAGAGAGGTGGGAGGGAGAGAGGGAGATGGGGAGAGACAGACTGGGCCTGGCATGCTAACATGAAGTTTTGAAATCTCAAATCCCACCCCCAGGGACACACCTTCTCCAATAAGACCACACTTTCTAGTCCTTGCCAAACAGTTTATAAACTGGGGACTACACATGCAGATATATGAGCTTGTGGGGTCTATTCCCATTCAAACCAACACAGTTATACAGACTGATCAGATCGTGTGTGTGTGTGTGTGTGTGTGTGTGTGTGTGTGTGTGTGTTTAGGAATATACACACATATTTAGGAATATAAATGAATGTGTATATGCATATATAATATATGTATGTATATATGCAACAAAAATTAATGTAAAAAGAGACCCTGAGTTTAGAAGAGATTGAGGAGGGGATAAGGGACGATTAGGAGGGAGGAAAGGGGAGGAGAATAATATAGATAATCTCAAAAGATAAAAAAACAACTAATAATAGTTGATTTTTTTAATCATAGTAGACAGGTATGGGGGTACATGCCTTTAATCCCACAAGGTGGATTCAGGTGAATTAGGAGTTTATGGCTATGTAGTGAGTCATAAACCAACATGGGATCCTGTCTCTAAAAATAAAATTGATAAAATGGAGAGTAGGCTCAATGAAAAATACAAGATCTAAAAGCAGACACTACATGAAATAACTTTAATTATAATCCTTAAAAGATTAGAAGAAATCCAGTCTAAAGGAATAGAGGTTAGAAACCACTGCCTGGTGCATGAGATCTGTGTGTCGTCTGTGTGTCTGTACATGCGTGAAGGATGAGCTGAGAAGGGACACAGTTGACCATCCAGGAGCAAGGAAGACATCATTTCCAAATACTTGGGCAAAGGACAGATGTTTTACCGTGAATATCTATAACAAAAATGCTTATCTCTGTGAATAATTACCAAAGTGATCATTTAAGACCTGCACATTTTATTAGATGTAGATTGCACCTGGACTAGCTACTCGTTTCATTGAAGGGGACAGAGTTCTTACTTCAACCAGCTCCCCCAAATAAGGAACTGGTAAAACGGGTTTTGAAAGCACCCAGGAAAACACAGAAGAGACGCGTTGGTGTTGAGGAATGGACCAGAAATGTGGCTTGGACATCTCTAGGACCCCCATCCACCCGTGCTCTTCCCAACCATGCATTTCTTTCCTTCCCTCTCTGTCTCACCCTTCATTTCTGTTCCAACACCTGAAAACAAAGTCGGGAAGGACCCCGAGGAGCACATTTTATGACACTAAGTCCTTCACTCCCAAAGCATTTACTGAGACCGCTGCCGGCTGCCACGTGCTACATGTTCCTACAGGTCTGGGGGCTTTAACCAGCCTGACAAATCAATTAGAAGAGCGATTCTAATCGAGGAGCAGAGATGGAAGACCTGTAATTTCAGTCAATAGAGACGTAAGGAAAGCAGCTCAGGGAGACTGAAGGGGAGGCAGGCGCTTGTCTGAAGATGAGGAGGAAGGACATCTTTGGGACTGGAAGGACTTCACTGGTAAGGCTAAGTGGGAGGCTTAGACAACAAGAGGAGTGAAGAGGTGGTGGCTTCTATCCTGGAGACTGAGCCGATCAGATGTGAAGGGCTGGCTTTTATCTTATGGACAATGAAAGCCATCCTACGGATTTTATTCAGAGGAAAATAGGATTGGACTTTTATCCAGGGCTTTGGTTCTTATCAGGTTTCCTTACTGGGGCAGATTCTGACTATCCAGGGATGACCTAGAACTCACAATCCTCCAGCTTTAAGCTGCTGGGGTCTGGGATTGCAGGCTACTGTATCCTGCTTCAGACTTCTCTTCATAAGCCTTAGGATGTAGACTCACATCAAAGTGCTCTGATACCCCACTTTTAAAATTTATCCTTTAAAAACAAAACAAAAAAAAAACAAAAACAAAAACAAAAAAACAAAAACAAAACAAAACAAAAAACAACAACAAAAAAAACCCAAAACAGCAAACAACAACAACAACAACAACAACAAAAAAAAAAAAACTAAGGCAATAGCTTAAAATTCTTGCCGGGCAGTGGTGGCACACACCTTTAATCCCAGCACTTGGGAGGCAGAGGCAGGCAGATTTCTGAGTTCAAGGCCAGCCTGGTCTACAGAATGAGTTCCAGGGCAGTCGGGGTGACACAGAGAAACCCTGTCTCAAAAAAAAAAAAAAAATCTGTACAGAAAACACATATTTGACCACAAGTGACCATTTCTTGACAAGCTGTGGCTACCGTATAAACTATACCACGCAGACAGTTGTTAACGCTGTAGAAATACATTTAGACAAAGGACGACTTTTCAGAAAAGGGACAGGACTGAGCAGATCCCTCAGTGCTTACAAGCACTGACTAATATAGGGCACAGCTTCAATTCCCAGCACCCGCACAGAGGCTCACAATGTCCTGTAACTCCAGACCCAGGCAATCTAACGCCCTCTTCTGGCCATCTCAGGCACTGCATGCACATGATGCACAGCCTTAAATGTAGGGAAAACAATCATACACATAAAATAAAAATGAAAGAAAAGAGGTGAAGGCCGGAGTCCCATAAACACTGACTCTACATTTAAAACCAATTTGAAATCTTTAGGGATTTTTTTTCCCCGCTGCCAAACAGAAGACACTGTGCTGATCAGAATCAGGGCTCCAGGAATCTATGCTTTGGAAATTGGAAACACAGTCTGTGGCATAGCTTTGTGGTTTCTGCCTCTGTCTAGATCATCTGCCCCAGGAATGCTGATATTTCACTTAATAGTGCTGATGTTTTCCTGCAGCCTAAGAGGCTGGAATTACTGATGTCTGCAAGATCAGATAACTCAGTTTTCTTCCTTCAAAGCTTGCCAGGGAGAAATGACTAG
The DNA here is from genome assembly GCA_964023405.1 of Apodemus agrarius. NCBI lineage: Eukaryota > Metazoa > Chordata > Mammalia > Rodentia > Muridae > Apodemus > Apodemus agrarius. Next base: position 4,506,927 of record OZ030026.1, read on the forward strand.
ATCTCTGTTGTTGATGACTGCATCTGTAGTGAGTGTGACCCACCAGGCACTTAAGGTACATGTCGCATCTGTAGAGCAAGATGCCATCATGACAAACGGATTTTAGTTTTATGTCTCTTCTGCAAATTTTAATACTTTACCAAGATTTATGTGTTTAGATCGCTAAAATTAAAAGTACAGTAACCTGTACTTTTAATGGAAAGAAAAATTGGGGACACTGTGGCTAGCTAAAACACTCAAAAATTTCAGTGATATGTCTGGAAGTTTTAAAAAAATATTGAGGGGCTGGAGAGGTGCTGGTTTAGCTGTTAAGAGCACTTGCTGCTCTTGCAGAGGACCCCAGTTCGGTTTCCAATACCTACATGGTGACTCATACAATCAATAAATTCAGTTTCAGGGGATTCAATGGCATCTTCTGGCTTCTGAAGATACCAGTCAACCACATGATGTGCATGTAGTCCTACAGACAAATACTACACATAAAAAAATTGTAAAATCCTGTTCTCTAATGTGGATCATAGAATGTCTATGATTTTCCAGAAAAAGGAATCTTAAAGGCCTCGTTTCGGCTTGAGAATGGGCTGTATCTCCCTCTCAGGATGAATGAGACCCCAGGTGGACAGAGAGGGACTCATTGATGGTCCCTAGCCATACTGATCAGGCAAACCTGCCTCAGCACTCTCTCAAATCCTGGATGTACTACTGAAGGTTGGTAGCAGCGTTGGATAGACCTGAGGCAGAAAATGGCTATAAATACCACATACATGCTTCGGTAAACTACGGGTGCCGGAGCAACCACACCAACACAGCAGTTCCAGCCGTGGCTGAGACCCTCGGATTAGAAAGGCGGGGGAGAAGAATGTTTCAAATTTCACTTTTAAAAAAAATTCGTCTATATAATAAGCTATTTTGGAGACTGCACACCAGTCAAATCTCCACAAGACTGGGGGATCCGTTTTCATGGGGTGGGATTTTCCATTTATGAGACATTTCACATTTCAGCAACACACACACACACACACACACACACACACACACACACACTGAAGTAACTTAGAGCATCGTTGGAGTTTACATTTACAGGCAGGGCTTGTGCATTTTCTCTAGGTATTATACACCCATGGGAGGCTGCCCTTCACCCTCTCAGGGACTCAAGAAGACTTCAACTCCAGAGGGCTAAGAACCTCTGTCATGCCACATTTAATTTACTGATAAAACCTCATGAAGGCTAAATATGTTACAGCTTCTGTGGATATTGGTCATACTTATGCCAGAGGCAGGAATATTGGGTCAGCTGCCTGCTCTTGTACAGGTGATAGAGTCTACATGCCGGTCAGGACCTCACCACCTCCTTTTACACTTTCCCATCCCCCGTCACTAAGCACCAGCCTCGATGACCTTGGGGTCAGGGACCAGACAACCCAAGCAAGCTGCAGGACATGGGCTTTTCCGTACAGCTTGAGGAAATCTTCAGGTTGGCCAAGCCACAGCTAGTTAATCCTCCCTGCTTCCCACACGGGCATCGCCCCCAGAAGCTCATTACTAACTTTTCCCTGGTAAAAACCTCCTGTGCTTTATTTTGGAGCTACAAGGAAAAGAGGGTCGTTGTATCTTCTGCCTGTCTACAAGTCATAGTTTTGTGTTCCGCCATCACGAGAATCTTCAGTGCTTGCAGAACATCCTCACAGTCGTTCTGTGGAATAAACCTCATGGTGCTTGTTTTATGGACAAGCAAACAGCCTCATGCCATGTCTATTACTCTGATGTCGCTTCAGGTCCACGGTATTTCAGTGCCGATATCTAAGTAATCTCTGCTTATTACACACATTTCAGTAATTGTCCTTGATCCATTCGGTCTTCAAATCTCTAAATAGGGAGAAGATGAGGAAGGATGAAGGGAAGAGAGGAGGGGTGGAGAGTTGAGTTATAAAAGAGAGGAGAGGGGAGAAAAGAGAAGAAAGATCTAATATTTAATACTGGGGTAAGGTGAAGTGACCTAAACTATATTTAAAATACACCACAAAACTGATAAGCCTTTTACTAACAATTTTAAGAAGGTTACATGCATCACTTTAACATTTATCCTAAAATCTACCTTTACTTTCCCGTATATGAAGCAAAGCCAAGATGTCAAAGGTACACGAACTGCAAGAATGAACATGTCAGCCAGGCAGGAGTGTACTGAATGCAGGACTTACACACTTGCAGCCCATTAAATATGAAGAAGCTTGGAACTAGTCCTGGTGGAAGGCTTGCTTAACCCCTAGGGATGGGCAGGCATTAGGAATCATTGTCTCCACCACCACGTTAACCAGAACAATGGACAAGCACCCTGTCGCCTCTGTGTGCATGTCCACAGAAACTACATAGCAGCTGGGAATTGATTAAACAAACCAAATAGTAATTGAGGCTCATTCCCTACCTTTTGTACTGTTGACCAATAATAATAATAATAATAATAATAATAATAATAATGAGCAATATGGAAAATATACATCACCATCTTTAAATTGCGCTTGGCCAGGATGTTCAATCTTTGAAAAACACACTCAAGTGAGGGAAATGCAGGGATGCATAGGCAAATCTGAAAATGGGCCATACGCAAGATAAAATAAATAATGTGGGGTCTTGTTGTCTCTCTAGGTTCCTAAATGTCATGTGTTTGGTTTGACATGAGTTACTTCTGTAAACCTTGTTTAAAATATATTCCTTCTAAGATCTTTGTGTGCTCGTGTCCCTGTGTCCCGCCTCTGACCTGACCATGAGAGCCCTGGAACTATCAGCCAAGGCAAGGAGCTATCACACTGCTGTGCTCGGAACAGGATCCGAGTCTGAGCCACGGCATTGCCAGGACTACATGGGTTACCATGGGCCGGTCTCATTTCCCTGTGGGGCCAGAGGGCCGTGCGTGCCTGGGCAGGATCACTGGGAGGACAGAGCAACCTCATGGCTCAGGAAAAACAGGCACCAAAAAAACCAAACCAAACCAAACCAAAAAACAAACAAAACAAAACAAAACAAAAAACAAAAAACAAACAAACAAAAAAAAAGAGCCATAGCTCGGAGGAGTCCGGGGAGCCTCCCGTGCTGTGGTGTTAGACCAGTCACTTTCTCTCCTCTTTGTGTCCCAGGCTCTGTTCCGCAGTTTAAAAAACTGTGCCTGCTGTTCCTTAACCTGAACTATTGGACCTCCCAATCACCAAACTTGCGTTTTCTGTGTCTTTCAAAATAGAGACACTCCAGTGATTTTTACTTGTCTAGTAAAAGCTTACAAATCAATTTTAGTTTTTTAGGTTTTTTGTTTTGTTTTGTTTTTAAGATTTATTTATTTGGGAACACTGTAGCCGTCTTCAGATACACCAGAAGAGGGCGCCAGATCCTACTACAGATGGTTGGGAGCCACCATGTGGTTGCTGGGAATTGAACTCAGGACCTCTGGAAGAGCACTCGGTGCTCTTAACCGCTGAGCCATCTCTCTCCAGCCCTACAAATCAATTTTAAATGCCATTATCCAACCAGTGGCATGGAGGAGTGATAAGAAGTGGAATTGTACTTCATGTTACAAAGTAGAAAGCTAAGTGATAAATATTTACCATAGGCAGATCACCAGGTAAAGGAATGACCAAGAACTGTGTAAGCCTGGAGGACGGATACAAACTAGCATACAAGTCAGACTTCTGGGAAATCACCACCCCTTCTTGCTTCCAATTCTTTGCTAATGCTTGTATTAGATACTAAGAAACAGTAGTAGAAAGAAAAGCTTCAGAAAAGTCAGTCTTCTTCAGGAACGTGGCCCCTGACAGACTCTTCTGCTCATGCTGGCAGCATTACACGGACTTGGTGATTTAGGAGCAGAGCATGGCAGCCAGATAGGGGAAGAGTTGGAAGTGGGGGAAGGGGAACGGGATTTGACCAAATCTATTACAGGAATGCGTGACGTTCTTAAACACTCTACCCAGCCTGTGAGACGTAGCACAAGAGAAAGCAGCTTATTGCTGTGGCTGACAATGTCATATTCAATTACCGTGTCTCATGCACCGTCTTCATCTCACAGTGAAGGTAAACGTTCTGAGATGTCAGAGTGCACTCCTTAGCACCCAACGTGCGGCCCGATCTACACACTCAACAGGGCACTTCTGACTGAAGTCAGGAAAGCAGACGTAGAGACCCAGAATGGCTACATGGGAATATAGAACTGGGTCTACATGGGAATATAGACCTGGGTCTACATGAAGGAAAGCATGTTGCCATTTAAGCTGTTTTAGGTGCTGTCGAGAACATAACCATTCTGTCCTTTCAAAGAAAGAGCGGGAATGACATGGCCTGCAACAGGGGAGATTCAAGGATACGAGGCATGAAATAGACACCTGTCCACTCTTAGAGGCGACCACCTCTAGTCAAGACAGACACACACCTCGGTTTTCCCTGAATGACATGGTTACTTCGAAGCCCTTTGCCAGTTCTTCCTTTCCCACCCCACATGTCTGTTGCTCGTCTTCCCTCTGCCTTCCACAGCCAATCCCTCAGGCTCTGAATGGTCATAGCATAAAACCACCTCCCTATGAGCCTGGAAGGTCATACAACCTTCCTATGACCTGACCTGCCTTCTCTGTTCACATCGTTGCTCTCCAAATAAACCCAATCAAAAAGGGTTCATCTGGAAGTATTTCTATCAACTTCTAAGACAGGGTCTCCAGTACAGCTCTGAATGCTCGTGTGTACTTTCCTTGAGGTCTTTATCGCCAGAATTGTCTCCACACTCTCTTGCAGGAGTCGTGTCCATCTGTCACTCAAGAACATGATCTTCAGAGAGTTCTAAGGGAAGCGATGGGACTGATAGGGAAAATGAGCGGCTTAAAAAATATTAAAGTGCTGCCAGCCAGCTGGTTGCACAGATAAAAGCAACTAATTGAACCTTCAATGTAGGATGGGGAACATGTGGAATGGTGTGAATTAGAGATGCAGTGAAGATTTCTTTTGTCTTCAGAAGCTAATACCCATCCCCCAAACACACACACACACACACACACACACACACACACACTCTCTATCTCTCTCTCTCTCTCACACACACACACATACACAAATGCATACATACACAGTGTACACAAAGACATGCACACACAAACATGTGTGTACACACATACATGCACACGCACGTGCATACACATATGTACACACACATAGGCATGCACACAAACACATGCACTCAAACACATGCATCCATGCACATGCAGACATATACATGCATGCCCTCACAGACACATGCACACTCATACACACATATAAACATACACACACATACACATACCAGCACATGCATGCAAACACATGCATGCAACGTGTGTGCACACACAAACACATGCACTTACAGCTTCCAAAACAGTGAAATTAGCTCTCACTGTGAAAGTGTTAGCTTGATTGTGTGGATAGTTACAAAGAATTCTGAACACTGAACCACCAGTGGAGGCCATGAGGAACCGGGGTGTGGAAGAGCAGGATTTGAACAATTAGGAGTGAGGTAAGGAGGTTATAGATTTAAAACCACCCTGTCTCATTTTTTCTAAAGCACTTTAAAGTTTATCAGCAAAAACTATCTCTCTGCCTGCTTTTCACACAGCAATTATAGCAATTTCTTAATCTCAGGAGGATGCTGGTATTTTCGAAGGCAATAAAACTGGTTCTAGAATTATGTTATAGGCTTGCAGAGCACTCCAAGTCTTCTTAACAATGCCATCTCAAGAATTTCCTACTTTGGAGATGGTATCATATCCCACATGTGTGACATAATTAAAGGGGGCAGGGATTTAGAATACAATTCATTTCTGTTGAAGGCAGAACAGAAAGTGTGTTACGTACAGATCAAAGGGTAGCATGGAAGTAGGCTGGTTCCAATTCTTCCTGTTGGTGTTAGAGCCATAAAGATCTGGGGATGGGGGTGGGGGAAGAAATATGATCTTACATCTGAGTGGGGACAAATAAATCTGGTGGTTTCTCTAAGCAAGGGGCGAGGAGACGGCTCAGAAACCTGTTTTGTATGACTGTGGTAAGATAGATCAGGGCAATTTAATTGGTATCAAGATTGGAATGGTTGCACAAAATTATCCCCCTGGGGTTGTTTTACTGCTGAGATATTGTAGATTTATACCTAGCTCAGTAAAGCTTTCTAGAAAGACCCATTTCTACCTTGAGCAAAAAGCCCAAAAGAAGACCACAATGAGGAAACTTTTTACACACTTGCCATTTGAATTAAAAAAAAAAAAAGTATGGGCAACTATGGAGTGGAAGGCAGTCCTTTGTAATTGGATGCAAATTCTGCAACCCTCTCGTGCTAAGGATCCCATTTCAGTCAGCTACCAAAATGCATGAGTCTATAAAACAGAACAGAGGCTCCACTGCATTATGCTCTCCTAGGGAATCTAATGGGTCCTTGAAGATCAGCCGTATCTGTCGGCCGGGTCTGTCTGCCACACCGAACATCAGCAGAGACCGGAGAGTAATGCGGAAACTGACTACAGGCTCTGCCGGTCACATTTCTCTTCCTTCACAGGGCATCATCCATGGGGGGAGGGGAGTGCTGGCAGTAAGCAGCAAGATGGTATAAAAAGGGGGACCCAGACATGAGTGGTGTGACCTGCTCTCTAATTGCCCCAACATCAAGCACGTCACCATGCCAGAGCGAGAGACTTTGCAAAAAACCCTAAAATGTACTGAGAAGAAACCAAGCTTTTTTATGAAGTATTATTCACATGGAAACTGCAGAAATGTTTTTAGTCAGGACCAGGCAGTGTTCCTCTACACAGGGAAACAGTTGTGGTTGCCCCTCTCTTCCTCTCTCTTGTCTTTCTCCCTCAACATGGCGCTGAGGTGTGGACTATGTCCTTACCTACTAGAGAAAAAAAAACTGGACAAGTGGGTCATCTTGCCCAGCTCAGCATGTGTCGCAAGATATTTCCTATCTATTCACATTGAGGCAGTGAGAGGCCAGTGATTGGAGGGGAGAGAGGGGGAGGAGCTAAGAGAGGTGAGGGGCGGAGCAGAGGGAGAGCGGAGAGAGACCCGTGTATCAAGATGGAATCAGACATAAATTTACCTAAAGGTTAGAAATTGGGATAAAACTCTTATTACACTTGATTGGCTCTGTAATTACTGTATTGACATCTTGAATCTGTGTTTTAAATATTGATAAATCTGATTGACAAATTAATTGAGTGTTAAGAGTCTGTTCTACCTGGCAGTTTGGGGAACCACAGTCAGGGGAACTATAAGAGCTGGGAGCCCCTAGGTAGTGTAGGCACTGGGTGGAGGTGAGAGAAACTCGGGGTCCCCCACCAGAGAGATGGTGGTCAGAGGGACCGCTGAGTGAGACTGCACTAGGCCGGTAGCCACGGGAGACCCGAGGGCCTGAACTGAGTTCTGTGGACCGTTGCTTGGTTCTCCTGCAGGAACGAGTTGGGGTCATTTTTTAAATAATACCCACTATAAGGCTTGGAAAGGGGTACAGCTAGGACCAAGTCCTCCCAAGGCCAGGGTCCCTGTCAAAGATGGCTGAAGCAGCCCTTTTCAAAAAGTTATATAGATGATTTACCTCTATGTGCATTTTAAAAAATTAAAATGTATCCTTTTATAGCGATGCATTTAAAAGAGAATTAGTTTAAAAAAGAAAGAAAGAAATGAAATACAAATATTATATGCTGTAGGGACTCAAAATATGTCAAGATCAGACTTGAACGACAAACTGGCCCCCTTGTATTTGCCATAAAATAGATGTGTCAGCGGGGAGACAGCGCAGTGCGTATGAGCACTTGCTGTGCAAGAACAAGTTCCCAAGTTCGAATCTCCAGTGCGCATGCACAAGCCACAAATGGGTGCGAGCGCCCATAATCCCAGTATCGGGGTCATTCAGAGCTCACTGGCTGCCAAGAACACAGGAAGCTGCAAGCTCGCTGACAGACCTCTTTACAAAAGGAAACGCCCTAAGAGAGCGTCATGGTGAGACTGACCGGGATGTAGCATCTTTATGTATAAAATCGTTAAAGAACGAAATTACAGCATGTATGTATTTGCTGTCTACATATCCCCAGGACCTTTTAGTTGGTTATTGTTGAGTTAGTTATGTTCCTGTCCTTTGCGAAGGAAGGTTCCCTTCCTAAAACCATCGAGTTTGAACCATTCCCTGCACAGCACTGCCCTCACCTTGCATGTCTTGAGGAGGTGTTTTCTTTGCATTTACAGGTTCCCTTTTCATTCTTTTGAAAACAACACATTTTAACTTTAACAAATTACTCCTTTTCCCTGTTATTGATCTTACCTTTGGTGTTATATCCAAAAGACAAGGCCTTCTGCATTTCCTCTGGTATTGCACCTTAGAATTTTTTGTATTTAGGTCTGTGATAGGTTCTGAGTTCATGTTTATGAAAGGAGCAAGTTATGTTTGGCTTTTTTCTATTATTTTCATGTATAGATGTCTACTTGGTATAAGTTACTGACCAGGTGATCATTCCTGAATCGTATGCTTATTGTCACATCTTTATTTTAATTAAAAGATGATTATATCATTTCCTTCTTTTCTCCAATCCCTCTCTCAAATTCATGACCACTTCTTCATTATTGCTTTCATTATTATTATTTTATTTTAGTAGTATTTATTTAAATTTATATTATGTTTATATATACTTAATAGTTATATAGAGAGAAAAATAACTATTAAATATATATATACATTTAAATAATAAATACTATTAAAATATAAATTATGTATACACACACATCAACACACTATCTGCTGGCTCTGCTCGGTGTCTATTGCATATATGTGATTTCAGGGCTGACTGCTACAAATACTGTTTAAGGTATATACCTGACAGAAAACCTTTTCGCATCTTTTATCTGTGGAAGAATCCCTGTTCTCCCCATTATTGAGGATTTATAACATTGATATTCCATAACGCACAGTCTAATCATCAGTATCCAGATAGATATACAAGGAAACCAAAATATGTATATGTCCAATTCACATTTGTGAACCCAAACCATCTACCTATCTGCTATTTTCTCTCTTCCAACTCATTTATTATTGGCGTGCACAGGCATTTCCTAGCACACGCAGAGGTCAAAGGGCAACTTTCAGGAGTCGTTTTTTTCTCCTCCCACTGAGGTTTCTAAGTCCTGAACTCAGATTACATAGGTTTGCATGATAGCACATCCTCATCCGCTGAGCCACCACAGCAGCCTGCTATCATCTATCTCTGTATGGCACCTGTGGGGGTCCGAATGAGAACGGCCACCATAGGTTCATATGTTTGAATGTTTGGTTCCCGGTTGGTAGACTATTTAGGAGTAATTAGGAGATACCATCTTCTTCGGGGAGCTGCGTCACTAGGGATAGGTTTTGAGGTCTCAGAATCTTACACCATGACCAGGCTTGCTCTCTGCTTCCATGCTGAGAATCAGATGTGGCTCTCAGAAGCCACATCAGCGTGAAGTCAGCCGCCAGGCCTCCTTCCATGATCATGGACTGACCCCTGAAACTGTACGCAAGCCCTCAATTAAAAGCTTCCTTTTCTAAGCTGCTATGGTTGTGATGTATGTTCACCGCAATAGAACTGTACACCAAGACAATGCCTGTACCTCTCCTCTTTCCACAATTTGACAGGAAAGGTAAGTGAATAATGTGCTTCACGCTGTGACTACAGGATGCCGCCCTTTATTCTGGATCTGAATTTGCCTGATGAGTGAGATCACACACAGACCGGAAAATTACAAAGTTGAGCTCTTCTGTAAAGAAAAACATATTTTATAGCCAAGTCCTGGCTGTAGGAAAAAAAAGGCAAATGAGTATTAGCAGTTGTTGTTTCTGTTTTTCACTAAACAAGAGACACAGGAGAGATGACTCAGTGGTCAAGAGCACTTTCTGCTCATCCAGAGGACTATTTTGATTCCTAGAACCCACAGAGCATGGCCCACAGACACAGTAACTCCTCCTCCAGGGGATCCAGTCCCTCTCCCCTCTGAGGGCTTGTGCACTCATACGTACACAACTGCCTTTATGTACACATATTCTAAAAAAGGAAAAGAAAAACCAAGGAAGGAATTTTTAGAGCAGCACATTTGAGCATCATTGATCTCCACGTTATTACCCTGGGGCTCACGGGCATGACTTTAGAAGAAACGCAAATGTTTGTTTTTCTACCCAAACTGAGTTTTCATATCTTTCAAGATAGTGTCAGAAGTGGACCTCTATTGGTCTAAAACGAGATTCAGCAAATTGGTCCTGGGGCCAGGTTACCTCCAGATTTTCAAAATAAAAGTTTCCCCATCTGTTTAGATATCGCTTTTATAGTATAGCAGGAAGGAAGAGTGGGTGTAGAGACTCACATCTCAGAGAGCCTAATGACTTCACCATCCATGTCTTTGTCAAGAGGGACTGCCCGTCCATGGTCTACGGCAGAGAACTCGCCCATTCCAGATGCCCACGATCCATTTAGGAAAACTAGAAGCATTGCCAAGGAGCAGTGCCTGCTAATGAGAAGTGAAGGAAAGACTAAATTGGGGTTTGGTGAGAGTTTTCATCTTAGAAAGGCACACCCTGTTTTGTTTCCCCTTGGTACGTATTGAGTCTGGAGGCAGAGATAGCAGGAAGTGTGTGGAGCCTTCATATCATCCGACTTGGGAGTGGTTTTCTTTAAGACTTTCTGTTTAGTGAGGTGACAGGCGCTCCTTGTTGAAGGCCTCAGTGTTGAGTTTCTCCTGGGAGTGCATGGAGGTCTCCTAACTGAGGCGTCACCCTGCCATCATCAGGAAACCCTGCAGAAGACTAGGCCTTACCTCCCTCTGTCTCCCTCCATCCAGAGAACTATCACTACCCTGCTTATGCGCTACTCTTTAAGGAAGGCATCCTCAAACTATGCATTAGATCGTGTCTGTGACAATGTGAATCCATCCATTTTTATCTTCTGACTTCTGGAAACTTCTAGAAAGTCTGTGTTATTGAGGGACAGAGAATGTTTGTCTAGATTCCTTAAAATGTTTCTTAAGTTGCTTTCTACAAGGGTCTAAAAAGGAAGAAGGGTTTTTTTGTTTAAATGCAGACATCAAATATATCAGATTTTATAGTTTCTATATTCCTTGAATACAGTTATGGACTTATAACACATGCACTGGCACGCACGCATGCACGCACACACATACACACACACACACACACACACACACACACACACACACACACGTTTTAAATATTTTATTCTTCTCTGCAGGTGATGACATTAAATTGTGGAAGTTTCTAGAAGCATAAAGTGATTATTTCATTTGTCTTACTAATAAATACTTACCAAGTGAAGCATTTTATGTTCTATCCCAATGCAGTGACTTAAATTGAATTTAGTAAATCCAGTAACTTAAACTCCTTTGATTTAGCACCTAATCTACATAAATCAAGGTCCCTCTGAGAACTAATTGAAGAACTATTTTCCCATTTGAAGTCAAAACAAGTATTTTTGCAATGCAACCCCATTTCGTAATAAAATTCTTGCTGGCGAACTCTGTTCTAGTATGTAATTGTGATGGTCCTGAAGGTACTTTTAATTTTGTTAGGGGAAAATTGTCCGTGCTACTGGAAGAAAAAAAAATCATAAAATAAAGTGGAATTCCCAATGCACACAGAAAAACTTGGATCTTTTTGTTTATGCAACTATATTTTGTCTGCTTAATCTTTTATGAAGTTTCTTTTCCTTCTTGGGGAAAAAAAGAAGAAACCAGAAAGTGACATACATTTAAGGGGAGATTTTTGAAGCAGGTGGTAAATACACGGTCATGAGCACGTTTTAGAAATGTGTTATATTGTTACATGAAAACGTTCTTTTTAAAAACCATTTCAACCGAATACTAATTTGTCCATTCCCCAGTCTGATTTTAGCAGTAGAAGAATAGAAATTATAATATCATATTCTCCCCCTGAGATGAAACATACAAATTCTACACAATAACACCACCAAAGCGCTATGCGATTATTACCCTCATCTTGCAGGAATTTAAAAAAAAAAAAAATAAAAGCCTTTGGAGAAACCCGTCCAAAGCAGTCCAGTGCCTAAGAGGTACAGCAGCCCTGTGAAGCCTTCTCTGTGCGACTAGACAGCCACACTACACTAGCCATAGGACACTCAAGCTATAAGGAAAAACTATAGGGAAAAATTTGGGGAATTGATCATTGCCAACAACAGTTTGTTAGAAACATCTATCAAATATTGGAAAAGTAATTCTCAAGTAATTTATACCAGCCCTCCACCTAATCCTCTTGTAATAGTCATTAACTATAATGCCTTGGCCTGGGGAGATGGCTAAGGGGTTAACAGTGTATACTGTTTTTGGCATAGTAATAAAGTTGGGTTCCCAGCACCCAACACACAATTTTTAATAACTTCCACCTCAGGGTATTTAATGCCCTCTTCTTGATTCCATGAACAGACACATCAGACAGACGGACACATATACACACATGTGCATAGAGACACACATACATACACAGACACACATAGAGGCACAGATACATATGCACAGAGTGACACACACACACACACACACACACACACACACACACACACACACACACAACTTTTTTTTTTTAAGAAGACATAGGATCTCTTCATCAAGAGCATGGACATTGAATTCCACTAAGCTCAACAAATGAAATCGCCAATTGTGTCTGAGCTCCAGGAGAGCAATTTGCACATGTACTCCTCTAATGACGGGGTGGGGGCTATATTCAGAATGGAAGAAAAGAACCAAAACCTCTCTCAGGCTCTCTGCCTTAGGATCCTTGGGCTTCTAGATTCTAAGAGCCATGCCCCTTGGCTCTTTGAGTGGCTACTAGTTTTGACTATCGGTTCTTATTTATCTGGCATCTAAACTGCCTTTCCCATATCAAGTCTTCTTATGCCTCAGCTTTTGTATGCTTTTAAAAGACATTTTGTACTATGTGTGGTGTGTATGCATGCTCATGGTGGGGGAGGGTCCCTATGTGTGTGCTTGTGCACGTGTGTATAAAGGCCTGAGGTTAAAGTCATGTCTCTCTGGCTTGCTTTCCTCTTTATTGAGTTGGGGCCTCTCCCTGAATCCACCATGGACTTTTCTGGCTGGTCTGTACAGCCAGGTGACTCTGGAGATACCCCTGACTGCCTCTGTGGGGCTGGGTTTGGGTTCTTAGGCTTACTCAGTTCTTACTGAGCTCTGGACAGAGGGCTCTCGTTCTCAGACAGGCAACAAGCACTTCACCCACTGAGCTGTTTCCCCAACACGATCCAACACACTTGTCATATATTTCTGCCTTGTTTACCATTCTTGGGGCCTCTAAAGTGATCGCCATGTCCTACAAATCTGACTGTTTCACAATCCAGTACTGTCTGTTTTTTCTCATTGATTTTTATGGCCCCAACCAAAATGCCTCACAAGATCAAAAAGTCTGAAGCTTTTCATTTGTGTCTTTGTTCAATCTGGCCTCAAGCTACTTCCATAACAGTGATATTCTCTCAAATTCCCAAAGCTATTCAAGCTAATTTCTGTATGCATACTTCCGTATCTTTATAAATAGTCTACTTTTCCTGTAAGTTTCTCTACATCTTCCCACCATAGGTCAATGGTCAGACTAAGACTGACTTTCACTCCATCTTTCAGGTATGTGTGTGTGTGTGTGTGTGTGTGTGTGTGTGTGTGTGTATGAATTGTGTATGTGTATGCCTGTATGTATGTATGTATGTATGTGTGTGTGTATGTGTGATTATGTGTGTATAATGTGTACATGTGTTTGTGTATGTGCATATGCCTCTGTGTGTGTGTGTGTGTGTGTGTGTGTGTGTGTGTGTGTGTGTGTAGGCACAAAGTCCAGGTTGGCCTCTAACTTTTAGTTCATGATCTTCCTACCTCTACCACACAAGTGTTGGAATTACAGGTCTAAATCAGCACACCTCTCTTCGGGTAGAACTTTCTCTTTTAATTTCTCAGGCATTTAAAGATAGCTCCATTCTTAATTTTACAGTGCAAATGTGGTATATTCAGTTTAAGAATATGTTTAAGAATTCAGTTTAAGAAATGTTGTTCATTTTACTTAATCTGGAAAAGAAATATTGGCATTATTTTACTGCTGCTTCCTTGCTAAAATATTATTGTTGAACACACACAAGTTTGTCAAGTAAAACAGGCTTCTGATGACTAAGTTTTAGGAAAATATTTTAGCTCTTTAAACAGCTTTTCTTGAAGTGTTGCATATACACAAAATGTGCAAAACTTAAGATCTGAGTTCAATAAAACTTTGCAATATGAATACCTCTATAATCAACATCTTCTGTCACATTCAATAATCCCACATGTGACTATTTTAAATTTAAATTAATTAAAAATTAAACACAATGAAATATCCCATTCGCTTTAATTTCCAGACAAGTTGGAGTAACAGGGACCAGATTTATCCTTTCAACTAGAATAAGAGGAAAACCAAAAATATATGTATATATTTGAATAAATGTTTTTCAAAATGTTAATTCTCAGGCAAGAAAGAAGAGTGAATACTGAGGGGGAAAATTCCATGTGAGCCTGGCTGTTGCCTCGGACTACTGCTGGAAGGCTTCAGGAATGGGGACAGACAGGAGAAACCAAGGCAGGGAGCCTGAATTGAACACAGACTAAGATTTCCACAGCCCAAAGAGAAGAAGCATTTGCAGGGCAGAATGAAAAGAGGTGTGAGTTTCCTCTTGGAATATTCAGCTAAACAGCGTATCCATGGTGTGTTTGTAAAAATTACCTAAGGCTAACGAGCCACTTAAATGACTTAGAAAGAACAAGACTCATTCTGCTTTGTTCTGCTGTAGCGAAAATACCCAAGACTAGGTAATATATAAAGATACACATTCACTTCTTTGAGTTCTGGGAGGCTGGGGTGTCCAAAGTCAAGTAGCCACTGTCTAGCATGGGCTTCTGTGGGGGAAAGGAGGAAGGCGGGGTAGAGCACAGGGTGGCAAGAGGGATCAAACTCACTTTTGTTTCAAATCCACTCTCTGACAAAGGCCTGGCGTGCATTACAATATTAATCTAGTGATTAAAAGCCTCGTGACATAACCACCTCTCACAAGTTTACCTTTTAAAAATATGGTGGGAGTTTTGGCTTCACTGCTTTGGCTCCCAGTGGGTCACATGCCTACCCACCCAGGAGCAATATGGATTCGCAGGTGAAAGACACACACACACACACACACACACACACACACACACACAAGTTAATTTTTGATTTGCTGGGACTAGCTCAAAGACTGGGCACTCCTAAACCTTCCGCTGCTAGCAAACTCTCTCCTCAAGTGCTCCTGAGGCTCCTAAACTGTCACCTGCTTCACCAGGCCCAGTTGGGGAAGTGGCCAGTGCCACTTACTTGAATTCTTACTTGACTGGTTGGCTTTCTCTCCTGAAGTTCTTACGTCCCATCCTTCTCCCCTGAGTCATGTTGATTCTCTCTCTTCCTTTCTCCCAGGTCCTACCTAGCCTGTGCAATCTAAAAGTTCTGCCCCTCACTCTCCACCCAGCTATTTGCAGTGGACTTTTTAATTCATTGATCAAAAACCAATTGGAGACAAGGTCCTTCAGCGTTTGGACATGTAGATTCCCAATTAATTCAAAGCATTAGAACCAATCTCCAACAAAAACAAAATCTTTTATTAGGGATCAAATTACTTATATATGAACTTTGCAAGGCATATCCATACCATCGCGAGGGGCTAACACTGTTTACCAAAGAGCCAGGTTAGAAACTCCAAAACTCATAAAGCAAAGGCCAGAATGCGAGGAAGGACACTGGCTTGGGGACAAGGAAAGATTAACCCCAATCCGAGATAGACTGTCAGCAAAGAAACCAAGTTACCAAAGCACAAAGTTCAAGCAGAAGAAAACAGACTGTCCCTTGGAAACACAAGCAGATATGGGAAAAAAATCACAATGCTGTGTAGTTTGTAACTCTGAGAATAAAAAGTCTTTTCTCATTTTATCTGAATTTCCAATTAAGTAATTGAAGCAAAACTATCCATAGTGTAGCATGGCATCATAAACACTGGTTAACTGAATTGGAAACCTGATGGCTGGGGGAGGAGAAAGGAAAGTTTCCTATTGCTCAGCATAGAGGAAATGATGAGCTGTGCCTTGGAGAGAAGGTATGGGGAGTCAAAGTCCAGAGCTGTAAACTCTAAAGTATCTGCTGAAGTAACTTGCCCTTAGACTGGTTCCCAGAACAGCTACATGGCAGCTCACAAAGTAACATGGTAGCCAGGCAGTCATCCAGCTGCACAGACACAACAGAATGAAAAAAGTAAAGGAAAAAAAAAGTAAAAATGTAGCAAGCAGAAAACCAAATAGGTTATTTAAACCTGATTGTTTATGCACTAAATACTAATGGCCTAAATACTGAAATGTAGAGCTCAGGGGATTAAATGGGAAATTATGTGTCACTTATATCAGATTATTTTAAGTATAAAGGTTCAAATGAGCTAAAAGTTAAATGACAGTAAACAAAAGATAGCAAGCAGTAATATATATATATATATATATATATATATATATATATATATATATATTAAAAAGCAAACCCAATACACCTCAAAATGAAATAAACACTTCCAAACGCTCATTTGGAGATTGTAATGTCATTTCTCACCTCTTGATAGGCTAGTGAACCAAAGGAGCATACCAAAAGGAGGGCAAAGAGGACCTGAATAGTATCAATAACCAGTTCTGGCTAAACACACTCTAACCCCTACATACCAGTTCTATGAAATTCCCACAATAATTTTCAAATGAGAGCATATTCAGAGGGAGAAAACAGGTCTCAAGTTATTTGTGTCAAGATATACATATATATTCTTTGCCCAGAATGTACTTAAATGAAAAATATAAAAAACATCTAAAGACTTTTTTAAGCATTTTGGATGTAATTAAAAATTAATATGGAAATTATAAATATTATGAACTGAAAGAAATGAAAATAGGCGTATGCAGGAGAGTGAGGTGTAGCTGAGCTGAAGTGCTTGTTAATAGCACCAAACACTGATATCAAAACAGAGGGAATCACTGGCCTGTAAACTCAGACTAAATTTCAAGGGAGGGAGGGAGAGAGAAAGAGAGAGAGAGAGAGAGAGAGAGAGAGAGAGAGAGAGAGAGAGAGAAGGAGGAGGAGGAGGAGGAGGAGGAGGAGGAGGAGGAGGAAGGGAAGAGAGAAGAGAAAAGAGAAGAGAGAAGAGAAGAGAGAGACAGAGAGAAACAGAAACAGAGAGAAACAGAGACACAGAGACAGAGGAGAGAGACAGAGACAGAGGGAAGGAAGGAAGGAAGGAAGGAAGGAAGGAAGGGAGGGAGGGAGGGAGGGAGGGAGGGAGGGAGGGAGGGAGGAAGGAAGGAAGGAAGGAAGGAAACAGGCAAGAAAGAGAAAATGGAAATTTTAAAGCAGACAGAAGGTGATGCAGAGACGGCCCAGTGGTTAAGAGCATCGGCTGCTCACAAGTACCTGTACCTCCATATCCAGAGATCTGACCCACTTTTGTAACCTCAGGGGCACCAGGCACACAAGTGATACACACATGACACACATGCATGAAAACATGCTATACAATAAGTAAATCTAAGAACAGATGGTTTTTTCATCAGACAGAAGAGTAGAGAAATGCAGTGAAGCTGGAAGACATTTTCTAAGAGCTGAATAAACTGAAAGACACCCAAGATTTGCAGAAAATAAGGGAAGGGGAAATTCTCCAGGATTCAGATTAAGCTACTAATGTCACCAAAGAGTCTAAACATGTCCTAAATTATAAGGAAATGTTATCAATTTTATTATAGTAAATTCAACAACTTAAATAAAACTGATAAATTCATTACAGACACAAACAGCCAAAGCTTACTTAAGAAGAAACAAGTGATTTAAAAAGCTATACATCTAAGGCTTTACTATTAGGACATCCCACAATATGTAGAAAGAAAAACCTTAGGCTTAAATTACATCACTGCTGAAGTACATCAAACATTGAAATATCAATTGCACAGAAACCCATCAAACATGAAGAAAGACTTCCTAACGCACTCTATGGGCCAGCTCCACTCTAATATCAAACCAGACACGTTCATTTCAAGAAAGATTATAGATCAATATCTCTAATGCTTATGGCTGTAAAGGTTGTAAGAGAAGATTTAGAGTTTGGATCCAACAATAGAGTAAAGTAATATACAAAATGACTAAATGGCGATTATTTCCAAGATAACAAGGTTTATTGAACATTTGAAAATCAGTAAGTACAATTTACCATGTTAACAGACCCAAAGCAAAACAAAACCCACCCATACAACCGTTTTAATAGTGACGGTGATACAAAAAGGTCTGCTTGCTCTTCCTATTGAACGTGTACTCAAGGGTACAGTCAGTGAAACAGGAAATAAAAAATCAAGATATATATGTAGGTATATACATATATGTATACATAGATGTGTATACCTATGTTCCTTTACATATATGTATACACATTCTGCATATGTACATATATGTACACACATGCACACATACATGTGTTCATGTACATATGTGTGCATATAGGTGCGCATATACATGTATGTATGCACATGTACATCTGTATACATATATACATATCCATACATACACTTACATATATACATATATGTGTATATATATGTGTGTGTGTGTATATATATAAAACTTCCCCTTCTATTGAACATGTGCTCAGGGGTCTAGTCAGCGTAACAGGTAATCAAACACACACATATGTATATATATATACACACAGACACACATATGCGCGCACACACATGTATATACACACATGCACATGCACGCGCAGACACAGACACAGACACACACAGACACACACACACACACACACACACAATTATGTATATGTGGGGTAAATTGACCATACCACCAGACAGAAGAATTTGTAAGGCTGAGTAAGCTCAGCCCCCGAGAATCTCAGAATTGAGAATGGTACGAGTGGAGCCATCCCCTGCCTATCTCTACTTGCTCTGGAACACTAAACCTGCCACTGAGAGGACCGTAACAATCAGTCACATAGAGAAAACACTTGGAGTCCCTTCTCTGTGCACCCACCCTACTCCTCAGTGTTTATATAGTCCCTCTCCACAGGGAATAAAGCACACAAGTTATTTCAGTGAGGATCATCTGAGACTGGCTGTTTTACTGAGCTGTAACACATGGGGAAGAGTTCTTTTATCGGAAGCATTCATCGCTGGGCCTTGGACCAGCAGGCCAGGCTCACACTACTGCTGCTGCCCCTGCAGCTGGCATCACTGCTCATGCTGCCAGGATTGCTGGGCATAGGCTGCCAGCCCTGCAGAGGCCGCCCAAACCTCCTTGCTTAAGAGTTGTAATACTTCCAGCTTTCCAGACCCAGCAGAGACCCAGGGAACCTGTTCATTCTGGTTCTACATCACCTTTGGACAGACAGAGGACTGCATGTATGCATATACACATAAACATATATATGACCTATATTTAAAAAACAAGACACATGACTAAAAGGAGCATAATACAGGCCCCAAACTCTGTATCAGGTCCAGAGAGATGACCCAGGTAGTAAAAATGTTTCCCTCATGAGCCCACAATGGCCTAAATTCAACCCCCAAAACCCAGGGTAGTAGGACAGGACAAACCCCTGAGAGTTGTCTTCTGACCCGACACATATGGGCCATGGCCTGTGCACACCTGTGCCAATAGACAGATATACATAGCTCACTTCATACACAATAACAATTAATTAAATTTCAAAACAACAAAACTTGGACCATACCTGGACTAACAGGTATATTAATTGGAAGATGATGTTGCTAATACTGCACATAGCTAATCTCCAACTGATCTGTAGATTCAAAGCAATCCTGATACAAGTCCCTTCTATCTAATGAGTGTGTGCATGTGTGACTGTGTATGTGTGCACATGTGCATGTGTGGGTATGTGCATGGGTACATGTGTGCATGTGTGTGTGTTTAATCTATTAAAATATTTCTAAACCTTTAAGGAAATACAAAAATAAAAAGTAGACAAAACAATTTTTAAAGTATTATGTCTGTATTATGTTCTCATGAGTTACAACATCCTGGGAGACACTAAGGACATCCTGGCCTCCCTGTCGATGTAGCCGCCGCCGCCTCTTCCTCCTTCTCCTCCATCTGTGTTTCTCTTTAAAGGATGCTCATGGTACTCATCCACAGTAGTTTCATTCTCCCCCAAACTCTTAACTTATGGTGAGGGCGATGACTGAGGTGTTCCCTGTGCAAGTGTGAGGATCTGAGCTCAGAGCCCAGGCACCCAGACAAAGAGCTGGCAGAAGTGCAAATCTGTAATCCGAGGGCTGGAAAAGTAGAGACAGGAGCAGCGCCAGAGCTCACTGGCCTGCTTAGGTGAATCAGTGAACTGTGGGTTCAGGAAGTAAGAGATCCTGTCTCAAAAAATATGGTGGAGAGCTGTTGAGAAGGATACGTAACATTGTACGCGCGCATGCACACACACACACACACACACACACACACACACACCCTTCATATTTGCTCTCTTCCTGCAATTCTTTCCAGCTCTACCCTCTTCCCTGCACACCCAACTCTGTGTGTGCCCTCTTTTAGGAGGAGGAGGAAGAGGAGGGGAAGGAGGAGAAGGAGGAGAAGGAGGAGGAGGAGAAGAAGGAGGAGAAGAAGAAGGCAAAGAAGGAGAAGAAGGAGAAGAAGGAGAAGGGGGAGGAGAAGAAAAAGAAAAAGGAGGAGGAGGAGAAGGAGAAGAGGAAAAAGAGAAAGGAGGAGGAGAAGGAGGACGAGGAGGAGGAGGAGGAGAAGGAGGACGAGGAGGAGGAGAAGGAGGAGGAGGAAAAGGAGGAGGAGGAGAAGGAGAAGGACAAGAAGGACAAGAAGGACAAGAAGGAGGAGGAGAAGAAAAAGAAAAAGGAGGAGGAGGAGAAGGAGAAGGAGGAGAAGGACAAGAAGGACAAGAAGGACAAGAAGAAGGAGGAGAAGAAAAAGAAAAAGGAGGAGGAGGAGGAGGAGGAGGAGGAGAAGAACCCAAAACACCAAAATCAATCAGTATTGGCCATAGATGCATAGACTCCTGAATGTGTGGTCTTTCACTAGAATGTGGTAATCCTGTAAGAGTCCACACACTAAAAATGGATCCCCAACAGTTATCAATTGACAGTATCTCTCAGCGAGGGGCTGACCTCCTGCATCTCCCTCCTCCATTTGTATTTTGTCTGGTTTGAGCGTCCATGGGTCTTGCGCATACTGTCACTACTGTGGGTTCATATGTACGGCTGCCCTACTGTGTACAGGAAACACTGTTTTCCTGTAGGCATCTACTGCCTTGAATTCCTACGTTCCTTCAGCTCCCTCTTACATGATGATGCCAATCCCCCAGCAGTCTGTGCAGTCCATTTAAGGATAAGTATTCTAGCGTCTCATATTCTTTGCACCTTGACCTGTTCTCTCTGTGTTAATGGCCACCTGCTATAAAAAGAAAGCTTCTCTAATGAGGGTTGAGAAATGCCCTAATCTACATGTGCAACAAGAAGTCATTCAGAGCCAGTTTTTATACCATGTCCCTTTAGTAGAATAGTATTAGCAGGTGGTCTCCCGCCGCCCCCTGCTCCCCACATCCCATGACCTGTCTAGCCACAGGTTCTTGCCTCAAATACCAGGGCCAGGTTGATTTTCATGTTGTAGAGCACACCTTAAATTTGATCAGAAAGTGGTTATTCCCCTGATGTCTGTGCCACCATTAGACAAGTGGATATATCCTGACTGGCTGGAAATGCTGTACCTCTCTCTGAGAGTTCACACATGAGCAAGATTAAAATAGTTTGTGTTGTGTTCTAACTTATGAAAAGTAAAAATGGAGCACGTAGAATTTATAGAAGTTAATAGAAATTTAAGTTATTTGGTTTTTTTTTGTTTTTGTTTTTGTTTTTGTTTTTTTAGCAACTTCAATGATGGATCTGTGTGATGCTGAAAACTTTAGGAAGCTTTTTAAAAGCTGTGTGTTAGAGTAAATGATTCCTCCAGCATTTGAATGAGTGAAAACCTCACTCACTATACATATCACATCTTGTAGTAAGTAGTATCAAACATACTTCAAAAAGCATCCACCCATGTCTTACCACAGGACATGGGACAAGTGTTGAGTGCCACCATATCTGCCTCAAGATAGAGCCATATTGTCACCCGAGGTCCTGGACTTGAGGCCCGATGCCAGGCTTTACCCACAGGATCATTTTCCCATGTCCAACAGAACACAGAATGATCACATAAAGCTCAATGTCTTGACTATTGTCGACAGTGACCTCTTATGGGGAGTTATTAAAAAAAAAAGATTGATTTATTTTATGTGAGTACACTGTCACTGTCCTAAGCCAGACCAGAAGAGGGCATCAGATCCCATTACAGGTGGTTGTGAGCCACCATGTGGTTGCTGGGAATTGAACTCGGGACTTCTGGAAGAGCACTCAGTGTTCTTAACTGCTGAGTCATCTATTCAGCCTGGGGAGTTATTATTTTTTTAATATAGGTCAGATAAAACATAAATCTCAAAGTTTTAGTTTCTTTCCCCTTACAAGTACAGAACTAAATTTTATACAGAGGTTTTTTTTTTTTTTAACACCTATTATGCTTAAAGGAATTATTCCTTCCCAATTCAGTTTTCTTAGTGATTTAAAAGGATGCTCTACAGTTGGGCTTGTGTGCATTTCTTCTATCTTTAATGACTTGCTCTTTGAAAGCAGGAGCTAAAATACAGCTACTGCCATATGTGTAATCAGCCAGGATAGCTGACAGTCAGATGCTGCAAATATCAGCCATCCCGTGCTGCAAAGGGCAAGCAAGTACCACTTTGTACTAGACCACGTCTTATTAATAGCAGACATGACTGACACGGGCCAGAATTGTTGTGGGAGGAAACATGGATGATCATGCCAAGAACAATAGGTGTCACTCTTCCTCCTGGACGCCGCCTCTGTTTGCTTTGAAAGGAGCTAAAGAGGTCAGCTTTACCGTTGCTGTGTGTAGACGTCTTCCCAAGTGCTTGCACATTAGCATAAATAGCAAATAGTGTCTCCCTTGTTGCTTATAGACAATAATCACCCACTTTGCAAACTGCCGACAGTGAAGATCACACCCATTAACATTTGTTGAGCAGGCCCTGGGTACCGAGGGCAGTAAGTACCAAGAAGAAAAGAGGAGGAGAAAGTCATGGCAAAATGAAGGGCAGTCTCGTAAGCACACAAACATCCTAAGCTAGTTGTTGTTGTTGTTGTTGTTTGTTTGTTTGTTTGCATAGTGCTGGAAAGGGCACCTTCCAAAGCTTCCATTTTTACATCCAGAACAAAACAATCAAGAGAGGGTGACATTCTAGGCTCGTAACCAAAACCTTAGAGATGTTTCAGGTCGGAACATTTCTGTCACTTAGTAAAGGCTACGCATCAGATCGAAGCATGAGGGAGTCTCAAGCTGTTCCCTGACAAGTGTGGATCACAGCAATCGGAGCCGACTCCTGAGGCCCGACCTACCATGCTGAGAGAGCTTGTGTCTTCTTTGTTTTAAAATATGAAAGAAAGAAAATATTCATCTTCTTTAGACCCATTAGGAGTGATAACTTTATAAGTTGGACAAATATTCTCTGCTTTACAAAGGAAGAACCAAAATATCACTTAGCTGGAATGACATATGTATGTGCATACATATTGTGTAATACACACACACACACACACACACACACACACACACACCATAAAACCTATGTTGCAAAAAAAATGGTGCTTTGAAAAAATGTTTTCTTAAAATTAAGGGTAGTTAATTTTCAAACAACAGAAGGATTTAGACATGATGAAGTATTTCATAACAGAAGAAAAGAAATGGATTAATAAATGCTCTCAAAAATAATGTTAAAACACCTAAAAATGATAAGTCTCTTCCCCAGTCAAATTCAGGGTAGAGCATGATTTAAATTTAAAAAGAAAAAAGGCTGAAGGAACCAGAAGAAACTGCTGATGGCGACTTCTAAATCTGGTACTGAGATGATGTACTACCGTCCCAGCTCTCATGGGAGAGATAAGCCAGGGGCTTGACTGAGAATAGTAGGAAAATTGTTTGAACCAGATTAATACCTCGGGATTAAGTTAAGTAGCACACCTGGAAATATTTGCAAACTTTATTATAAAGCATTTTATGGTTGATACATAAATGTTTATATGTTCATTAAACACTAACATTCTAAAAGACCGAGCAAAAATATATTGAATAACAAATTCAAATATTCACAAAAAGAGGCAATAATCATAAAAGACATGCAGTTTGGGGAGATGTTCCAAAGCTCTGAAAGACTGGTTGAATTCTCATGAAGACAGGCATTCAAATTCCTTGGACTCTGAGTTATAATGCACCTAAGTACTCAGCAAAGACCCAGACACAGGTGATTACTGTGGTTACAGGTGATCACAAGCTGGTTACTCAAACTAGCCTAATTGGTAAGCTTTTGGTTCAAGTAACCCTGGGTTCAGAATATAAGGTAGTGTAGAATTGGAAGAACTGAGCCAAGAAACGCAGATGACTAATGTCTCATGCAGTAGCCAAGTTTATTGAGAGCATCAGACAATTCATGCTCTGAAGGTTAAGAAACGTCACATGAGAAAAGTTCTCATGAGTTCAAGCTGTTTACAATCATGAGGACAAACTGCATGTGGTAAAACCATGTTTTTCTGTAGAGGCATCTAAACAAATAACAATGGCCAGTTATAATGAATAATCTGGAATAAGTTCACTCCTATCCACTACACTTGGGAGGAACACAAACACACATTCTAAGAACAATTCTGTGTTTTGAAGAAAAAAAAAAAGAACTGATGTTACAAGACTCATCTTGTCTTGGAGTATTCTCACAGGCACTCAGAATTCTCACAGGACCCCATTCCTGGATCATGTTCCCAAAGTGAATGATTGACAAAGATATCCAATGTTAGCCTTGGGATTCCATGCGCACACACACACACACACACACACACACACACTCCTATACACATGTGCCCACAAACACAGACATATAGGCATGCATATCATGCACACATACACAGACCAAACCAAACCAAACCAACACAAAACAAAACCAAACCACCATGAGTCAATTAGGTTTCAAGTTAACACAGTAAATGTTAAAACCCAGGATCAGCTGGTGATGAGCACCGTCTGCTCTTCCAGAAACCTGGAGTTCAAGTCCCAGCACCTATATGGTGGATTACAATCATCAATAACTCAAGTTCCAGGAGAGCCATCCGAAGCCCTCTTCTGGCCTCTGAGAGCACCAGACACACACGTGGTATACATACAAACCCGCAGCTAAAGCACCTATACACATAAAACACAAACAACAACAACCTTAAACAACAGGCCCAATGACAAGCTAATTTTTAACCTAGAATAAATTTTCGGGTTGACATTTTAGATCATGAAAACGTATTTAGATTGTGTTTCATTTTCCTTGGCTGTAATATAAAGACACTGATAAGAATTACCTCATCGTATCGACTTCATAGGGTTATTATGTAGATCAAATGATGCAATTTGTTTTTAGTCTACTAAAAACTGTTTGGCATAGGCACTAAGGAATCTTAGCTGAATTAAAACAACAGTGAATTCTTTCATATCTCCAGCTATCACACTATATAGTCAAAACTTTTAATAAAACTTGGGAAATTGGATCTATCACATGTATGTATATGTATATAAACAGCTCAAATTTGTCTTAGTGGGTTACTGTTTTTAAAGGATATTGTTAAGAGCACTTGTTGCTTTTGCAGAGGACTCGGGTTCTATTCCCAGAACCTACAGAAAGGGTCACAATTGTCTATAACTCCAGTTCCAAAGGATCCAAAGACCCCTTGTGACCTGCGCCAGCGCCAGACATACATATAATTCTGCAGAAACGTTTTTATCCTTCCCATAAATAATCAATATGCTCTTGGACATACTGGCATTTAAAACTATAGAGAATTAAGAGCAATTAGATGAAGTAATGGTGCTTTGTTTTAAAAGGTCACGTGGGACGTATTAAAATTTTGAATTCTTCTCTAAGCCTAGCTGTTCTGCTGCTCTTGGCTGTAGGTCCTTCATGCATCTGGGAGGATGCCTCTTAGAGCTTCCATATCCCGCAGCCTAGGAGGAGAGGGCCTGCGGTGGTCTCAGTGGTGCTGAATGCTAGAGAGAGCACAGCAAGCAGTAAGGTTCTTACTGGTAGAGAGAGTAAGAAAACAAACGTAGGAAAGCTACAACTTGCCCTCCTCTCTCCACACAAAGGAGGAAGCTAACTGGTAGGTTCCATTCGCTTTCTCTAAACAGAAGGGGGTCTAGGAGAACAGCTCGAATCCTGAGCACTTCTACACACACACACACACACACACACACACACACACACACACAGCCATTAATAGTGGAAAATATAAGTCACAAATGCCCGGCTTGCTGCTGCAGTCGACACTGCAGGGGGGGAGGGGAACTGTGTCTCTTTAAATTATTCCCAAGGAACCGAATGCACGTCTAGCCACAGTCTTTTCTTTTACAATTTTCCAAATAATAAGTCCTCTAATTGCTTCTGCTGGAACCCTCGGCCACCAGTGTTTTCCCTCCTTCCCTCCATTCTGCCCACATGTTCACACATCTGAGCATACCCCATCCTTTTTTTCTTTTGACGAAGGTCTGGGTTTTTACACTTCGAGGTCTAAGTGGTTGAACTGAACCACAGCTTGCTTTTTGGTCCACCATCCAAGGAGTGGCTTAGGAGTTGGAGACACATTGTGTTTGCAAGTTAGCTAGCTACCCACCTGTGCTGACACATGGACTTCACTGCTGCCCACCGCTTCCTCAGAAATTCCACGTTCTCCCGAGCTGCATGATCACGGAGCATTCGTCAGGCAGCCAATTATGTCAGCCCCTAATTGATTTATACTAGCATCTGTAGAACAGGGTGGGGGAGGGAGGGGGCAGGCCTAACTTCCTGAGTCTCCTGGAGACCCTATAGGATTGCGTAGACATTGGGTTCCTCTTTCTTCTGTCTGTCTCTCCCATTTTTCTTTGTCTTTTGTTTTATTTTTATGTGACATGTTTAAGAGCCTATACGAGCTTACAAAGCCGCCATAACCACCTATGATTTTCTTAAAAGTGATCTCATCCCCTCCTTCCCATTACTGCTAAATTCTAAAGAACACCTGGCTCTAAAAGACAGCCTTCATTTTCCCTGGGGTGGGAGCACTGGGTAATGAAACCAAAGAAACCCCTTCGACATTTCTCTTCTACAGCTCTCATTTAAAAAAAAAAAAAAAAAAGAGTGGTCGTTGGCTTTAATAGCTTGTTTTTATATGCATACCCAACTTCTGCTGGATTATAAGAATAAATCTATATTACTTATTCAGGAACACCTGGTCTGAGGTGAGCTCCAAGCTGAGGGAACCAGGGAATTCGGCCAAAGGGAAGAACACAAGACCTTCATTCACCACAGTTCGGAGCTCTGGCACAGTTGTATATATGTAAGAGTTCCCAAGCTAGCAGCCGAGCATCCAGAATGTGTTGGCAATGTGGTTGTACCTGTTGGCATCTCAGGTTGTGGGGCTGGCCTCTGTTGACACATACATGTGCAATAATTTCTACACTACCATCATGTAGGAGATGCCGGGTTCCTGCGATGGGAGACCTTTCTGAAGCTAGAGTGGGTATTAGCAAACTGAAGGATGAAGGAAAATACAAGGGTTTACCTACACCTCTGCCTGGAAGACAGCCCCCACCCAGAGCAACTGCACGTGGTTGGCCACAGAGTATCCACTATGCTTTAGTTGCTTGTTACTATGAACCTCACTACCGTGGGTCCCTGTATGCTGGGACCATCTGTCCTACAGACTCGGCTACAATGTAACGTCTGTTTGAAAAAGTAGCTATAATTCGAAACAATCTTTTGGAGTTTGGGAGTTCTCACGGCAGTCAGAGATGGGAATCCAGAAGGGAACTGAGAGGCATGGACAGTGCCACGTGTGTTTGCAATTACATTAATGTGCACACGCTGGATATCAGATCCTAACTGTCCTTTAAGGAACCATGTGTTAAGGGCTTAGTTTCCAGGGTTAGACACAACCACAAGATAGGGGATCATTAAGCGGTAGATCTTAATGGGTAAAAGGTACAACACTGGGGTGTGCTCCCGGAAGCCTGGGTTTCCGTTACTTTCCCTCTCTTTGTTCCTAACCATCATGAGGGGAATAGCATTCATCCACCAGGTACTGAACACCACGAGGTACTACCGAGCCCCTCAAACACAGACAAGATAGATACCTTTGTGATCTTTTTAACTTGCTTTCCTCTTTTTAACTTGAGCTGTAATTTTTTTTTTCAGGTATTTTATCAGGGCGATAGGACTGAACAACACGGCTTTCTTAGTTAGGGTTTCTATTGCTGAGACGAGACACCACGAGCAAAAAAATCAAGCTGGGGAGGAAAGGATTTCCTTTGTTTACACTTCCACATTGTTGTTCATCACCAAGAAAGGTCAGGACAAGAACTCCAACAGGGCAGGAGTCTAGAGGCAGGAGCTGATGCAGAGGACATGGAGGGTGCTGCTCACTGGCTTGCTCCCCGTGTCTTGCTCAGCTTGCTCTCTTATAGAACCCAGGAAAACAAGCCCAGGGGTGGCCCCACCCACAATGAGCTGGGCCCTCCCGGACTGATTGAGAAAATGCCCTACAGCTGGATCCCATGGAGACATTTTCTCAGCTGAGGATCCTTCCTCTCTGTCGACTCTAGCTTGTTTCAAGTTAACACAAAACCAGCCGATACATCTGATTCCTTGTCAGCTCGACACACAAACATGCCACTGTAGAGCCCCGACCCTTCCTTTCTTAGTCATCCCCAAGATCTCTCATTAAAAACATAAATAACGGGAGCTGGAGATATGGCTCAGTGGTTAAGAGCACTGACTGCTCTCCTGAAGGTCCTGAGTTCAAGTCCCAGCAACCACATGATGGCTCACAACCATCCGTAATAATATCTAGCACCCTCTTCTGGAGTGTCTGAAGACAGCTACAGTGTACTTACATATAATAATAAATAAATCTTTAAAAAAAAACATAAATAACATTAAAAGTTCCACACTCTTTTACAAATTCAAACACATTAAAATTTCAGTAACTTTTAACTATCCAATCTCTCTAAAAATCCAAAATCTCTTTTAAAAGTTCAAGGTCTTTCAGCTGTAGGTACTTGTATAAATCAAAATTAAATACCTTCCTCAAGAGAGATGAAAGTAGGGCCCAGGCACAGTCCGAACCAAGCAAAACTGAACCCCAACAGTAAAAATAACTTGGTTTGCAATATCTAGGATCAACTCACGGTCTTTTTGGATCCTCCAAAGGGCTCGGGTCACTGCTCCAGCTCTTTTCTCTGTAGCACACGGTTTGTCCTCTAGGCTGTGGCTGACTCCGCTGCTACTGCTGTTTTTGGTAGTTGCCCCATGCTACTGGCATCTCCAAAAAGATGGGGTCTTCTGCTGTAACTGGGCGGCACCTTTACCAACAGATCTCATAGGCTCTCTTCATCGTGTCAAGCCTCATCTTCTGTGCCATGACCTCGCCGAACAACGGCTACTGAGGCTGCACCTTCCACTGCAGCCTCTCCTGGGCTCTCACACTGCCAAGCCTCAGCTGTTCTCCATCATCCTTTCAAAACCAGCATCATCTGGGTGACTATTTCACATGGCCACGTCTGGCTGCCAGCACCAGGTACAACGTTAGCCACCTCTGGAACATAGCTTCTTTGTGCACTCAAGAAACACTTCTCAGAAGATTTTACCTCAGTGATGCTGGTCTCTTCTTAATCACTGTTAATGTCTTAGCTTCAGCCACCTGGCATCAATTGTCTAACTCAAAGGTTTCACTTTAATGGTGCTGGTCGGTCGCTTTGTTAATCACAACTGATTGTTCAGCCCCAGCTGACCAGAACCACAGCCTCTTAAATCAAAATAGCAAATGGACTTGCTAGAGTCTTTAAACTTCCCTCTGAAATGTCACAAGCCAGGCCTCCCACCTTCTGCACAGCTCTCAACATTCTTATCTTCCAAGCTCCTGCCGAACATCCCACTGAGGTTGCAACACTCAATGGTTCTTTAAGCCCAACGTTCCAAAGTCCTTCCACAATCCTCTCCCAACCAGGCAGGTCTGTCACAGCAATAACCTCAGTATGCTGGTACCAATTTGTCTTAGGGTTTCTATTGTTGTGGCAAACCATCATGACTAAAATAGCAAGTTGTGAAAGAAAGAGTTCATTCAGCTTTTACTTCCACAGTATTCACCGTTCATCACTGAAGGAAGTCCGGACAGGAACTCAAGCAGGACAGGAACCTGGAGGCAGGAGCTGATGCAGAGGCCATGGAGGGTGCTGCTTACTGGCTTGTTCCCCATGGCTTGCTCAGCCCGCTTTCTTATAGAACCCAGGACCACCAGCCCAGGGACGGCACCACCCACAATGAGCTGGGCCCTCCCCCATTGATCACTAATGAGAAAATGCCTTACAGCTGGATCTCATGGAGGCATGTTCTCAACTGAGGCTCCTTCCTCTCTGATGACTCTAAATTGTTTCAAGTTGACACACAAAACCAACCAGTAGAACAACATAGCAAAATAAGATGGGCCTCAGAATGTTAAAAATAAACATTTGGGGGCTGGAGAGGTGGCTCAGTGGTTAAGAGCACTGTCCGTTCTTCCAGAGGTCCTGAGTTCAATTTGCATCATGTCTCCAGCCAAGTTACTCTCACAGACAGTTTTTGATTTCCACATGAATAACTGGTTTACAGATTCTCAGGCTCCATTTTTCTTGACCTCTTAGAAAGCCGCAGGTGGTCAGTGGTCAGTCTACACTCCTTGATACATTTTTTTAAACTTGGTTCTTTTGATACCACCTGGGCTTCTCTTCTTGCCTATCTATTGGCTCCATCTCAGTCAGCTAAGATGGACTCTTCAGTCTTCAGATGCTTTGTTATAAGCCCCAGAGTCCAGCTTTGCATCTCTCCTCTCTCTCTCTCTCTCTCTCTCTCTCTCTCTCTCTCTCTCTCTCTCCCTTCCTCCCTCCCCCCTCTCTGCTTTCTCCCTTAGTAAATAAGTTTGTCCAAAGTCCTCCGATGATATTTTTATGTTAATGATTTCTGAGCTCATAAATTCATTCCAGATTCATGTACCTGTCTGCCAACCTGACATTTCCATGTGAATATCACTCAGAATTCCCGAGTTGGTCCAAAGCCAAGCTGACATTCTGTACAACAAATCATATTGCTCTACATTGTCCCCCACCTGAAATTAGACATCTTTCCATCTTTATAAGCAACTGGCTTACTTCCAATGCTGTTCTCTTCAGTCTGTTATCATGACAGGCATAGAGTTAACATGGTTAAATACAAACTTAATATGCACAAGGCCTGGCTCATTCCCCAGTATTAAGCAAGTGGCTGGCTATTAATATATGTCTTCCCTTTGATCAAAACCCTTCAGGTATATGAATGTTTCACAAAGAAAAGACTAGATAACTGTCTTAGTTAGGGTTTCACTGATGCGAAGAGACACCATGACCAAAGAAATTCATATAAAGGTAAACATTTTATTGGGGCTGGCTTACAGTTTCAGAGGTTCAGTCCATTATCATCATGGCGGGAAGCATGGCAGCGTCCAGGCAGGCATGGTGCTGGAGGAGCCAAGAAGAGGTCTACCTCTTGTTCCAAAGGCAAACAGGGGGAGGGTCTTTACTGCCCTGAACAGAAGCTTCAGCACTAGGAGCCCTCAAAGTCTACCTACACAGTGACACACTTCCTTCTGCAAGGCCACGTCTCCTAATGGTGCCACTTCCCACGGGCCAAGCATACTCAGACCACCACAACTACTTCCCTTTAATGCCCTGCCATAGATTCCTGGGCTTCTACAACTCTGTCCTGCCTTGGACACCATATACTTACCAGCTGCTTGCTCCTACAACACCCGTGTATTTACAGTTTGTCCTAAGTGTTGAGTGCTGTCCCCTGACGTGAACACCTTTCCTAGGGCATAGATGAAATGAGTGAATTCTTCCAGTCATCTTATGTAACATTTTATTCCCCACGGCTGACATCACGACATTTGTCACTTTGCAGCATGCCCTATAACACTCATGTGGCTTGATGTCTTTACTTCCCAATAAGTTGAATGATAGAGGTAGGTTTTTATCTATTCGGTCATTGCATTTCTGCAGGTGGTACAGTACACATTAAAAAGTACTCAGGGCCCTTTGAATGAAGATTAGGCAACTTAATACATTTTAAATCATAGGTTTTCTTTCACCCTGATGAGGTG
This sequence comes from Apodemus agrarius, assembly GCA_964023405.1. Classification (NCBI taxonomy): domain Eukaryota; kingdom Metazoa; phylum Chordata; class Mammalia; order Rodentia; family Muridae; genus Apodemus; species Apodemus agrarius. The sequence continues at coordinate 4,539,354 of OZ030026.1, forward strand.
TTTTTTGGATCATTCTACCTCATCTGGGTGTCTCCCACCCCAGGTTCTCCTAACCTGTATCTCTGTAAATATACAACCTCTCCACACAGATCCAATTTTCATCTAGTGCAAGGGTTCTCAACCTTCCAAATGCTGTAACCTTTTAATAGAGATCCTCACGTTGGAGATCCTCAACCATAAAATTATTTCATTTCTACTTCATAACTGTAACTTTGGTGCTGTTATGAATCATAATGTAAATATCTGACATGCAGGATATCTGATGTGTGTGTGACTCCCGAAGAGGTCAGGATGCACAGGTTGTGAGCCACTGATCTAGTGGTTTTCTACCCTCTTCCTTAAGAGTATGCTGCATGGCAAATGGGTGAAACTTGAGAGTATCATCCTGAGTGAGGTAACACAGAGCTGGAAAGATACATATAGTGCATACCGATTTAGAGTGGGCATTAACCATAAAGCACAAGATAGCCATGCTGCAATCGACAAACCCAAAGAAACTGGGTAATAAGGAGGGCCCTAGGGAGTGGTGTGAATATCACTCAGAGGGAAAACAAAATAGTAGTCAGAGGTGGATGGAGAGAGGGACTTTGTGGAGGAGGTGTGGGGGGACCTTATGGGGATGGAGATCAGGTGTGCATAAAGGGGCAGGAGAGGGTCCAGAGTGAGATTAGAAATCAGCGGGGGACCATCTTTTGGACCAGCTGGAGACCTGGGATGGGAGAGGCTACAGAGTGTGACCCGAGATAAAACTGCTAGCAGCTGAGGATACGGAGACTGCTGTGGCCCCCTCCTGTAGCCAGCTGTGACTTCAGAGAGGGACACCAATCCACCCACAAACCATTCAACCCCAAATTTTTCTTGCCTTCAAAACATGAATGGATAAAGATGGATCAGAGAGTGAGGGAACAGCCAACCAACGACTGCCCCAACTTGAGACCCATCTCGTGTAAGAGAGCCAACCCTTGATACTGTTGATGATACTTTGCTATGTTTGAAGACAGGAACCTAGTATAACTGTCTCCTGAGAGGCTTCACCCAGCAGTGGATGGAAACAGATGCAGAGACCCACAGCCAACACCAGGTGGAACTCGGGGAGTCTTGTGGAAGAGCCGGGGGATAGAAGTGAGCTTGCTGGATGGGTCAAGGGCACCACAAGAAGACCCAAAGTCAACTAACCTGGGACCGTGGGGGCTCACAGAGCCTGGGGCCCCAATGAAAGAGCATGCAAGGGCTGGACCTAGGCTCCCTACACATTTGTAGCAGATGTGCAGCTTGGTCCTCGTGGAGCAGGGCTGTCTCAGGCTCTGTCCCCTGCCATTTGGATCCCCTTCTCTCTACCTGGGCTGCATGGTTGGGCCTCAGTGGGAGAGGATGTGGCTACTGCTGCTGGGACTGGATGTTCCAGGGTAGGGTGGCTCTCAAGGGAGTCATCCCGCTTCTCCTCAGGGTGATGGGTGGGTTTGTAAGGGCGGGACTGGGTGGCAGGAAGGAAGGGGTTGTGATTGGGATGTAAAGTGAATGACAGCATATTGAAAAGAAAGACCGCTCTGTGGTTTCTAGACTTTATGCTCTTTTTCTAACAGCCGGCTGGCATTTCCGCTTAGCATTTTAATTAATTCCTCATACCATACAAAGTAAAATCTTATACTCCCTCGTCAGCATTACCGCTGCCTTCTGCGCGCGCGCCGTGGTTAGTGTGCGACAACCCATCTCGCTGCAAACCCTGCAGCTCTGCTCTCTTCTTCAGCTTGAACTCACTCCCGGCTCCCAGGTAGGAGCTCCTGCCCGGACAGCGAGGCACTGCGGTTTCTCACTTTAAACTGAAGCTACTAACATCTATGCATATAGGTGTGTTTGCATGCATGTATGTGTGTGTATGCTGTTTTCTTGACACACAATCACACATAAAAAAATGAGACAGGCAGTGGTTGGTGAGGCGGCTCCGCGGGAAAAGGCACCTAATGCCATGTCCAATGACTGAGTTCAATCCCCTTTCTAATGGAGTGGAAGACGGGAAGTGACTCCCGCAGGATATCCTCTGACCCTCGCTCATGCTCTCTCGCGCGCTCTCTCTCTCTCTCTCTCTCTCTCTCTCTCTCTCACACACACACACACACACACACACACACACACCACGCACACATTAAAAAAGATTTTAAAATTTCAAAAAAATATGAGATGGACATATCTATGGGCCAGTCTTAGCCATCAAAAACAACACAACACACATGCAAAACACACACACACACACACACACACACACTCACAGGCACACACATGCACACTCTCACAGGCACACACATACATACATACATACATACACACACACTCACAGGCACACACACACACACACACACACACACACACACCAGTCATATGAAGCCACGTTTCCTAGAGGAAAAATACAATGTCAGGCACATCTGTTTACCCCCAGCACACTGTGCCTGAGCTGGGCTTCCTGGTAAGTGTGTGTTTCATCTAAAGCAGAGGTTCTCACCCTTCCTGACGCTGTGACCCTTTACACAGTTCCTCATGTGTGGCATTAACAAAAACCATAAACTGATTTTTTGTTAATACTTCATAACTGTAATTTTGCTACTGTTATGGCCTGTATAAATATCAGTGTTTTCAGATGGTTCTTTGACCCTCATAGAGTAGAGAGCCTCCGGTGGAGAATCACTGATCTCAGAGAGCATTTCAAAACAAAGAAATAAGCAGGGGTTTGAAACGGGGTTCCTTTGGTTTTTGTTACTATAACGAAACACCGAGGCTGGGAACTTATAAAGAAGAGCGGTTGGTTCCCTCGTGGTTTGGAAGCTGAAGGACATTCTGCTGGCTCTGGCGAAGGTGGCAGATGGCACCAAGGGTACAGGAGCAGGTGCGGAGAGGGTCACAACGCCAGACGGGAAACCGGAGCCCAGCGGTGGGCAGCCTGGCTCTTTTAAGCAGCCCTGTCTGTGGGAACTCACAGGTCTCACAGAGCTATTAAATTCCTTCTGAGGATGTCTCCAGTGACTCAGCTGTCTTGCCCTGGGCCCCTCCTTCGATAGACACACCATCTGTTACCATACTCAGCACCACGCTTGCCACACACAGACCCTTGGGGACCATCCCACACCCAACTCATAACAATTTAATATATTTATTTATTTTTGTAGAAACCGCCCTATTGGTATACAGATTGATTCTATTTTAGAGTTTACCCATGTGTCACAAATGGCTTCACGAACGCTACTTTCTTATGATTTTCTCCTGGTAGTTCAGGAGTGAGAGAGGAAAAAGCTTCCTTGAATGTGATAACATCACAGCCTTGGTCCTGGAGAGGCCTGTCACGGGAGCCATGAGGAAAAGCAACCTGGGCGATAGTTGTTTGTGTTCAATTAGGGATTCGAGGGAATATTGGTTCTAAGAATAAATATTTATTTGAGAATAAACATCACGGGGCTGATGAGATGGCTTCTTGGGTAAAGGCGTCCACTTGCTGTCAAGCCTGACATCCTAATTCTATCTCCCAGTAAAGCCTGGTGGGAGGAGAGAACCAGCTACTATAACTTGATATCCACTCCTGTTCTTGATATCCAGCTACTATAACTATGATATCCATTCCTGTTCTGTAGCACACGTGTGAGCATGTGCACATGTGTGCACAAGCATGTGCGCGTGCGCACACGCGTGCACACACACACACACACACACACGCAAATGTAAAAAGAATAAATGTTACAGCCATAGCACATAAGACAGCTCCTATCTACTCAATGTGCATTTTCAGAGACAAACATGAAACAGTATCCCGCACAGAGGTAGAGAGTGAGCGAGCAGGCAGGGTGTGTTGAGGCTCCTAAGATCTGTAGAGTTGAAAAAGGCTGAGAACGCTGAGGGTATTGGGCGAGGGCATGGATCACCTAGTTATGCTGTAACTGGGATTTAAAGTCAGCCACGTGAGGATTTTAGCAGGGACGTGATCCCTTCGGATCTACTTTAGAAAGCTATTTCTGGTCATCGTGAACACCGTGCACGGTGCGAGGAAAGGAATGAGCCTTACTGAGTCTCGCCTGCAAGAAACAGATAAGAGTGTGAACTGCGGCTGCGCCCGTGGGACGCCGGGGGAGGCGGGGCAGACCTGGAGAACACTCAAGCCGAGGGATGAGGGTTGACGGGTAAACAGGGAGATCCGGAGCTGGGATCGCTCTGCGAAGCGCGTGGAGAACACAGATAAAACAGCTTAAGGCAGCCGGACCGTTCAAAGTTCATGTGACTCTTCCAGGTTACTGGGGAAGGAAGCAGAGGCTTTAGATACAAAATCAGTGCCACTGAGGCTTACTGGACCAGAGCATTAGCTTGCGGCCGTGATAGTTAGCTAACTGAGAAACTCTTACTCTCCACCGACTCTTCTGCTCAGTTTCACGTAACCTGGGAAAAATACACAGCTATTTTTCGAACGGACATAAAGGACGTTGGGCAGGGGTGTAAATCAATGAGCTGGCCAAACTTAACCCTGAATTGGAGACAGACCAAAGAGGTCACATGCAGAGAAGAGCAGACCACTAACGGGTCTGGGAAAGCTCCCGCCTAGCTCAGTTCTGCATCCCAGAACCCCACAGCGAAGCAAGTGTTCACACAGCAACAAAACCACTCTGCAAAACCACGATAAACAACCATAAACGTAAACAAACCAACTTCATGAAAACCTCGATAACCTCGTGATGACAGTCGCTGCTGTCTTCCAACTGGACCTAATAAATAAAACAGTCACTCATGAGGCCCGCTGAAGATATGAAACAGAGAAATTAATTATAATCGTAGACAAAACCTAAGCCCTGACTTGTAACAGCTGTGAATTGCTTTCATTCTTAAGGATCGTTCATAATGTAAATGCAATAAAAAAAAAAAAGCTTTGTGAGTATCGGTTAACCTTTTCTTCACCCCTGGGCATCTAATATATGATACAGAATTGAGGATCAAGGGTTCTGATTCTTAGTATTAAACCAAGTGAGCAGGAAAGGAAATGAACCTGACATTTGTACAATAAGGATGAATTGATCAACTATGTAAAAATAAAACATTTATCAAAAGATTCTCTAGCCAATATTGAATATCTTAAACAAACAGAAAGCAGGCGACTTCAGATAATTCAGCCAATGCACACATACAAACCCTCTAGCCTATTAAAAGATCATACCAACTCTCTCAGTCTCTCAGAGCCTGCTGCTATACTCTTGTGTTAGAGACTTCAGGATAGGCCTTGTGGAGAAAGAGAAGCCCTGGTAACGAGATATTTATGGAGTACTGAAATGATTTAGTTCATGGAGGGACGGGCCTCTCTTTAAAGACTAATTTTGGAGGGATAGGGCATGTGTTCAATATGTTAATAGCACGCTGTCTTAAAAATACATGTTCCAAATTGTCCTATTGCTCAAGTCTCACCATTTCAGACCCCAGCATCAGAGAAAACGGAAGGAGAGAGCAGTCTGCAGCGACCCCCGTTCTCACTCTTCTGAAACACGGCAGCACATCTGTGTCACACCGGCTACGCGTTATTTCTCTCATATTACAAAGACAGCACAGAGACCAGGCAACTTCGGAGACCAAGCCGCCTGTGCTCTCTCCCTACTATTCAAAAGGCACTGGCCGCCCCGCTCTCGTACCGTCCTCCTGTAGAAAGGCAATGAAGAGTGTAGTGTAGAGAGATTGTCTTCTAAGCATCTCCTGTCAATAAAAATGCTGATAGCCAATGAGCTGAGGCAGCAAACAGGAGGTGGGACACTGACAGGAAGAGAGGATTCTGGGAAATCGTGAGCCTAAAAGGAGACACAGGGAGAGATGCTGGGAGAGACTCCGATGAGCGAACACGAAGAATCAGGCTGCCACTGAAGGACAGGTAACCTAAAATGTGGAAGGCGTAGAATAGTCTGAGTGGGTTACATAAATTATGAGCTAGTCAGGGAATGAGCCAAATCTGGCTTGTGGCTTAATAAATAACCAGTTCAACGTTGTCATTCCAGGAGCAGGGGCTGGGAAAGACGAAAAATGGATTTATGTTTTTCCACCATTTATGCCACCATGGATGTTCCTTACAAGGACGGAGATTCCGAGATCTTAAACAGGTCAGGATCAGACCTAATAAATGGTGGGGTAAAGAAAAATAGCACAATTCTGTGAACATCTATTAAGATACATTGGTAGGAGGTGAGGATTTTCTATTAGAAAACAAGAAAGCTATGCTGAGAGTTAAGTATTTTTTACTTAGCAATAAACCAAATCTTAGGTCAGGATGTAGCTCAGTGGTATAACACATTGGTTTCAGGCCCTGGGTTCGATCCCCAACATTACAAACATAGAGTAGAATGAGCAGAAGAAGCACCTTAATTTGTCTCATTGTTTGCCTGTGCCTTAATGTTGTTTTAGAAGGGTTTGATGCCTAAATATTAGTTATTAATTTGATATGAAGCATCAACAAAGTGCATGCCTGTCTTAGTTAGGGTTTACTGGTGTGAACAGACACCATAGCCAAGGCAACTCTTATATGGACCACATTTCATTGGGGCTGGCTTACAGGTTCAGAGGTTCAGTTCATTATCATCAAGGAGGGAACATGGCAGCATCCAGGCAAGCATGGTGCAGGAGGAGCTGAGAGTTCTACATCTTCATCTGAAGGCTGCTATGAGGAGACTCCCTTCCAGGGAGCTAGGATGAGGGTCTTAAAGCCCACACCCACAGTGACACACCTATTCCAACAAGGCCACACCTTCTTATAGTACCACTCCCTGGGCTGAGCATATACAAACCATAACAATACACTTCTTGCTGATGTCAAAGAAATTAAATTTCTGTACTTTTCTTATAGACAGATATGATTTACATCTGATCCACAAGTTTGGGTACCCGGCATGGTAAAAATCATGTTGATGAATCCAGTGTTTCCTTTTCTTCAGAGATTTATTCTATTTAAGTTTGTCTGGAAGCATGCCTGTGCATCATGCATGCATCGGGTGCCTGTGATACCAGCCAAGATTGTCAGAACTCCCTGGCACTGGAGTTACACCGTTGGGAGCCGACGATATATGGATGTTGAAAACCCAACTCAGGCTCTCTGTGAAACCAGCAAGGGTTCTTCCCTGCTGAGCCTTCTTCCAGCACTGGAATCCAGTGTTTCACCTAAAGGTGTTGATTTAAACTTTTGTACTAAAGTTAGAAAAAATTAGCTCCTTTAGAAAGACATTCCCAATTAAGAAGCCCATGTTTGCAGTACTTGGGGTAACAATGCAAATGAATTCACAGTAAGATTTCAAAAGTCTAATAAAGCCAAAGCATGGGAACTCACTTCCCTGGTCACTGGAGGGATACACTTTCTGTCTTAGACTCCAGTTTGAGTCCATGGCCCTCAATAGAGATGGACACAGAGCAGGAAAACCTTATCTCCAGCCTGTCCTCTCAGAAGATTCTGCTTTTCCATGGGCTTTTTTTTCAGTTTATTCCCAGAAAACTGCAATGGCTAAAATCTACACCCTCAAGTTTTGTTTTTGTTTTTTAAATTTAGTATGCTACACTAACTCTTGTCTTGACAATTTATTGTGGGCCAGAGTGTTTTCTTTAAATGGCACATGCCAGTGTTTCCCAACTATGTACATCCAGTTTTATCACAAGAGTCTTCCAATGCAGTAAAAGTTTATCTATTCTTTTTCTTGCAGTCATATAGTGTCAACAGTCTGCTCATTCCTGTGTGCATGAGTTTGACATGTAACAGTCTCCCTGATACTATTTAAAACAAACACCTTAAATGCCCTTAGGTATTAGAGTAACACACTCTGTACCTTAAATTCCAACCAAGTAGAACAGAAATAACAAAGTTATAAAGATATGTTCCTTAAAAAAAAATTACTTCAGAATACCTTCAAGGCACCAAGCACACGCACACTCCAGCCACACTGCTATTGTGTGCTGTGTCCACCGCCTCTCCTGAAGACCAGTAACCAAGTTGTTATGTGTGCACCAGTAAGCTTAGCACATCGGGATAGCATCCCACAGCAACTGCGGATGAAATCTGATCTTCACAATATCCCCTTCCACTTGCAACAGAGAGCCCTCTAGTTATAACACAACCACAGGAAATGGCCGGAAGCTCCCGGGATAGACACTAGGTACCAGCCCACAAGGCATCCTCGTCACTAAGGAAATGTGGATAGTGGAGTCATACAAGCTACAGTGGTGGCCAGACGGCAGCAGCCTATCTTCCTGTGTGTGAAGTCGGAAATGACGTTTCTGATGGCTGTGAGTGACTCCTCCTGGGACGTGCTTGGCTGTGGACCGCAGATGTCAGTCTGTGAACGCGGCAATCCGGGAAGGCGGGTGGAACAGGCTGTTTAGCTGTCCTTTAATACTGCACTTTAGTATGCTAAATACAACTGTAATTCACCTGAGATGTGATAATCTGAAGGAGTTAGGTCTAAAAATGCATTGTAACTATTCCGGTATAATGGGGTGTGACACTGAATGACACATTTGGTTAAAGCGGATGTGCAGGATAGAAGGGTGCAAGTGACCCCCACTCAGAAAAGCGTGTTAAGACCGGATTATTGAAAAGGCTTTGACACCCATGCTCAATAAAAAGAAATCTGGCTTTATAAAAATACATAAAATAGTCATGGATTCATACCATTAATTTACATAAGATATTTTCATATAAAACAAAGTTATAAAATACTTTTAAAGATGTATTTTTTTTATATGAAAGTTATTCCCGGTATAAAATTTTTATAACGTTTTGTAGTTTTGGTTCATCTATATAAATAAAGCATCTTTTTTTTTTTTTCCTTTTTAAACTTTGTAGGTCCGTTTAAAGACGTAGGATTCTGTCCCTTTTAAATAGAAACCCGGCTGAGGTAGTATGTGGAGGCTTCTCCGTGGGCCCCTCCAGTCTATGTGTCCGAGTCACAAGGCTGGGGGTCTGGAGTCCTGAGGGTGTGGAGCAGCTGCTGATAAGCACACCTGGGATTGTCTTCCTGGAACTCTGTCCTTTCTTTTTCATCTTCTTCTGACTCAGAGTCCAGCTCTGGGGAGGAAAGCGATTTCCCCTGACAGGGCCTTGGCTGGCAGTCTGGTGGTCGTGCGAAGCTTGAAAAGGCATCCGGGTGCGGTCTCCTCAGGGGTTTCCCGAAGGTTCCTGAAAGAAAAGAGACGCCCATGAGCGCGTGGGTCCTTCTGCTCGCACGCAGATGAACCCAGCCAGGGACGGATGTGTTTCCATGAACACGATAAGCCCCTCCGTGAGTCGCTGCACAGGCGATCTGCGCCGTGACCGGACTATCCACTGAACACAGCACCGAGCAGCTGCAACCGCTTACCTAAAACCATCAGATAATCGCATCCATCCCAATCTTTCTCGGGACCCTAAGTAACATTAATCACCCAACAACGATGTTCCCGAAGTCCCTCGATGGAAAAGCCCCCACCCTCACTCCCCCAGCCCTTGCTTGAGGGTGTGTGAGCCCCGGATTCTCCGTGGAGGAGGACTGCCCCGCAGGGAAGCGGTTCTCCCTGAATACAGCGGGCACTCTTTCAAGCCTCTGGTCCTGCCCTTTCTTCAACGGCAGCAAAATACCATCCAGTTAACTAAAATTCCTTCCCTAGTTCTACAAAACAGACTTCTTTTTTCCCCCCCTTCAGGGAGGTATATAAATAATCATACTGGGACAAAGGGTAAAATTTCTTAAACACTCAAGTAAAATCATTTGGAAATCTCCTTTAAAAACAAACCAAGAACACAAAAAACACACCACGGCAGGTTGAGGCTTGGTTTTTTTTTTTCCCCCTGATTGCTTCACTCCATAAAAAGAGCACCCACTCTCTGTTCTTCCCTCCATCGGTTCCCACACATGAGACCAAAAAAAAAAAAAAAAAAAAATATCCACACTCTTCCCACGGCGCTAGCTGCCGTCTGAATGGCCAGGTTTGTGCCGCAGGCACCGCAGGCCTCCTCTGCCCTAGGCCTCCTCTGCTGAAAGCCGTCTTGCTCGTCTGCTCGTTTGACCCAAGGCAGAGAGGCTTTTGCTCTCCCGGGCCTCCTCTGTGAGTTCAGTCAGAAGCCACGAGACATGAAACCACAACCACGCAGAGTCTACAGCTCCGCCCCGCAGGCTGCCGGGACCCAAAACCACTTTTTGCACGCGGCTGCCAAGCTCGGCTCCTAAGTCATTCTCCAAACCCTGGTCTCCTCCACGCTGCCCGCAGCAGGATCCAGAAAGCTCCCGGGCTTGGGTGCAGAGGAAATACACGACCGCACCCCATTCCCACCCAAGTGCACTTCAGAGACTCAGAGGGTTTAGACCCCACGGGCTCTCACGGTGACGTGAGGAACGAAACTACGGTTCAACGCTTTGAGCTTGAGTCGGAGGGGCGGGGTAATTCCCGGCTCGACAAAACGTACCCAGGAAGGAGCTGCTCGAAGTGACCGATCCTGGGTCCGCGCTTGCACTGAAATCCACGGAGGACTTGTTTAGACACGAAGTCTGAATTGCGAGGCCCTCGGGGCTCGTGGGCTTTCTGGAATGCGGCCACGGGAGGCTCTTGAGGCTCCGTTCACAGGCTTCCTCCGAGGGATGCGCGCAGGAGAAGCAGTCCTTCTTGGTGTAGCTGGCCTCGCAGTGCTCCATTAAAGCCATCCTGGGGTCCGAACTGCAACCTTTGCAAGTTCGACCCACGACAGAGACAGAGAGAGGCAGAGTTAGCATGCTGGGAACAAAACCGCATTGAAGCAAACAAACAAACAACAACAACAACAACAACAACAACACATACCTGGAAGATAAACTTCAAATGGATCTGGGCCGTACAGGTTCCCCTTCAGATACACGGGGCCTGCAGAGCCCACGAATGGGCAGAGGAACGGATCAGGGGCGGCTTCCGCGTCGGCCTCACTGCTGTCGTCAAAATGGCAGGTCCCTGGAAAACACAACCCTCAGTCACTGACTGAACCCGCTGTATTCAATGCTCTCTCTGCACTTTCCATACTTATAGAAGAAAACTGGGCTAGAATGTGGCGAGGAGGAAAATGTTCGCAGGTACAGCGGAATTGTTCAGGTTTCCCGTGGCCTGTGCACCCGGCCTCTACGGAAGCTATCCTCGGCTCAGAGCTGTAAACAGTTCAAGTGAGGGTACACCAATTCAGGGCGTCTGGAAAGAGGCCTGATCATCCCCCGAGCTAAGTAGGTCAGCCTTGCAGCTAGCTCCACTTGGGTTTTAAGGGAAATGGATCTGCGTCTGCAGTCACGGTTCGAATTCTCAGGACTATTGCTTTCCTGCAAAATGTCACAACTGACTAGAACCAGGCGCTACCCTTTGGCCAGTCACCTCTTAGTTTCCTACCTCAAAGAAGAGTCAAAAACCAAACCATCTCTGGGGAGTTCAATTAAACAACTCGGAATGAGACAGTCAGCTGTAGTGGGAGGACTAGGAGGAGGACCACAGACAGCATCTTATTGGAGTTGCCATGGCGACGGGATGGATGCTATGTGCGCTAAGAGAGAAGCACGCTGTGGCTCAGCCATGTTTGGAGGCCCTGGAGCTCCTCTGTCCCCGCATCCTGTCCCTTAACAGACGTTATTCCTGTGTTCTCAACTAGCCTCATCATACCTGACTGAGGCTGGGTCTCTGCTGTTTGCCAATCCTCACACTCACTTCATGCTTGGGTCTTATCTCCATTTCTGTTCTTACTGTCTTGCTAAGTATTTCTGCATGGTTGGTCTGTCTGTCTGTCTGTCTGTCCGACTGTCTGTCTGTCCCAGCCCCCAGGTCCCCACCCCCACCCCCTTGAACATTTGTCTCACCAGTGACTAACTCTGAAGCTGAAAGGAAGCACACTTCCTTCCCAGTCTGATAGAGAGCAAAGACAAATATTCAGTACGGGCTCGTGCGACACGTACAATTCTGAGAAGGGCCAGCAGCCCTTTGTCAAAGCAGAGTGGGTGGCATGCGCCAAGCATGTGTACGTCCCTTTAAACTGCCTCTCTCGGCAGTGTGGCAACCGCCTGTGCACAGAGGGAATGAAGGGGTCTGCACGGAGACGCTCCTGCGCACAATTCCTCGGTTGTTAGGCTGGAGCATAAGACACCCACAAGTGGGGATGACATCAGCTGTAGTCCTTAAGCCGCGGACACTGCACAGAAGATGCCAACTGGGGACATCCGGGGCCAAAGAACATTCACAGTGTAAAGCAAAAAGGATGGACCTTAGAGAAACTAAATTTGACCAATTTGTCTATCTTCTTTTACCATCAAAAAATAGAGGCTTTTCAAAAATTTAAGAAAGGATATGTGTGTGTGTGTGTGTGTGTGTGTGTGTGTGAACATAAAAGGGCAAATCCCCCAGAGCTGAAATTACAGGCAGTTCTGAGCCACAGGGAAACAAACCAAAGTCCTTTGGAGGAGCGGCACGTGCTCTTAACAGCTGAGCCACCTCTCCAGGCCACAGGCGCTGGAGTTTTGCGTCCGTCGACTGCGTTGAATCTGTAGATTGCTCCTGATGGTACAGCCATTTGCCTCAATACTGATTTTTTTTTTCCAGTCCCTGAGCAGGGGAGGTCTTTCCATTTTCTACTGTTTCCTTCAATGTCTTTGTTCTGTTTCTTACTTGTGTTGGTCTTTTGCTTTCTTGTTTACATTTATTCTCTGAGCAGCTACAAAAGGACCCTACTCCTACTCAGAGCAGGCGAACCTTCTTTCTTTCACTCGCTGTGTGTCTAGTCTTTTTAATAAAACTTTTAAGTGCGGTCTCAAAAAGTAGATGGGGGGGGGGAGGGGATAGTAGCTTTGCTTGTAACCTTGGGCCAGGCACTCATCCCTGTAAACAATTCCTTCTGTGAATTACTGTTCCATCCAGGACCCTCTCTGTGACCTCAAAGCAGTCCACGGGCATCTCAGACACTCACCGGCACCGTCGTGTTGTGGTAAGAAAAATCCACCTCCTGAAGAAGTGACGAACTGGTGGTGACTTCCGCTTTCTGAAGAGATGTACCCATCCTGCCTGTCAGCTAGTGTTCCCTGAGATGATAAATAACTGGGGATATCGGCCGGCAAGTTGGTCTCATCTGGAACCAAACAACGGTAATCATCAATAGCTGTGTCTCACCGTGGCTGGCACGGGCCGCACAATACAGGCTGTTCTGGTTTCTGTAACATCAGTGCGGGAAGATCTATTCTGGAAAAACCAGGAGCGGCAGGAGATGGCTTTCCAACTCTACGACCCTACTTCATTTTTACTTCATTACCCAGGGAATACATCCCTGCTCAAATTTCAAAATGACATGTTAACTAGGAAACGACTCAAAACCATGAATCCAGGCCCTTGACCACCCTGTTTCATCAACAGCGGTCCATCCTCATAACACACACACACACACACAAAAATGCTGCGTGTGCGCATGCGCACAGAGATCATGAAGCAGGAGGACTGCTGGAGAGCGAGCCGACACCCACGCGGCTGCTGACTCCCACGCGGCTGCTGACTCCCACGCGGCTCCCACCTCCCTAGATCCATCCTGGAGAAGGGCTACTTTCCTCTGCTTGGATTTTCTGTCTCAGCCACCAGGATACCCTGATGGGGTTTTACTAAAAGGGTTCACCGTTGTGCAACGCATTCTTTCAGACGGGTATCACATTTTAGCTGACCACATCCCTGCAGCTCGCAGGCTGCAGTCATGTGCTGAGACAGAACAGGCCCGGGAGACAAGCGTTCTAGAAGCGGACGTCTGTGAAACCGCAAGCAGACACGCGCGTATTTACCCACCTGTGTTGGTAATGCTGCAGTCTTCGTTCCTCCGCCTTGTGTGGTATATGATGACCACCCACACGAGGGACGTGCCCACCACACAGCAAACCACCGCTATGATCACCACGCCCACGGTGGCCCATCCGTCGCCGTCCAGCGACGGGGCAGTCATGTGAGGGGAGTCGCAGGTCGGAGTAGGGATCACACTGAGGCGAACGTTGCCCCTCTCGGTGCCAAGGGTATTGGACATCTCACATGTGTATTTCCCTGCGTCGCTGACGTCCGAGTCCACGATGATCAGCAGCTGATTGCCTGCTGCGAAAAAGTGCCTCTCGGTCACCACCAATGGGCTGTCGTCTTTCGTCCAGTTCAGCCGAGGGGGCGGGCTCCCCCCAGCAATGCACTGCAGGACCGCTGTTTCTCCCTTGGTGACGGTTCTGTCTAGCAGGGGCCGCAAAAATGACGGTGTCTCTGAAAGCACAAGGTTTTAATGTCCTAAATGAAAACCGGGTTCCACATAAGACCTAGGAGGTGAACTTGTCTAAATCAGATAGATGCTCCTACAGCTGGACAAGTCGCCAAACAAAGCAACCTCGGGGGAAGCCACTCCTGCCACCAGGTAAGGGTCAAACTGACTAATTTTTATCTCGACCTCCCTCAGTTGTGCCAAGGTTAGCAAATTATTAAAATCTAGAAAATGTGTGAAAATAATGCATCTCAGACGCTTTCAGGGTTTTCCCTTTATTACTTTTTATTATGTGTATTGTACACATGTGTCTTTGTGTGGGAATGTGAATCCAAGAGAGATGCCTGTAGAGGTCAGAGGTGGCAGGTTCCCTGGAGTCAGAGTTAAAGGCACCTGTGAACTGTCCAGTGTGGGTGCTACACCAAACTCAAGTGGTCTAAAATAATGCACGCTCATAACTACTGAGCCATCTCTCCAGTCCAACACTTAATTTTTTTAAAACCAAGTTTCTCATGCCAGATACCTAGGTCTGTATGAAAATCCTGGATCTGGTTCTATTGCATCTTGGTGGGTTATTGTAACTCACCCAAAGACACGTAAATCATGAACGTTTTCCCAATCTGACCAACAGTGAGATAAGGTAAGGACTGGAACTTCTACACAGAGACTCGGGCAGGAGGAACAGACAGAACAGGTCTTCCTGGCCTAGCTATAGATGCTTTCTTACATTCTTTATAACACAGAGATGACCAACGGTTGTGAATAATCCCTGTGCACAAGGGTAATCCTAAAGATTGTATTTAGAGTCAAGGGGGCAGATTCATCTCCCTGGATTCAGAGCTACCCAGAGGCTGCTTAGTTTTTTGAAGGCAGAGCTCTCTGGCCCTTCACCCTAACCCCCTGCCCAAGCCCTAGCAGCATGGAGGGTCTCTGGGTGAGCTGGGGCATTTAAGATGACCTTGGAGTCTCAAGAGACTGCCTCACCTAGCACAGTCAGGGTTGCGTTTGCAGAGACGCTCCCTGCGCTGTTTTGAGCCGTGCAGCTGTAAACCCCGATGTCCTCAATCTTCACGTCCACTATGAAGAAGACGTCATCCTCAGGCATCACGTGCATACGTCTCTCCCGGGCAGCTGGGAAGTCTGTGCCTCCATCCTTCTGCCAGGCTATCTGCGGGGCCGGGTGTCCCAGGGCGGCGCACTCCAGGCGGGCCATGGCCCCAGCACGGATGGTGAGGTCCATGGGGGTCTTGGTAAAGGAAGGCAACACTGAAATCACAAAAGCAATGTATATGTGAGGCAGGTCCTCTTCCCAGCCAGGTGCTCAGTCACAAAGGCAGTGCGGGCGTGACGTCGCTCCTCTTCCTGGCGCTCACAGAGGTGGCTAGCTCCGGTAAGAAAGGGTTCCTTCTAACTCAAAGACAGAGCTGTAGAAATGAAATTTACCCAGACGCAGGTGTGATGGAGTCAGGGTGGCACAGGGTCACGGGGTCCTCAGACGAAGACCCTCCTGGCATTCTCTGGCCATATTTGGGTTTTCTTAACAATTAAGTCAGAGATGTTGTCCATACATCTCTCTGCACTGTGACCATGCACGTCAGCTCTTTCTTTCCAGTCCTGTAGGACCTAACATTTTGTTACGTTATCCTGGTCTACACTCAATTCTCCTATGTGCCAGGTGTTGGCAATTGCCTGCTGAATGATTTCCGTAATGAATCATCTCCTAGATCTACGAGGCAGACATTAACGGTTAAAATGATAAAGTGGGAAGCACCCAAAATACAATCTTGGGATTGTAGGATTGCTTGCCCTGCAGTATAAACGATACTACAGGACTGCTGTTTATTAACAGCGGCTGCTGTAAGTGCGTGCCTCACTGAGCCCTACCCAAATGCAAAGGCACTCCACCAAGCCCCTGACACACACACACACACACACACACACACACACACACATTATCTCATCTATGAATTATGACATTTCTAGGAAGCGACCCGAGGAACCTATACTTTTTAGGTGCATTAGTGTTTTCCCTGCATGTGTGTCTGTGCGAGGGTGTCAGAGCCTCTGGAACCGGGAGTTACAGACAGTTGTATGCTGCTCTGTGGGTGGTGGGAATTGGATGCGGCTTCTTTAGTGCTCTAACCCGCTCAGCCAGCCATCCCTCCACCCCCATTCCTAAGTTGAAAGACGGGGAAGAGGGTAAGTGAGTTGCTGAGAGTCACATAGCCATATACTAGGAGTGGCAAGATTCACATCCAGAGCTCAGTTAAAGGCCATATGCTTTAAAAATATACTCTGTGGCCCATCATGGTGTCCCGGAGAGAGAAAAAAGTGTCTGGTTCATTTTAATCTTGGTCCAACCTGCCACATTTAGTGAGATATAAACAATCACCAACTGTGATTTTGTGTAGCGAGAGGTGGGGAGGGAGCTGGGTGGGAAACAATGAGAAAGAAAAGCCGAGGTTTGAGGGGGGAGGACAGGGAGCAGACAGACGACTGCCGTGTCTAGACAGCGGCGGGGAGAGCGGATGACTCACTGTTGACGGTGAGCTTGGCTTTGACGGAGTACGAGGAACCGAAGTGGTTGGAGATGACGCACTGGTACTTCCCTTCGCTGGCGAATTCCACGCCGCGCAGCCTCAGGATGGTGGTGTACTCCATCAGCTCGCCGCCCTGGGCTCGGAGGTGTGCGTAGTTCTCCATCTCCGCGTCCTGAAGGGCTTCGTTGTCTTTCTTCCAAGCGAACGTCATGGGGGAGTCGCTGCTGCTCGCAGCCGAGCAGGTAAAACTCACGTCAGAGCCCTTTATTGCCGACTGTGTTTCCGGCTGGACCATGATCTGGGGTTTGGGGAAATCATCTGTTTATAAGGGAAAGAAGGAAACAAGGCTTGAGGACCTGAGACTGTACCCCGGCACTCAGACGCCAACATCAGGAAAGAGTCTAGGGTTAATCCCGTGGCTGGGTTTTACAGAAAGAGCAGCAGAACCAGGGATGAGCAACAGCCAGGAGACTGTGCGTGTAAACTGACCAATAGGGACAAAGGATCCATAATTATTTAACGGAGAAAAGTGTTACCTTGAATGTCATCCCGAGTGAGGTAACCCAATCACAAAAGAACACACATGGTATCCATTCACTGAGAAGCGGATATTAACCCAGAAGCTCGGAATACCCAAGACACAATTCGCATATCAAATGATGCCCAAGAAGAAGGAAGGAGAGGCCCCTGGTCCTGGAAAGGGTCAGTGCAATGGTGTAGGGGAATACCAGGACAGGGAAGTAGGAAGGGGTTGATTGGGGAACAGAGGGAGGGAGGGAAGAGGGCTTATGGGATTTTTGGGGAGGGAGGATCCAGGAAAAGGGAAATCATTTGAAATGTAAATAAATACAATAAAAAATGAATTTGTCAAAAAAAAGAAATAATCATAAATATTTATGCCACATGTCTAGTGTTCTGTATAAGCACAGAAGGAGCTCATAAGACGTTGTGAGGGGCCGAGACCCCATTTAAATGAGTGATGTAGTGGGTGCTACCACCTGACAGCAAGTATGTGACGATTTTAGGAGACTGAGGAGTGGGTTTGTAATACTCCCAGCACAAGGAAATGATTTAAGTTTGAGGTGATGGATCCACCAGGTAGCCTGATCTTGCAGCACATCTTCCTATAATGAACTGTCACAATGTATCCCATGCACAGGTATAATTACCATATTAATTACCATTAAACATAAGAATACAGATATACATGCATGCATGTATATATATAAATATATGCGCATGTACATAGTTACATGTAAGTAAACATGTATGTGTGTATATATACATAGATATATGTATATATTCTTATGTTTGGCTATATATTCAGTATATATTTTATATATAACATATATATACACACATATGTACATCTTATATATATACATATTATATATGTAGTATACATTATAGCATATATATTTGTTACATACATGTATCATATTATATGTCATATATATATAAACACATACACACACACACACTCACATACACAATGCACACAGACACATATATTTTTGGTTTGGTTTGTTTTTTTCTTTTTTTAAGACAGGTTCTCACAATGTAACTCCGCCTGTCCTGGAATTCAAATTCACATAGACCAAGCTGGCCTCAAATTCACATAGATCCGCCTGCTTTGCCTCTAGAGTGCTGGGATTAAAGGTGTGTACCATCACCGCCACCCAGCAAGAATATTTCTTTAAGGGAGACAAAAAAGCAGCTTAAACAGCTCCAGGCTCACAGATGATCCTTGAATGTTATTCTCCACAACTGCAACCTTGTGCCCAGGCTTACCATTAGAAGCCTAAAGTAAGGCATGCACAAGCAGTCAGCAATGGCAAATAACACATATCCTCAAGGCGGGAACGGACTGTGCCTGCACAGGACCTGGCTTTGGTTCCCAGCGCTTTCTAGTTATCTGTAACTCCAGCTCCTGGGGTTCTAATTCCTCTTCTGGCCCTAATAGGTACCTGCACAGACACGGTGCACAGACAGACAGACAGGTACACACATACATAAACAAATTAAGAAAAGACAGCAGTGGTGGCTCTCGCCTTTAATCCCAGCACTTGGGAGGTAGAGGCAGGCGGATTTCTGAGTTTGAAGCCAGCCTGGTCTACAGTGTGAGTTCCAGGACAGCCAGGGCTACACCGAGAAAGCCTGTCTTGAGAGAGAAAGAAAGAAAAAGAAAAAAAGGAAGGAAGAAAGGAAGGAAGGAAGGAAGGAAGGAAGGAAGGAAGGAAGGAAGAGTAAAGAAAAGACAGCAATGAACAAAAAGCAAACCCACAAACAAAAAAGCCAAAGATAAGCAGAAGGAACGGGAAAGCGCGCGCAGGCTGGCACGCGCAGGCTGGCGCTCTGCTGGGGCCGAAGCCCTCCAGTCCATCCATCACGCTGCACACAGCCTGTCAGGGATACATTGTAATTACAGCTGGGCGACTCTCGTTCTACACAGTTATTTTTAGTTTTTTTGAACTTTTTTGAACTTCAGTTTCTCAGAGATGGTCTACACAAACCCTGAAGGAAACTACCAGATCTCCCCACACAGACTTTTGGGTAACAGTTAATCAGGAAACACAAGCTTTTGGGGGTCATGAGCTGAAACAGGGTGCAGCTCTTGCCAGGGCTTGGCCACTGGTTTTCTACCCTACGCCTGAGGGCTGTTAAAGAGGACGGTTTCTTCTGTGTGTGTTTTCATCCCATACGTCAGTGTTCCGATTCACAGTGCAGAAGTAAAGAAAAGGACGAGCACTCTGGGCAGTGTGTCTGGTTTGTCTCACAGTACATAGAGTTCATATATCCAGGCCAGAGAATGGTGAGACTGTGAGGTAAACGAATAACATGGGCCCTTGGGGGATGACTGCCATAAGCTGACTTACATCCCAAACCTACGCCAGAGGTTTTATTTCCAAAAACTTGTTGACACCTTAAATCCTGCTACCTAAAAATATATATTAATATATATGATGATATACAATATACTAATATGTGATATGTGCTATATATAATATATACATATATTTAACATATTTATATGTATTTTATATAAAAATATTTTATATGTACATAATATTATATATGTATATATAGGCAAAGCAGTGTTTAGTCACGCTTAAATGTCAGCATAAAATGTGGGTCTGTAGTATCTTCTCACACATGCTTAAATGTAAGCAAATTTAGATTTCTTGTTTTACACACACATTTATTTTTGTAAAGGTTTCCCTGGAAGCTAAGAGTGGGGAACAGTCTGGTGTATATGACAGAAAGCTGAATCAGAGATGAAAACTATATATTTTTAAACATATGTAGCTACAGGAACTCTGGGAGATTTTGAATTCTGAGACTCATGCTTACTAAGACAATGGATCTTTAAGTTATTTACAATAAATTCAAACTTGCCATTCCTAGGGCTTTACCCACTGACAGTTAATGTCTCAGCAGCCCTAAGTCCTTAATTACTTACATATATTTATTTATTTTCCTACAGGCCTCTCAAAGAGCCTCAGAGATAAAGAGCAGAAAGCCAACTGCCCCCAAACACCACAGGACTGGGCCATCAGGATTTCTATCTCGGGTGCTGGAGGCGCTCATTGGTGGCCCTACCCCTCCCTGAGAGCTATAGGCAGTTAATGGTCACTGAGGGATGCGGAGTCACATGCTCCAAGGCACTGTCCTTTCACAAGTAGATAATTCACCCATCCTAGTTCACGCAGACAACATCGGATAAACACAGCGGGACACCCAAAAGACAGCGAAACTTGGAGCTGGATTCTGGAAGAAGGGGCCTCAGGGAAGAAGGGGCCTCAGGGGTATGAGAAGGGCCAAGAAAGAACAATTACACATATGTGTGTGAATTTATAAATTTGTAATTTTATGAATTTATAAAATTATATAAATATGAATTATATAAAATTTTGAAAGACAACATACTGATATTTAAAAGGGGGCAAATGGAAATTAAGACGCTTTCAAGCTGCTCAGGCTGGTAGCTCAGAGTTATGACCCCAACTACTTCAAAAAATTAAAAACAAAGAAAACTGTGACAGGCGGTGAGCTGGTGGTGCGGCTCAGTGGTAGAGCCCCCAGGTATGACGGCCACCAGCACTCAGACAGAGGCAGCTCCCAGGTCCGGGGACTGTCTTTGAAGGTGACTCCTAGGAACTAAAATTTTCCCAACGGTCTCTAACATCAAGAGGGCGAGCCTCGGTGTCATATCACGACAGACAGAGGTGCATGTGTCATTTCCAGAAGCGGTACCGAACCCCAGTAAGGGTCTCCGCAGCCTGGATGCAGGAGGTGGGGGAGAAGTAACGTGCAGGGGGGCCGGGCCTTGACTCTCAGCGCTTTCAAGCTCCAGCTTCACTCCTGCCAGCAAACCACGACGATGCTAAAACAAACACGAAAACCCTACCAACATCTGCAAAACCTTAACAAGCAGCAGACTATAGGTCCCACTGCATCGACCTCAGCAGAAAAGGAAGAGGTTATTTAAGAGAATGCAGATCTCCTCAAAACCATTATTTGGACAGAGGAGCGGGAAATAAAAAGAGAATTAATAAAAATCAGGAATGGCTGCTTTACTCACCACACACAAAGCCGTCTGGGCTGACAGTGAAGATACTCCTCCCTTTCAGCAGCTGAGGGTGGGCACAACTGGCGTTCACGAAACTCTGGAAGTTGTTCTCTGTCACCCACTGAGGGAGCCATTTTAGCTGGCAATCACACAGAAGGCTCGATGTATTTAAATGCCTGAAGAGGGGAATTACATCCGGTTTGTTTTGTATGAGATGCAGATTTCTAACCATAAATCAAATGTACGTAAATACGAGCCAAGCAGGGAATTTGGAAACCGAATGCGTGATGTTGTAAATACTCTACAGTCCATCACAAATGCAAGAAATCAAGCTTGTAGGGTCCTTGGTCTTCCCTGTTCTTATTGTCCTATTGAGGAATAAAAGTACCGACACATCAGAAATTCCCAGCTAATGGAAAACGAGGACTATATTTAGGAACCATTACTATATATGGTCTTACAAATTTAAGCTTCAAATTCAAAACAGAAAAAGAAATTCCAGTTGCAACCAATGGAACAAACGGGCGGCACCCCTTGTTTCCCCGTGTAACCATTAATAATGTCAAGAATGCACTAGACAGCTTTTTGTAGATGTCGCATCACGTGACTGTTCCCCTTGGGGCGGAAAAGGGGGAAAACTTACAGTTGCTGAAGTTTCTTCATTTGGGAAAATGCATTGCTCTGCAGAGACATGATAGCGTTGCCACTCAGGTCCCTGGAAAACAGCCGATCAAACCCATCAGTGACCTATGGCCAGGCTGTGTCCTTAAGGCCTGGGCCACACCCTACCAGCCACCCCCATTCACCGACCGAAGACGCCACATGGAAATGTGTGAATGGGACAACTGCAGGAGCCCCTCAGGAAGCTCTGACCAAGGCACCTAGAGACTTCCTGTTACAGGGAAGAAGCCATTTGTGTCACCCGCCTCAGGTGTGACATCCACACCTCAGGGCTCACACTGATCTACCTGCTGCCCCACTTCATTTCTCATTATTCAAATTCCCTATTAATTAAGAGTACAACCTAGGAAACAACACTGGTAGCGCACTTTCTGTGATGTGCTGTGTTGAGGGATTTAGAATACATTATTGCAGGGATCCCTAAAGCAACCCAGTTCAAGATGGCTTCACTGGGAAGCCTGGCACGCAGGACAGGGGACGGAGGTTGTTGAGCCCCTTGTTTTTGACTCCAGCCTGATTCTATCCCACAGAGCTCACCACTGCAAAGGCAGCAGTGTTCAGGGCGATGTATTTATTAAACCAAGTAATGTTTCAGACAGGACATCTATAAGATGGAAGGACATTTTGTGTTGGCTTTAGTTTTAACTGGTACTTTATAGCAGTTTGAATTAAACTACCAGCCACAATGGTTACATATTCACACACACACACACACACACACACACACACACACACAGAGAGAGAGAGAGAGAGAGAGAGAGAGAGAGAGAGAGAGAGAGAACGAACGAAGACTCAAAGTGCCAGACTTGGATAGGGAAAGAGTCTGGGAGAGTCAGGGAAGGTTATAGAAACTCGAGGCAGAGGTTAATGCTCTGCTGATCCACTAATTCCACTTTCCCAGAAATGGAGTGGGCCAGCTGACAAACCCTTTGGCTAGTTTTCCTTTGAAAACAATCTGTTTCAATAACAGCAATCCTGGCCTGACACTGTGGCGCTCAGTTTTGCAGACTCATTCTGCAGTTTCCCACTGCTGCCCCGTGCTAGGTGGGGCCGGTCATCCATGTCTCTCTCCAAATGACTGGTAAAGTGTCAGGAGATGCCCACAAGGTCGCCAGCGGACAGATTACACCCGACTACCTAGTCCTGGTGAGGTACAACCCAAATGTTCGCTTAAATGATAACATGTGTCCACATTAACACATAGGAAAACTGCTGGCTGCAAGCATTCCTCAATAAAGCAGGCACACTCTAACCTTCGCTGTGATCTGGCTATCCGAATAGGAAACTAACAGTTAGTTGAGTCAGCGGTCATAATATGAAGTGTCTTCTTTAAGTAGGTGAGAACCCTCCGCCTGGAAATCTCATTTCAAAAATGTGTGCCAAAGGTGCCTGGGACCCACATGGACTGAGGACCATGGCCAGAGTGGTCTAGGGCTAAAGGGATATAGGATATAGGGGGAAAGGGATAAAGGGAGATAGAATCTCTGTGATGCCAGAGAAAGCCTGTTTTCCTGGCCGTCCACAAGTGATGAGTGTGGGCCAGGAGAGAGAAACAGAGAAGGCTAGGCTGTACGTTTTACATCAAGCAATTACAACAACAGAGGTTCTCGGGATACTGTGACCCACCCTCAAATCTCCATCACGGTATTCTTGTTCTTTAAAATTCAAGTCATCTTGACTTGGAAACAAACAGAACCCATGAATCTTCAGGGATTCTAGCTAACTTTTTAAAACGATAGCAATAGTTACTGAACAGTATTCTTGTTAAGATATCTCTATCTCTATCTCCTCTCCCTCTCCCTCTCCCTCTCCCTCTCCCTCCTCTCTCTCTCTCCCTCTCTCTCTCTCTCTCTCTCTCTCTCTCTCTCTCTCTCTCTCTCAGGTAAACTGCTGATCATAGACAGAAAACAAGATGAGTGATGATAGGTGAATGTGTACATGGCACAGCTGTTTTATAAACAGAAACCCCTCTTGGATCACCCTTAGGGAAACTAAATTCCAGCTACTCACAGGTGTTCCAATGTGTCCAAACCAGCGAAGGCCTTTTTGGTAATAGATCGAATCCGGTTTCCCTGGAGAATTCTGCAGGGGGTAAGGGGGTGGGGGTGGGTGGAAGGAGGTACAATCACATTATAGTTAACTTTTAAAAGCCATTAAGTCAAGGAGCAGAACTCTTATATAAAGGATTATATATTCTCTTTTGTGAGCAATACTATTGTCTTGAATTAAACAATGTAACTTGAAATATTTGACTCTTGGTATCTCATTTAGTAACATTATCTAACATGGGGTTCAAAGCACTCAACAGACACCTCCATGTAGGGGCTTGAATAAGACATGCCCACGTGAGCTCATGGATTTGCACATGTGGTCCGCAGCTGGCAGAACTGTGACAGAAAGCTTAGGCTGTGAAGCCTTGCTGGAGAGAGTATGTCCCGGGTTGGGCTTCGAGAGTTTATAGTCTGGCACCACTTCCGGCTCACTCTGCTTCCAGTGTGCGGCAGAGATGTGGTCTCTCGGCGGCTCCCTGCTGCCAGCAGCCACCATGGCTTTCCTACCCTTGGACAGGTAGCTCTTTAGAACCGTAAGCCAAAATAAACTCTTAAGCTGTTTTTGGTTGGATCTTATCACACAGCAATAGAAGAGTCATCAGTACACTCCAGCTAACACAGGTGCTACTTGAGTCTCTCTGGGGAATCACACTGCCTACCTCCCAACCCCTCCACCCCTCCTGCCCCCCACCAGTGCAGCTTTCTCCCCACTCTTCTCTGTAAATGCCCTTCGTCACCAACTGAAAACAGAACCATCCACAAGACCATTTCGTTGCAAAACAAAAAGTGCTTGCATCCCTTCTGGACCCCGATGCAGCGTGATTGATGGACAGTGGACTCACTTGAGAACTCACAACTACAGCATGATGGGAAGCCCTTCTAAATGCTGGCATAAAAAAAACATGCGTCTACACAGTGACCATTCCTAATGAGCGCCAGTCAACATAATTTGCAAGTTCTTATCTAGATATCAAAATGAGTCGTTAGACAAATTCCAGGATTGAATTGTCTTCCTTTCATCCAAGGAAGGAAAAAAAGGTAATTATATGCACAGGTCATGAACAATAGGGAGAAGGACCAACAGCACAAGGCATGTCACACCTACTCCTGACCCTATGATGTCACCGGATGGATCTGACTTCAATTAAGACAGGAATTTTAGGTCATAAAGGAGGCAAATTATACTCACAGTTGCCTCAATTTGTCCAGCCCAGAGAATGCTCCATTCATGTCTTCGATGGTCCATGAAATTTCATTGTTCCTCAGATCCCTACGGAAAACACAGTATTCTCTTTAGAGACACTTTTTCAGAAACGTTAAATGCTACCCAGGTGATATTTGTAACAAGAGTCCTCCTAACCCTCCACCATCTCCCCCCTTCAGAAGAAGAAGAAACTCAGTTCTCCAAGGTGCCTCTCACACCCTGAACTCTGCACTCAAGATTTTAAGAACTTCCCCCAAACCGAGACAGTAACTCTAGCCCTGTTGAGTCTTAAGCGAAGAGAGTTAAACTCTCAAGTCCTGAACAACTTGAAAAATACATTAAATTTTAAAACCAAGTTCCCATCACAAAGACAGACATGAGCCAAAGGATATAGCATGTCTTTCCACTCTGTAATAGTTCACATGGAACAGAGAGCAGGTTTCTGAGCGCAAAATCCCGAAGCCCATGGCACAGCATTAAATTAACATTGGAGAGATTTTTCAAAAGGTCAATTAATTCAATACTTTTCTTCCTTAGGACAGAAGTCAGGGGCTGGGAACCAGACGAATAAACTCTCAGCTCCCTTAAGGCCCCTTCTATAGTCCTTTTTGCTCTGGCTTATTTTTAATCTATAGTTTGTAAAGAAAAAAATTAGTGGACTTCAAATCATCTTTTTCTTCATCAGTTCTGAGCTTCCCAGCGACGCTGTGAAGGAGGGAGGGAGGGAGGCTGCAATCACCGGGCAGACTGACCAGCATCCTCTTAAAATCCCTTTAAGAAACACACATGGATGAAATAGATGGATTCTAATCAGACTGCTCTGGGAAAGATTAAGAGCCCACTTTTGAGGCTGTACACACTTCCTCAACAACAAAGGAGATCTGCTAGGAGAAAAGTGGGCACATTTAGGAACCAATTAGGCTCGTGTACCAAGAGCAAAATGTGTAACTTACAAAGTCTTTAAACTGGAAAGCCCCCGGAAGGCACAATCAGCAATGTAGCTGACTTTGTTATGCCCGATGTGGAGGGCGTTTAGTAGGCTTAGGCCAAGGAAGCTGGAATCGTCTAGCCTCGATAAGTGGTTGAAAGTCAGGTCTCTGCAAAGAACAACAACAACAACAAAAACAAAAGCTTATCTTTCCATTCAACATAATAATCTGTTTTCTAAAAGAGGGGTAATAAATGTAACTACAATAATCCTGTTTTAGCATTCTGCCTTACAGTATCCAGGTAAACATTACTCCTAATCCCAGTAATTAAAATTAAATAAGTAGTCCA
Organism: Apodemus agrarius; assembly: GCA_964023405.1. Classification (NCBI taxonomy): domain Eukaryota; kingdom Metazoa; phylum Chordata; class Mammalia; order Rodentia; family Muridae; genus Apodemus; species Apodemus agrarius. The sequence continues at coordinate 4,565,908 of OZ030026.1, forward strand.
TGAAACAAAGACCACTTCTGTCAACTCAACCCAGTACTACAAAGCGGGCGACATTGGCTTCAATGTATCACAACCAAAAATACAGCATCAAGGGCCCACGGGAAAGCTGCTGTCGCCTTGGCAACTTTGTTATGAAAATTTCACAGGTCAGTGGTAAGAAACCCATACTCCAGCAGGATCCCTGCTCTCGAACCTGAGGAGCATAAAAGGCAACTTACAGCTCACTGAGTTTCTGGCAGAACTCCCAGGCATCGGGGCTAATCCTGCTGATGGAGTTCTGGCTCAGATGAAGCTCCCGCAGCATCAGCAAGCCGTACAGCCAGCCTTTGGTGATCTCAGTCAGGTTGTTATGGTCCAGCTGCCTGCAAGTACAATGCGAACCAAAGGTGGGATCCAGAGTGCACGGTCTACTCTCTCCATAGACATGCATGGCCGGCCCCATGCAACTTACGACGTATCCCTAACACGCCTAGATATTTGTCTTTGATATATAAGGAGATCAGCAAAAGATTCATGCAGCTCGCCTGAATCGTAACTAAACAATGATAGCTATGATTGTATAGCGTGAGGATTTAATGGGGCTTTTCAAAGGGAGAGCTAGCTGCCTGGCGTCCACTGAGGACTCGGGGCTCCGCAGCTCTGAGTGGGAACTGCGGTGATGACACTTACAGCACTTCCATGTTACTCAGCCCCCAAAAGGCTCCGTCCATCAGCCTCGTCACCCCATTTCTTTGCATCTTCAGAGACTTCAGTGCACCGAGCCCTTGGAATGTGAGTCCATCCACGTTCTTAATCTTGTTTCTGTTCAGCTCACTGTGTTGGATATTACAAGTAAGCCATTAATTCACGTGCCAATTAAATTCTAAAGGTAATAAAACGTGTCATGCGCTGCAATACGTTTAACCCGGTCAGTGCTAAACTGCAAGAATGTTTTAAGTTTCCCAGATATTTTATTGACAAGGATTTCATTTTTTATTAGGGAGTGAATGTCTATGCAAAACGCATCATATATATATATATATATATATATATATATATATATACACACACACACACACACACACACACACACACATATATATATATATATATATGGAATAATACAAGAAACACATTAGATTTTCATTTCTAAGCTGTTGTCCACTCAGGATAGCAGCCAACAAACTGTTATTCATCCTTTGTTGATGCAGAACGAGAGCGATAACCATCCCGGGAACGCAGGAGGGCGACCCGGGAGTGGTGTAGCAATCCTGCTCCGTGCATGTGTATGCGAAGCTGTATCATCATTCCCAATTAATGTTCAGTTTGGTACTTTCCTGCAGGCTCCAACACTATGTCTGCTGAACACCAGAGCCACCTTGGGAGCCTTAAAAAGTTCTCGAAGCCCGAATTGCCACCCCCCCCCAGAGGTTTTAGTATATAATTGGTCGAGGGTGCAGCCTGGGCTCTGGGGTTTTGAAAAGCTCCCCAAGTCTCCGTAATGTGCAGCCAAGGTTGAAAAGTGCCGCTGCGGGAGCCTTGTTCACAAACCACTCTACCATCCTGAACGAGACAGTCCTTTACTGCCACTTAGGCTATCAAAGCATCCCGGAGCTGTTGGTATTATTCTCATAAACCACAGCTACGGAGAGACGCTGTGGTTTCCCCAGGTCCACAATGGCACCTTTGTGAAGGGGCGACACAGTGATCACCCTGCTCCTTCTGCCACCGTCTAACAAGTCCTGTCAGGCAGCAGCTGGCATGTCTTTTCCCAATCAGGAGACTCTACCACTTGTGCCATGAGAGGGGGGGCAGTCACCTGCTTACCTGTAAACTTCTCCTATCCCACTGTGGGCATCAGACACAGACCCCCCAGAGGTTCAGACGCGAGAGCATGATAATCCGAGAGGCCGCGTTCACTTACAGGTGCTGCAGCTGAGGCAGCTTAAACATCTTGGGGGGGATGGCGGAGATTCGGTTCCTGTTCAGCTTCAGCACCAAGAGTGTGCTCGCCAAGTTGTCAAAATACCCCGGCTCCATGGACGAAACGCGGTTGCTGTTGAGGTACCTGTTGAGAGTTTGAAGGTCAGCAGAGGCTTGCTCGGGTTTCTCTGGGAAGTTAAAGTCCCTTCCAGCCTTCCATCATGGCAGAGACTCTCCAGAGGACCCGACCATAAGTGCACCCTTAACATTGTTACTACTGAGTTTCCCGTGAACGAATTAAGGTTTGCACACATACGGGCTGTGATATGGCTCACTGGCAGGGTGCTCACCTGGGGTGTGTGAAGAAGCCCTGGGTTCCCTGTCCAGGACCAGAAAAATAGCAATAAAAATAAGAAGAGTCACACACTGTAGTTTTAACATGAAATGTCCTGTGTAGGCGCGAGTTCCAACACTTACTGCCCAGCAGGTGGCACTTCGGAAGGCTGTGGAACCTTTGGGAAGTAGGGCCTAGCTAGAGGAAGTAGACCACAGGGGGCGGGACTTGGGCTTCTATCATTTGGCCTGACTTCCTGGCCGCAGGGTGACAGGGCTGCCTGCCACTTCTCCCAGCATGCCCTTCCTGCCATGATAGACTGTGCCCATGAACTGTCAGAATAAGCATTCCCCGCCTCAAACGGTTTCCTGTCAGGAATTGGGTAAAGGCAGCAAGTAAAGTGACTAACACTCATATACTGACAGCAAAGACTGAAAGATCTTTGAAGGTGTCAAATATTTTTTACACACACACACACATATATGTATATATGTATTTGTGTATATATGTTACACACACATATATTTATATATATATTTGTTACATATATATATATATGTATATATATATATATATATATATATACACACTTTGTTATATATACTTTGTGTGGAATTTGTTATTAAAGCACTAGTTTGGGACTTTTTTTTTTTTAATTGTGATACAAAATTGTAAGAAAGAAGACTGAATCTATTCAACCTATTCAAGTCAATAAGAAAGTTACATTCCAATCAACAGCAGTAAAATGGGGTTCCCTGCATCTTAACCCCACCCCTGCCCGCAGGTATAACAATATTCTCACTGTGGGGTAATTTCCACTTACAGATACTTGAGTTGTAAGGGTGGAAATGCAGCTCTAAGTTCTGAAATGTTGTTGTTGCTCAGGTCCAAAGTCTCAAGGGACGGAAAGGCTTGCAGCTGCTCGGGGAGGATGTCGTCTATGGAGTTCCCGGCCCTGGAATTAAGACACAGGCCGGGCAACTGGTCAACCGCGCATCCAAAGGGAGAAGGAAAACACCTACTCCTGACCTCTTCAGAGGTGTGAAAACTTAGTTGGTCCAAACCTTACTTCTCAGTGACAATCAGCAACCCCGTGGCCATGTATGCTGAGGTCACTCTAGAGCACATGAAGAATGTTTTTATACCAATCTGACAAGATAGTAAGCATTTCTAGTTGCCATGCCTTTAAACACAACTGATAGATCTCTTTTTCTTTCAGATTATTTTTCTGTCTTCTTGTTTTATTAGATAGTAAACCCCAGGATACATTCCCTCATTCCACGTCCCATAACATACATACATACATATGCATTTATATATAAATATTATATATTATATATAATTATATATTATAGTCTTTGTTCTCATTCTTTATATATATTATGTAATACAATCAGTATTTAAAACACACACACACACACACACACACACACACACATATATATATATACACTCATATATTAAAGCTTAGTGTGGTTATTACTATTGGTGGGACAGAGCTACACATGTGGAGATTGGAAGAGAACTTTGTACAGTCAGGTTTACTTCCATTTCTGTGTTTCCACAGGCTCTGGGTATCCTGGTCAGCTGGGCAGGCTTGCACAGCAGGTTGGCACATTTACCTTCAGATCCACCTGACCAGCTTTATTCTTGATTCCTAGTCTAATTCTTTTTTTTTTTAGACGGTACTCTCTCACAACAGTGCCAACAAGCTCCCAATCCTTACCACTCTGTGGCTGCTTTAGTTCCTGCTGGCTAGAAAGAGACCCTTTTTTTTTTTTTTTTTTTTTTTTTTTTAAAAAAAAAAACACAACAAGTTACTAAGTTGCCAGAGGCTTCAATACCAGTGAAAGTGTTGCAAAGGTATCCTAAAAGAGCTACCACCTGGACACAGTTCCTAAAGACAGGTGATTAAGAGATACTTGACATTACCAGTCTAGACAAAGGATCAAAGTAGACCACAATGGTAGTCACTGGCTACATATAGCTCTTTATGCGTATGTAAACACACACACACACATGTTTATCTCACTGAGCATAAAGGCATACACTTCTAATGCTATCACTCAGGATGCAGTGGTAGATATTCTGTATTAGTGCAGCTATATAAGAAGACTATGTTTCTAACAATAAAGATAACATCAACAACAACAAAGTATCCCTTTATTATAATACCCATATTTCAAGAGAGTAATAGCCAATGAACCTGACAGCATCAAATGAGATAGAACATTCCCTTTTTTTTTTTTTTTTTTTTTTTTTTTTTTTTGCGCATTTCAAATGGAGAAACACCCAGACAAGTTCTTATAAATGGGCATAGGTACTAGAGCTATTTAGTACTATTGCTATTTGGCACTATACTAATTGGTACTACATGACAATCTTATTAGAAAGCAGGAGCAAGCTGAACTTGCAAACCAGCTCAACTGTCGCATAAGTTCAGGTAGCCTGGACCTTTTTCCTCCATTAATATTCATTCGCTTTATAGCCCTATTGCTGTCCCCTCCTCTGGGTGCCCCCTCCCATGCTCCGTCCCCCCTTCTCCCCTTTCCTTTCTCTGCCAAGAGGGTAGAGGTCCCCACTGGATAGCCCCTCCATCCTGTCACATCAAGTATCTGCAGGGCGCGACCCATCCTCTCCCACTGAGGTCTGACAAGGGTTAGTTAGGGGAAGAGGATGCACAGACAGGCCACAGCTCTAGAGACAACCTCTTCTCCGGTTGTTGGGGGACCCACAACAGACCATACTGCACCTCTGCAACCTATGTGCAGGGAGGGAGGCCTCGGTCCAGCCATGTATGTCCTTTGGTTGGTGGTTCAGTCTCTGGGGGACCCCAAGGGTCCAGGTTAGTTGACTCTGTTGGTCTTCCTGTGGAGTTCCTATCCCCTTCAGGGACCTCAGTCCTTCCCCTAATCCTTCCACAAGAGTCCCCAAGCTCTGTCCAATGTTTGGCTGTGGGTCTCTGCATCTGTTTCAGTTGGCTGTTAGGCCGTAGCATGGACTTTTTAGACCATCAAATAGCTGAAGAGACCATGTTAAAGTTAAAATGCTGGGAACAATGGTAACGGGTTTCTCTTTATACCCTAAGGAAAAGCCACACGATCTGATCCTTAATCAGAAAATAGGCCCCCATGTATGTATGTTGCTTACCAATAACTCAGACATGTCTCTCCATCTCAGAAGTTAGGTAGGCCTCTTTTATGGGATCCCAAATTTTACGCTGCCTCTTACTATAACATGCACACCCACCACTCTCTTCCATATCGCAAACTCCTTAGAGGCAGGACTTTATGTTCAAGCCACTGTGTTAGAATGTAATGAAGCCAGAAATAATGGAGCACACATTAGGTGCCAAGACCTACGTTAAACAAGGTTCACAGATTACACCATCGACTCACGAAGTAATTTCTCTCTTACAAATATAATCTAAAGTTGGGAAACCGGGCCTCTTTGCATAACCAGTCTAACCACTTCTGAGCCACCTCACAAGGCAAGTCTGGGTTGGTCCCAGTCGATCCCAGGTTTCTTTTACAGAAAAACAAAGCACCAGTGAGATTCTGGCAGTGAAACCAGCAACTCTCACTGTACACGTTCCTTCAGAAAGATCTGCTACTTCTTACCTTAACAAAACAAAACAAAACAAAACAAAACAAAACAAAGTTCAAGTTCTATTTTCAAACTGATGTGGAAATCCAACTGTCTTACTGATCCATCGACACCAAAACAACCAGGGTCCCTTGCAATCTGTGCCTGCAACTTCTCTCCTGGAGGAGACAGGCCTCTAGGGGGTCTGTGTGCTCTGTGCCCCCTACAGCTAGAAGGGGGTTGACTTTCTGAAACTGCAAAGGCCAGGTGCTGCTTTCTCCACAATGGTAAGGAGACAATGCCAGAGACTGGGCTCTAAACAACACTCTAAAGCCTCTCACACTGCAGTTAAAACTCTTAGTCTATTGCCTTTAAGGATTTTAGGGTTATTGTCTGTTTGATCTTTAAGACCCAAATCATCAGAGAATGCAACCCCACCAGAGAGAGAGAGACAGAGACAGAGAGACAGAGAAAGAGAGAGACAGAGAGACAGAAAGAAAAGAAAAAAAAAATCCTGCACAAGGTAACAAAGTAACAAGCTGAGATAACAGTAAAGTTCAAAAAAGAAAAAAAAATCATCAGCTCTACATGCAAGTCACAGATTACCAAGCCCCTTGGATTCCCATAAAGCCTTACAGACTTTGTTTAGAGTCAAGTCATCCATGACCTCTGATTCTGACCATTTCCCACATCTGGATTTGCCAGAGCACAAACCCCTTGATCTAGCTGTGAGGTACAGTGAGACAATTAGTCAGTCTCTGGGTCCCGGAGACGGAGGCAGGCAGGCAGGCCAAGCCAAGAGGCCTTAGGGTCGGGGTATAAGGGATGAACAAAACCACAGTTTGGGGGACAGAAATTCTCTTTAATACACAACCCGATGGTTCTATCACCAGGATGTCCTCCTCCCAGCCACCCAGCAGCTGAAACGCCCAGACCAGCCCTGTCTGTGTCATATCTCTCTTCAAGTCTGCACCTGGTGTGGGCCAGGCTGTCTGGGGCCAGACTACCCAAACTTAAATACTATTTTGCAACAACAAAAAGAAAACAATAGTGTAGTGTTCGGTTTTGTTATTATTAGGAGGGTTTTTTTTTTCCCCTAATAAATGGAGCACATTAGTTTTCGGAGGTAAGGCGAGGGAGACCCACCAGGTGTCTATCATATTGGTCAAATAAGGCTACAAGCTAGATAACAAGCCACACAATCTTTGGTTTATATATTCGTTTGTTTATAAGGTAATTATGAACAAGGTATTAAAACTGCCAATTACTTGAGTGACGAATAAAATTTTCCTTGCAGTAAAAGTACGGTCTAGCCGAAGTCAGCAATTTCCTGAACTGCACAGCTCCTAAATTGCAGTGTGAAAGTGTGCTCTGCTCAAGACGGAGCGTGCACAGTGTGCTCTTTGTCAGCCTCACCGCCCAGCACAAAAATCCCTCACAGCCGCCAGGGTAACAGCCCCTGTATCACAAACACTTAAATCTGCCCTAATGGAACTGAACCAAATCCAAATTCGAGTTTCTTATTACCTTAGACTAACTGGCGAATTACCACCTGATAGGTACCAGTTTAAAACGAAAACAAACAAATAAAAAAAAAAAAAAGAACTTGCTTTATATCATGAAAGAGGGTTTTAAAAAGAAAGAGAGAAGTAACTACATTTAGGGGGAAAAAAAAAGAAAAAGAAAAAAAGTTCTCGTATCACCTGAAACTCTCAAAATAAATGTAATTCAGTGATCGGGTCCTAAACAACTGCTGGGAGAAGACAAAGATCCAATTCAGGCACAACTTTAGCTTTTCTCCAAGTAGGGCTAAACGCCAAAATTCATCAACACATCGAAAAGCACCACAGCTGATTCATACCAGGGCCGAATGTGTGCAGTGCTTGATTAAAAACCAACTCCTTATCCATCACTCACGTTACACACACATGGCATCTTTCCACTTCCCAAAGGACAAGGCCTGGAGGGTGTTTTCAGCCCTGCACAAACCCATCGGAGACTAGGAATATTTAGTCCTCCGGTTGTTGATGGTACAGAGAGTTCCAACGTCAAATCACTGCTGAGGTGACTTATAATTAGTCCCTCCACGACAAACAGACCTTTGGGGCATGGCTGGAGTGGAGCCTAAGACAGATGCTTCCTTCTAGTTCCCAGAGAGCCCACAGGACAAACAGCAGCCTCGGGTATTTCAACCTTGGCTTCCAAGGTCCAAAAAATAATGGCTTCATTTTGCTACTGATGGCATCTACCAGGAGACTTTGCCAAACACCTTCAGATGAAGAGGTAAATGTGGCACACCCATTCTCCCTGATGATATTTACTCTAAGAATGCTAGAGAAGAGACCTCACCATGAACAAGATCAATATGCCCTTGACTTCCCTGGAGCCTCAAGTCTAGTGGGGAAACCGAGAGACAGACAGAGGTCAGTATTAGGGTTGGTCCTCCAAGGAGGAAGGGAGAGCGGCGAAACTCAAGCATCAGACACCGCAGCGGCTGCGGTGGGAAGAGTATGGCGGCAAAGTCGGCAACATTCACCCAGGAAGTCGCTAATGCGACTCCAGGGGCACAGGATCAGCCCGGCAAGTGGGAGGCCATGCCAGTGTTGCTGTGAGCAGAAGCAGGGCCACAGGTCAGCTGCTCAAACAGGAGAGAAGGAGGCAGAATTGTCTTTTCAAGAAAATGGGAGTGTGCTTGGCTGGCCAGGCACAGTGCTCACAGCTAGAGACAGAAAGGTTGACATTCAAGAGTGAGACAGCTGGGAGTGAAGAGATGACCCACAGGTTAAGACCACTTGCTACTCCTTGCAGAGGATGTGAGTTCAGATCCAAGCACCCTCAACAAGGGGATCACCATCCCCCTGGGACTGAGGTCCTTGGATCCAACGCCCTATCCTGTGGATGCCTGCACGCGTGTGAGACACAGGCAGACATGCACGCATCTGTAAATTAAAAATAATAAATCTTAAATAAAAGAGAACAGGGTAGCTGAGATGAGCCTAGGTCAGGTAGGACCCTGGGAATCAGGTTAGGCGATGGGATGTTCTGTAGGGACAGTCCCAGGGCTTCCTAGTGATGGGGTGACGTCGAAACCAGCCGAAGGACTGGTGGGAATAGATGCGGGGAGCCTTGTGTGAAGCTTCCAAATCAATACAGGGGACAGAAGGTGACACTGTGGTACCGTGGCAACGATCTGCTTAGCTGTTATGTTTAGGGGTCACAGACCTCGCTTCTTCTGGCTTCTAGAGTGAGGACAAGGCTTTGGTCCCTCCTGCACGCAAGCTGGAATTCCTCACTCTACAGTTCTGGCCCTGGGACCAAGTTCAACCGCAGAGGAGTTCGCGCCCACTCTGTTACTCTCCTGTTTGGCGCTGGGTGTGAGATGTGAGGTGTGAGACTCCGTCTCACATGGCAGGCATGAAGCATTTCGAATGGAAACAACCAATAGCAACACTTTGGCCAGGCCCAGAGCTTCTGGGAAAAAGGTGGGGCACACTATCTCCACAGACGAGGAATGTGCTTTAATCCGACACTCTGAGCAAACCCGGGTGGAGTCCCCGAGAGCAGCACGCAGCGGAGAGGCCAGGGCGCCTTCTATCTTCCCACTCCGTGATCTCCAGAATGTACAACTGTCTCCAAAGCACTGGCACACACGCCGTGAGGAGGATTCAAATGGTGATACCTCCAGGGTGGGGAAAGGGGCTTTCAGGATGGAATGGTCTCTCTGTCGGTGAGGAGCAGGAACAGCAGGTTTCCACACAGGAATTCCTGAACCAATCTGGCTCCTTCATAAGCAAGGAACCGCTGCCAACGGTTTCTGCTGGTTCCTACCCACTGCGCCAGATGAAAAGCAGCTCAAGACCTTACAGGCCGAATGCGTCGGGGCATGCAGTCTTGGCTACATGAGGATGCCGTGTGCAGGAGGCGCTCTCCTTTGGAGAGGATGGGAACCGTGTTTAGATGCGGCAGAGCCTCCCTGCTCCCCCCAACACCCCACTGGTGTCCCCCCAGGTCTATTCTTCGGCTGCCTCTCACAACTGCTGAGTCGGTGGGTGGTCATTCCACACAAACATCGCCACGCAAGCACCTTAAATATATTGACTGGTACAGTATGGCCTGGCTGTGGAGAAATACTGATCTCTGTATAGACTTAGGAGCAACCAGCTTAACTCCATATATAAAGAAATCGCACGCTATTAATGGAAAACACAACATTGTCTAAAGACATTAAAGGGCACTTGTTTCCAACATTTGTGTCACACACACACACACACACACACACACACACACACACCATTCCCACCCCCAGTCAAAAAGAAGAAAAAAAAAAAAGGCTTCCTGGAGGCGTCTTTAAAGCTACTTTGGCTGAACCAACTCACTCCCCATAGGACCAGACTTCTTTTAAAAGAAAAAGTTGGCAGGCGAAATCTGCGTCTCTCACACAGATGAAAATAAACACCAGCCTTTGCTCGCCTCTGTGAACAAGATAACGAGGAAGTTTCATTAAGAGAACACACGTGTTTAGACTGGCCCACTAGCACTGTGCCATCCCATAAGGGGGCCAGCCATGGAAGCTTCTGGACAGAGTCTTGATGAAGAACTAACGCTGCCGCTAACAGCAAGGGAGCCACGGCGTGGGGAGAGGACTGTCACTTCTTCTCAACCCAAAACCAGATCGACACGAAGTATAATTATCCTCTGGATCACAAGCGGGGTAAAGATGGCCACAACACGGTGTTTTTAACAGCGGCCCCACAATAATCGGGGCTCTGTATGACTGCCAGGTATAACACGTGTTAAAATGAAAAAAACCAAATCTGGGTCAAAAGCCCATTCAGACCACATACAACACAACCCTTCTCTGGTCCCGGGTATAAGTTCAAGTTGGTCCTCTGTGCAAACAGGAGTTGACAGCAAATTCTAAAAGAGGACAATGAAGGGGGAAGTCACTGCAAACTTATTTTAATGTGAAATAACTTAGGTGCAATAAAGCCAGTTCCAGGGCCAGAGGGGTGGCTCAGCAGGTAAAAGCGCTTGCTGTTAGGCCTGGCAACCTGAATCTGAACCCTAAGGACCTACATGGTAGCTCTGTAGTCCCCATATTGTTCCCCGACCTCCACACATGCGCTGTAGACATTCATGGGAAGGACAGTTCATGCCTCAGAGCACCAGAAAATGGCTACACGCCCCTCTCCACCCCCCAGGAGGGCCGGAAGGCAAACACACCCATGGCAACATCTCCAGAGCGAGCAGCTCAAAGTTAAGGCCCTTTGATACAATAATTCAACGTACCATAGGAGAGGACTTTAATCTCTTCCTGGTTCAATGTCTTGCTTTGCTGTACTTGGTGAACCCAGGCAGAAATGGAAGACAAAGATCTCGCCCAGCCATGACCAGCCGGGAATCGAGATTTGGATGCCGGATGACAGAGCGCTGTGAACAACAGGGTTTGCTACAGAGGCTTCAGAAAAGAATCGTAGCGTCTGGCTCCAGAGATCTCTTTTACAAAGTGTCCCTGCACCCCTGCTCCTTACTGGTATCAGATTATGCTCTTATTTTTCCCATCTCCTATTAGTTCCTCCATGTTTGGTAGTGACTGTGAGTCTGGCAGTCTGGCTGTGCACTGTGCCCAGACAAGAAGCAGTTGTCCTTCAGGACTGGGAAGGCTTGACGCTCACAGGTGGAGTGTTAGAAGCTGGGCCCCTTCTCCCCAAAGTTGCTCAAACTTGAGCCAACATCAGAGCTGGAAGAGGGTATTCTGGAGGCAGGATTGTAGAATGCTACATCACTGGCGTTCTATTCAGTGTGTGCACACAGGGGAAGACGGACCTAAGAGTCTGTCTTTCTACCATGTTCTCAGGAGGGGCCTGCTGCTAGGAGTCCTGAGGCAAGATCTGTCAATCATCCCAGATCTGTCAATTATCCCAGATCTGTCAATCATCCCAAGAGGCCTTCCTTTGAGCTTTCCGCCTTTCAGAGCTTCTCGCCACAGTCCCAACATGTTGAAATTTCACAGCAGTGTCCCACTGGAAGCCCTTTGTCTTCTTCACTGTGCTGGCACACAGTAGGACCAGTGCCAGCACACAGTAGGCCCTTTCAAGAGACCTATGCTGCTTCGCAGTTCTAAGATTGGTTGTTTTGCCTGTTACCTTTGGCAATCTCTTCCCTTCAACCTCTACCGATGTCTTCTGGTGGAATCCAACGCACAGAGGAGCCTGCTTCCTCGGGCAGTATTCCCAACCTTCTCGCTCCTCCCCCAGCCTGTTCCACACCTTTGTCCTTTGGTTCTCTCTAGGAGAACTTTCCAACTTTCTCCCAGCACGTTTATTTCTTTGTTAAAGTGACTCTGCACTCTTTAACGTTACAGCTTGGTGAATATATACACTTTCTACTTCCTGAACGTCCTGTGCTGGTCTGTTTTCACCTGGCTCCTCTGCTATGGCACGTTGAACATCTCATCTGTTGGCCCCAAGGAGGCTGGATCTGTTTCTCCCTCTAATGTCTCCAAATCCCTTGTTTCCATTTGTTTCAGACTCTAACTTTCAAAAGCAGCAGATATTCATTTGTATTTTCTAAATAAGTTCTAAAAGGAAGGAAGGAAGGAAGGAAGGAAGGAAGGAAGGAAGGAAGGAAGGAAGGAAGAAGAAAGAAAGAAAGGAAGGAAGGAAGGAAGGAAGGAAGGAAGGAAGGAAGAAAGAAAGAAAGAAAGAAAGAAAGAAAGAAAAGACCTCGCGAAAGCCAGGCAAGGAGCAAACACATGTAATCTTAGCATTCAGGAGGAGGAGACAGAGAGATACTGAGTTCAAAAACCATTCTGAGCTATTCAGCAAGAACTTATCTCAAAAGCCAAAACCAAACCAAACCAAACAATAACAAAACAAAAAACAGTCGAAAGGGGGTAGGGTTTAGCCGGAGCTAAGGTGGTGGAATTCTTGCCTTACAAGCACAAATCTCTGGATTTGGCCTCCAGGACCACATACATGAAGCACAGTGGCCCCTTCCAATAATCCCAGTTCTTAGAGGCAGAAAGCAGGTGGATCAGAAGTTCCAAGTCACCCTCTGATTTCTAGGGAGGGCATCCAGGGCTACGCGAGAGCCTGCCTCAGAAAGAACGTAAGGGATATAAGCTTACTAAAGACTTGAGGCAGGCCTGCTGTTGAATGGTAAGCATCCTCATAGGTGACACAGAGGAGGGATTTTCTGCTGGAGTGCCCGAGGGAGGTTTTCTTAGCCGTCCTGAGGCTGGAGGCTATGGGTATTAGCACAGTTATCACAAGAGAAAGCCAATGGAAATAAAAGGAGAGGCTGTAACCTGAGCATTCCTGTTTGACTCGGTTTCCCAGATTGAGGCAAAGCCCTCCATCCCACCCAAACCCCACAGACTCTGCTCAAGTTTTTCTGGACACAAACTTGCAATCCTGTGTGTCAGATGAAGGGCAGTCGCTGGGGCTACGAGCCAGGAATGAGATTCCGGAGGTCAGGTTACTTCTTATAAAAGAGTTGTAGCTAATTGTCTTTTTGGTCCTATGGGGCACATCCACCTTTACAGGTTTTGAATCTCTGAAATATCCTGAGGATCAGCAACACACACACATGTGTATACACATACATAAACACACATACACATGTGCACATACATAAGAACACACATACACATACACATGTGCACACATGCACACACATGCACATACATAAGGACACACACATGTGCACATGAACACACAAAAACATGTGTACACATGTGTGCACCCACATAGTAGCTCTCACTTTCTCCCTACTTAAGTTTATGATTTATCTACTTGCTTGCAAACTTTTTGTGATATTTTCATTTGGCCTGTTATCTTCTTTTTGTTCCTGTTGGGGTTTGCTTTGGTTGTCTTCTTTTCTTTCTTTCTTTTTAGTCCTCTCATTTTTAGGTGGCTACACGAGAGAACGGAGCAGAATAAAAGTGCTCAGTGTAACACGCTTAACACACGCCTTCTGCAGTAAATTCAGTCAGTATCATGATATTTACTTTGTTCTTATCAGTGAGCAAAAGATAACTCTGCTTCTTAAATATAAGTAAACTGTTTTATTGGCTAATACAGGGGCTGTCACTTAATAATAAAAACAAGAGAGCGCCGCTGAAACCACAAGCAAATAAGCAGACATCATAGAGAGATTCAGTGTGCATGTATCCGCCAAGCTACATTAATTCTATTTTATTTTCTGATTTGGTTCACAGAGCAACAGGCAGCGTATCCTGATCTCAGTGGTCCCTCTGAGCAGACACAGAAAATATGGTGTTCGTGATCCCACAGGCAGGCATGCTCACACCCCTGTTCTGTGTCTACACTGACAATAAGCTTAGGGATGCTTATCATCACAGAGGCTGGTCAAGCCTGTGAGTCATACAAGAAAGGGGAAGGAGCCACGAATGGTGGGGATGCCTGTAGTCCAGCACGGGGAAACTGAGGCAGGGGAACTGGGAGAGAGCTGTGTCTACAGAGTGAGACCCTGTTCCAACAAGCAAACAATAATAGCACAATGACTAATGATGAACAGAGGCCTTATAAAAAACAAACAAACGAAAACAAATCTAACTTTTACAAGCATATAATGCCCAAACTGAAAATGTCCTCTCCTCCACGGAGAGGTAAGTTCTAGCAATCACAACCATAGAGTTGGTCTCGCTGGGAAGGATGCTCACCAGAACAAGTCCTGCCCAAGACGATTTTAGGGACTTTTATGGAGAGATCCAAGAATTTCTCTTTCAGGGATTCTTTTTTCCCATAGAGGAAAGTGCCTCTTCTGGTTCCAAGATATTAGAATTGTACACAGACATTAATAGAAAATTTTTAAAATGGGTGACAACAGTTATATAACATCTGAAACTGTTTCTAATTCTTTGCAAATTCTCGTTGGTAACCACATTGGTGTAGTGAGGAAGAAAAAAAAGAATCATTCAATGAACTGAAGACGTGCCCAAATCTGTAAGCATTTTTTTTTCATCTTGGAAGAATTTCGCCATCTATACTAGGCTAATATTATGTGTGGGATTACAAAGTGAAAAGTAAGTGACCCCCTTCTGTGACAGATAGACATATATATATATATATATATATATATATATATGAATATATATATATTCATACACGTATATGTATATATGAGTGTATTCATTTTGACAATTCTACATTATATTTCTTTGCTATGAAAAATGTACACTGCCCATATGTAACAAATTTGACAGTTCACGAATAAATATCAAATTTATCCTATGCTCTAAGGTACCTGTAGGGTAACTATTCCCTTAAAACCTCATTCAACCTTACTCTACTGAGCGCTCTGTCTTCGGGCTGAGGCCACACAACACGGGAATGTGGCAGCCAGGCAGGTGGTATTAGGTGCTAGAAAGGAGGCGTTTGTATTTATAATTGCCTTCCCTTTCATGTTTTGAATTTCTTGCTTAAGCAACTTTCATCCAAAGAAAGAAGAGGCCAGGCACTGTCGGTTACAACACCGCCTCATTGTTTTGGTCTCCAACAAACAAGAGTCCTGAACCTCTGGCCTTCGGAAGCCATTACAGAAGCTGAAGTAAGAAAAGGAAGAGGCGAGAGTAACCAGACCAGAATAGAGCCGCATGTTGGATCTTGCCACCCCAATCGTGCAAAGCTCACTGGCTGGAACTCTGCTTTGTCTGTCTTGGCAGAACAAGCCTCACTTGGCATAGAGATGCTTCCTGGTAGAAGCTGTCCCACTGCTTCAAAGCAGCAGCACTTGAAATGACGAACCCAAAGTGGGGAGGCATGAGGAAAGGAGGCAGGCGATGGCAGCCCAGAGGCATTGTGGGAAGCATTCTAGAGGACACACTCAAGGGAATGGAAGTTGACTTTAGGGACTTCACAAAAGACCACTGGGGGAAAAGACTGCCCAATAGATAGGTCACTGCTGTCAAATCTAAAACCCTTTGTTTTAAAGGGAGGAAAAGAACAAGTTCAATAAGTAAAAACAAATTCTAAGAGATGGAAAACCAGGAAAGCTAACTGTGTGGTTAACTAGGAGCAAGCCATACTGAATTCCAGAATAGCCAAGGCTGTAGTGAGACCCTTTCTCAAAACAAACAAGCAAGCAAACTCCCACTAGGGTGGTGCCCAGGCTGAGGCACAGGAATGGCAGGCAGCAGAGAGATCGTGCCCTACAGGGTGAAGGAAATGGAAAGATTCCTAGGGCTGGAAGGACATGGCAAATCCTTGGACCCAAGGGACGGCTCCAGAGTGTCCAGTCTGAAGAGATCTCGAGCACTGTGCATCTCGACAAAGATTCTGAGTTTGGCCTACCAAACTGTAGAAAGCCCTTAAAAGCCATGTGACGGTGAAAAAAACACGCCTTTCAAACTCAGTCATTCTAAGCAGAGAATTGAGAGCCCAGCAAGTCTGAATTCTGGGGACAGGTTAGTTTAACCAAGTCAAAGCAAAGGTAAACTCACACTGTGGTTACCAACACAGCTCTGTGCACGGTAAATTCTTTTATGTGGAAGCGGTATGTAAACCCTGTAGAGCCCAATGGAAGAGTTCCACACAAGGTACTAAGATGGTTAGGTGTTCACTTTGTTGGACTTCTGCTCTGCCAACACAACAGTATCTGGTTTGCACACACGGGAGAAGGCCCGTAAAGCAAGACTCCCTGCACAGGAAGACACCAGTCCATTTGTACATCGGCAGGATGTGCAAGCCTGGGAGGGATTTTACAGTGGAGTTGGTCAAATTCCACCGTCTCCTCTGCAGCCAGATGTGGGCAAGCACTGGGTCTGGTTTGTGCCCGCCTAATGAAAACAAAGCTTGTTGGCTTGATTCCCCTCAGAAACCTATGTTTTACTTTCGGCTACAGTTGAGCCTCGAGTCTCTTAATTAATACAACAAACTAGCGACCTCTCTTCAAATATTGACCTAAGGAAGGTTTTGGTTAAGACGACTATTTGCGTCTTTCCCACCTAGTTATAAAATTATTCAGGTATGTTACTACTCGAAATTTTCATAGTGCTTTGCCTCCGATATGCGACTTGATTTCTGAGCTACAAACCTACTAAAAATCACTATTACTATATTTAAAAGCTATAGAGTGAACTTGATGAAGCCTTCAGGTAAATTCAGTATCATACAACCAAGCAACAGTACCTCACGTAAATGCCAAACTAACCCAGGAGTCTGACCTTTGGAATGCATGGGAATGTAGAGTTAGTATAGGTTGTATTCACCGTATAAGTAACAGAAATATATTTCTCCAGACTTAAGATAGCATGACATCCCACCAAAAACATCACATGTGGAAATATTCTAAAGTAAAACTGCATTTTAAGAGCCAACCTAATCTCCTGGCCATCCAAGCTTAGGCTAAACCTGTCTTAAACACACTCAGACATACATTCACCCTATAGACGGGCAAAAGCATCTAACAGAAAACCTATCGTACAACTGGGTGTTGTCTCATTATATGTACTAAAAGCAGAAAACGGGATCGTTGTTGGAATACGCTCTTAAAGCACCGTCCAGTCTAAATGCTGAGTTGAAACCCTGTAAGCTGGAGGGAACCCGAACTTCAATCTCATTTTGCTTCACAGTGCAGAAGCATCCTTCTTGAAAACAACAACAACAAAAAAAGTTAAGAACTCATCCTTGACTCCCTCCAAACCAGCCAATCAGATAGAACCTCCATGAGCTCATATCCTGCCAAAGTATTCACATTTTCTCCCTGACATTACTATCTTGTCCAGGTACAAATCTCTGTACTTGAAGCCTGGGGTACCCATAACCCCCTCTCTTTCATGGCCTTTAGCAGTTTTCCTTTCCACTCCTCAGAATCACTGTAGAGCACATACCAGGCTCTCTTTCCATGCTATCGCTTATCACAAGATTGACTTTGTTCTTAGGGGGTCAAAGTTCATCCTATAAACACAAACTCCGGCTATAAAAGTTATCACTATCGTGTTGTGCTTTATTTCGACCATGGCAAGAAAGTTCCAGATTCACTGTTAATTCACTCTAAATATAAAACACATCCTCTCTCTCTCTCTCATCTACTGCTCCCGAGAGTCTTCAAGTCCCACCTTTCTCCTGTGACCCTCATGGTCAGGAATCCGTGCTGGCCCATAGCCCTCGGCCTCTGTCCCTGAGTAGAGCCCACACTGCAAGTGTGGTGCGTCTGGGCTGCTGGAGTTTCCCAGCCCTTTCAAGTACAGAATGCCACTTGATCCTCTGCGGGAGCAGGGGAGATAGATGGGCAGACATCTCTGACTGCTTGTACAGATAAACAAAGGAGAATTAATTAAGTCTGCCTAGGGTCAGACAGGCCCTTCCTGTGAGCCAGCTGCAAACCTGTGCCCCCAGTTCCAGCCCTCGTCGCTCCTACTCTGGAAGGCTCACTGTGCCTCTCCCCTGGGCCACTATAAGGACTGAGACCGCAAACGGGAGTAGGAGTCCTACACGGGCATGAGATGTGATGGACACACCACCCACCCCCAACTCCATGGACCCTAATCTTGTAAGAGTTTCAAAACTGAAATGATGATGATGATGATGATGATGATGATGATGATGATAAATCTCTGTGATGGACAATTAATCTCACTAGTCACTAGTCAACCTGACTGGGTTCATAAGCGCCTAGGAGGATAGTGGTGAACACTTCCAGCAGCATCTGAGAGGATGTCTGCTGCCAGGGTTAACTAAGGAGGTACACCTGACTCTGATGAAGGCAGCACTGTCACATAGGCCAGGGCCCACAAGGAACCCAATGGAAACACAGAAGACCCTCTCTCTAGTGCTTCCCGACCACCAACAGATTATCTCGCCCTCCCTTGGTGGGTGAGAATCAAACCTCAAGATCTGAACCAAAGGTGATGACCTTCTTTCCTTAATTTGGGAGAAAATTCTGTTACACAGGCCAGAGGAGCCGGCTAACAACCACCCTTGCAAGCAGTCCGCAGAACTAGAAGTCCCTGCACAAGGACGAACGCTCCCTGGCACACTGTAGTGTTGATTGTAGCTGTCTCTGCTGCCTACGACCCCACACCATAAAAAAGTGTGATTCTCACACCTTTCTGTACAAGAGGACACAAGATGGGATCGAACCGCTCAACTCTGTGCCGTGTGTGTATGTGTGTGTGTGTGTGTGTGTGTGTGTGTGTGTGTGTTATATCTCTGCTGTTGCTTTCCACTCAGGACTTGATAAAGAAGTTCACAAAGTGAACTTTGCACAGTCACCATGAAAAGCCAATGTGTGACTCTCAGATGCAAAGGGAAGGAGCCCATGGCATTCCGCGTGCTGCTTGCTGTCTAACCGGCTCTCACTGAAGAGTCCATAATGAATCCTGAGCTACTTAAATTGCTTCTCTTATTCTTTTTAATTTGGTCTTTTTAATTAGTGTTATTGCTGTTGGTATAATTTATTATTATTACTTTACCAAGTATGCACGGTTGAACACTATAAATATTCAGCCACAGGTTTAGACTATGTGTCTACAAGGTCTGTCTGAATGAGGCTAGTACACATGGCTTTCTATAAATATTCCCTAATTCGTATGTTAATTAAGCACTAACTATACACTATATACCTGTAGTAGGGCATCAGCCACAGAAGTCTCCTATCACAGAGGAGAACAATAGAAGCAAGATTATTGGATAGCTGGGTAACAGCTAGATCCACAAGGCAGGTTGGGTGGGTGGGGCGGGGCGGGGCAGGGAGGGGTGGGGGTGGGGCAGGGCAGAGAGGGCGGGGGTGGGGGGTGGGGAGAAGGCTGAAGGATGAACCCCAGACTCCAACATATACCATGAGGCCCTTGCTGAAGTCTCAGCTTCTCAGTGAATCCTTTTCTCTCTGCATCACTTTATATTTTACATTTTTATTTATTTATGATTGGGGGAGTGACACAGTGAGCCACTATTGGAAGTCCTGGGACACCTTGTGGGAATTGGTTCTCTTCTTCTACCATGCAGAGTGTGGGAAATGAACTGAAGTCCTCATGCTTGACAACAAGTGCCACCAAGCAATCTCACTGACCTCCTCTTTAAACTGTCAATCTTTTGGGGCCACACCCACTTCTCAGACTCCCCTGGCCCCTACCCCCCCAGCCCCCCAACTCCCACTCCCACCCCACTTTATTTTTCTCTCCAGGATCTACACCCCTCCGTGGAGAACTCATTCCCATTTGTATCCTGTTCCCATGAGAAGGTGAGACATTCCTGCTAAGGTGGCAAAGATTTTTGTCTGTTCATTGCTGACCTCTGATCTTAGGGAACTGTAATCTGACACATAGTAGGTCTCTGTCAATATTGGTCTTTCCTGACTACATCAAAGGTCAGCAGTGAGGACTCACTAATCACACCTATATCAGAAGTCAAAGCCACCTTTTCCTTTGAAGCTGGCTTACCTATCCTGTTTTTCTCTTCTTCCTGGAATGAAGTCCCACCACAATAGACGATTTGGGGCTCTTCGCTTGAAAGAGAGCCTGGCAGATAACATATATCCACTGCATTCTAGGTCAGTGAATCACCTCCCTCCCCACCACCAACCGCCTGGGGTATACCAGATGTCTTTCCCGGGTTTCTCTCCACAAATCCTTACAAGGACTCTGGGAGACAGGTACTGCTCTCATTCTCACTTTAAACACACACACACACACACACACACACACACACACACACACTACACATACCAGTCAAGTTCACCAGCTAAATTAGCAAGCTCTAGGCTCACTGACACCCCATCTTAGATGATGATGATGATGACGACGACGACGATGACGACGACAACATAGGTGCAGGGTGAGGGAGATGCCCAACATTACCCTCAGGCTTCAACATGCACACACACACACACACACACACACACACAACTCTGCACATAAGAACTTGTAAAAAGATGACACTGTCCTCTTGACTGTGACAATGACCTGACTCTAATTTCAGAAATATTTATGTAAGAACTGATCAGAATCCAGAAGACAGATGTGTTATGACAGACGGTCCTACCCACCAACTGGGACATTCTCTAGTAATGGGGTCAGAGAATGTCCATTTTCTGTAGATAAGTCACACCGTAGCACAGGAAGCAGAGACAAACATGTGGTCAACACTTTGGCTTCGAGAGGTACTCCAGCCGAGGATTTTACACTTCTAAAAACCGAACTAAACCAACCAGACACCCTATCCTGCCATAGCTATGCAATGATTTGAGGGAGAGAGAGAAATCAATGAATAAAAGATACACACACACACACACACACACACACACACACACACACGCATGCACACACGCATGCACACTTGAATACTTGCCCCAGCACATCACTGTGATCTGAACCGTCTATTAGGTCTTTTGCACTCTAAAAGATCTGCTATCACAGCAGAGAAGCTTCCTCAGGAGGAAGCTCAGGGGCTCTCCAGCCAGCATCCCCCCACTCAGAGTTTACCAAGGTTCTGCGGAGCCTGAGTTCGTCTTTGCACATGGGAGGCCACTGGACCCGGCATTCGCTCTTGTCTCCTCCAACTACAGACAGAGACAAATCCTTTACCAGTTAGTCATCTCTGAAACCAGCTACCCCAACTGGGACGGTCCCATGGCTCCAAGAATAACAGTATGAAGCTGGAGTCTTAAATCTGTGTTCTTAAGATGTACAATATACACGGAAAATATATATGCCACAAATATGATTTAATATAAAGACTGTGAGATCCTTAGATATGGCTTAGCTTAAGACTCTGATTTTTTTCTTTTTATATCATATAAACATCCTAGAAAAATGTTTTCTTCCCAAAAATGATAAAAGGGGGGGAAAGGTAACAAAGTCAAACAGTTTTAGAAACTATTTTAACAAATGCAGTTTAAATACAGAGCTAAGGCAAGTGGGGAAACTGAGTCACATCATGTGATGTAACGCTCTCTTTTTTGGCAATTTCAGAAATGTATTTAACAGTACTGATATTTAGCTGAGATTACTTTCAAGGGTTTCCCTATAAAGGAAAATGTTCTATCTATACAATATGGTACAGAGGATGTTAACGCTTTAGAAATAACCATATATTGCAATATTCAGAGGCACCCTCAGGAGAAAAACAAAAACGCTGTACTGTAGAAGGAAGCCACCAGAGAGGTAAAATCCTCAAGACGTTTCATGGGCATAGAAAGTCCTTTTCATTCTCCATATTGTGTGAGCGGGCTTCTCACATAAACCACCACCCACAGGGACTTCCTAAGCTCAGCAATAATCGGGCCTCTCATTATGTGAGGACAAATCTCCAGCCGCCCAGATGTACGATGACCAGCAAGAGGGAAAGGAAGTGAGATTATTGAGACTAATTTGACACACGCCCCCACGAATGCCAAACACATACAGAAACAGCACGGGGAAGACCCATAACTTCCGGGCGGGACTCATTCTGGCCTCTAGTTTTCTAGCTTCGAGTGATCATATTCAGATTACTATTTAGGTCCAAGAAAATATCCTTAACTTTCTTGAATGCTCTTTGGCTTTGGATACTAAGTCATACTAAACTACAGGCTGTTACCCTACCCTACCCAGAAGCTGGGAAAACAAAAAACAAAAAACAACTCACTGCCGACCCTCAACCACCATTGTGGCCAGCTCTTAAGCATGCTGACAGAATCTGCCAAAACACAAAGACAACAGGAGAGAGGGATTCCGAAGGGCCCCTTGGTCAGTCAGGGAGAACTCAGATGCTGCAAGATCCCTTCCACTTGGACGTCATCAAAACATAAAGAAAATAGGTATTAATACTAATACCAAAACTTTTCTCTTTTTTAAATTCAGTGTTTATTTGACAAATGCCCAGTGCTTTTTCTTTCATTTGCCACTGGTTCTGATCTGAGGAGAAACCACATGAGTATCAAATACCACTCAGTTCTTATTCAAACAGAAGAAAGCAGACAGGGCGGCTGCAGGGTGACTTGGCTGACCTGGGCCTTCAGGAAAAACAAACCACTATAAATCACCAGATGGAAGCAATTGGAGAGTGATCACTTTAATTGATTGGCCAGCTCGCCTGAAATTTACTATATAACTCCAACCCTCCCAACACCCTGACTAGAAAAAAAAAAAAAAAAGAATGATTTTTTTTTTCAAACCATGTAAAGAACATGTTTTAACTTTAAAGACAAGAACAAATTTAATTACTCAAGACCAAAATAGGAAATGGTTTGATTTTAGAAATTAGCCCTGGAACATACAAAAAGCTACAAAGACAAGATGGTCCCAAAACTGACCTCAAATATAAACGTTATCCGAACTGAAAATACAGAGAATTCGACACACTTTTAATTTTATCTGAAAACCTTGCAAACTAACATTTTGACTTCACTTATTGATTTAACTACCTATGTCCACACTTTCAGCTGGGGTTTCAAACCCTGATTCCAACACCAGGGGCCATGCTTAAGAGGTGGTGTGGGGTGCTCAATTCCCAGCACCCACCCCCAGCAGCTGATAACCAACCCAGGGCAGCCAGTGCCCTCCTTTAGAATCTAAGGTCCTTTGCACTCACATTTGCACAAATCCACAAACACACAGAGGTAAAAATAAAGATGCCTCCCTGGCATGTAACCAACTCCCATCAGCCTCCTGCACTACGTCTGTCTGATCCTTCTCCACAAACATAACCATAAGGCACATGCCACACAATGACAGAATTTAAGTCTACAGAATATAATCCAAGCTCAAAGCACTTTTTTTTTTTTTTGAATCCTGGAAGTCAAGTTAGCAAGCATAAAGTGTAAAGGTTTTTTGTCTTGTTTTGTTTTGTTTTTTGAAGGATGTGATGTTTGAGGGAGCTGTTATTTCATGAATTGCCTAGCAAGAAGCTCTCTGGGTTCCATCCACAGCAATCATAAGTCAGCATACAAGTAAATAAATAAATAAATGCTCAAAATTTAGAAGTGGAAATAAAGTTAAACTGTAGAGGCCTTCTTCGTTATGCTTTGGGAAGGGTATTCAAAGTTTGCTTGTAAGAACTGCATGCTAGTCCAACACAGATCAGTGGTTCTAAACCCTTTAATGCTGAAACCATTTCTTAGAGCTCCTCATGCTGTGGTGACCCCTCTCTCCCCCAACACCAAACCGCTTCATTGGTTACTTCATGACTGCAATTTGCTACTGTTATGAATCATAATGCAAATATCTGATATGCAGGATATCTGATATGTGACACCCCTTCACACATATACATACACACACACACACACACACACACACACACACACACGAAGCGGTCATGACCCACAGGTTGAGAACCACTGATCTAGCTATCATCCACTGCATCTATAAATTACACATGGTAATGATACCGGGTTCACTCACAAGGATAGCTGTCTAATATTTGCAGAGATTGGTCCCAAGTTTGGAATGGTCTCTAATTCATTGTTGCTCAGCTTCCTGTAAATGCCAAAAGAATAGAAAAAAAAAGCAATTAGATCATCTGAACTCCAAAGACATGGAAACACCTAACCATATTTAAAGACATCACCCAAGTTAAAAGTTTGAAGAATGCTCTTCTTATCATCCAAAGGTTTATCCCATGAAATAGTCCCCGGGGTAAATACTTCATGCAACCCTCAAAAGAGAGATAGGTGGGACTCACACTTCTTGAAGACTATGAAGGTGGCTCAGAGAACTCGTCTCAATAGAAGATAATCTGTTATGACTCAGGTCCCTGTAAGAAAACAAAAGTCATATTACAAGTAGTTTCTTAAACGTCACTAATATCACTTAATGACCCACGAGGCAGAATGGGGGCTTTGAATTCGTTCTCTCAACACCAGTGACAAGCAGAGAAATAATTGGACCGTTCTGTCCACAAATTAAATGGCAGCCAAATGCCAAAGTCAAAACGACAAACTCTGAGGACAGAATTAGTTTAAGAGGCTGGCAGATTCAAATCCTTGAAGCCAACAAGCATTTTAAGAGATGGTTTCTGGCACTTGGTGAACAGATCTTTTGTGAACTGGGCTTTGCTTTATCCTCTCATTCCCCCCCTCCCAACCTGATACAGTGACATCACAGACTATGAAAAGTGGATTATTAGGCAGGCTGCTGAAACAAGGACTCAGAAGAAACACCTTTATTATCACAAAGTTAAGCACAAATGTCCTTACTGCAGTGGAAGAGAAGTTGACATCCACAGGCATTTACTTCTTTCAATGTGTTAAAGGGCTAGATTCCTAGTGGTGGTGGTGGTGATAGTGGTGTGTGTGTGTGTGTGTGTGTGTGTGTGTGTGACACACACGTCCCTTACAGTACATGCCTGAATCCTCTCTTTCCAGAACTCCTTGAATTTCAACATCCAGTAATGCAGCACACCATTTAAACCACACTAACCATCTAATAATAATGCCCGGTCAATGCTACAAGTATCCTGTGAACATAGTTTAGACACTAAAAGAAATGTGCTTCTTATCCAAAGGCTCAGTCAAACTTAGTAACAATTCCCACAGGCAACAAAGTACTAAAAGTAACAAATTCCTGTCCATACAGTGTCCTGGGTTGGAAAGTTTGCTCAGCACCGAGATTTGAAATAAGGACCAAATTCCAACAAATGTTACCTGTCTACATGCCACTGCCAAACTAGTACAATGGAGATGAAATGACAGAGTAGTTACTAGAAACCAGGCTCCAGCACTGTGTGGCTGGAGGTTTCTCTCTGGAATAAGCAAGCTGACCCTAAGTTAATTCTTCAGTGTTTAAAATGAAGACTTTTTTAAAAAATAACTAAAGTGTTAGATAATTACTGTTAGTTGCTGACAAGAATGAGCCATGTAACATCCATCAGAATCACTCCTACAAACAATAGGAAAATAGAAATCACACACTCAGGGGAATCATGCCACTTCTTGCTTAGTCGACAATTCAAAATTAAGGATACTGTTATCCTCCAAGCTTTTTTTTTGTTTTGGGAGTAAGCCCTGATTCTGTATTTCACCTTAAAACAAAATTAAAAAAAAAAAAAAAAAAAAAAAAAAAAGGACTTGCAAAGATTTTATTTAAGCTCTGTTTGCCCAAAGACCTACCAGACAGTAACAGACAAGAGTAGATCTGTTCTGGTGGAGTTATAACATGAAGGGGGTTTGGGGGTTGGGGGGGGGGAATCTGGCTCAGTTTTAAACTATAAAAATCCTGCAATTACAACCACTGCTGTGCACGCTCACCACGCCGGCTGGAGCCAGACACTTTCCCTCATGGTCCAGCCCAAGTCCATCTGGAGTTCATCAAGGAAGCCATGAGCCCAACAACTCACGTTAGCGGTCAAACAAAACCTGTGTGCTTTAGCACCCCAGACAGTCGCAGATTGCCCACAAGCTTTAAAACACAATCAAGAAAAGAGCCTTCCACCTGGGACCTCAGCCCTGCTCCACAGACAGTCATTTGGAGCCACTTAGCACAAGAATGCTGAGCCGGCCCCCACCCAGCATTGTTTCCTGTGTTGGAAAGCACAGGGGACCAATCTGGTATTTGCATTTAATACAGTTAATTTTCTTTTAACTTAAAAGAAAGGAAAGGAAAGCTAAGAACTGCTTGCTCTCTGCTCCTTGGAAGGACTACTTCACAGGGAGATACTGGGAGAAAATGAGAGTTGGGTACCCAAAGTTTTCCACCAATAACTGGGATGAGATTTCTGAAACAAAAGACCTTCGAACTGGGAACAGGCATTCAGTCCAGTGGCCATTCTGGGGACACTGGTTGCATGTTCTCCAGCAGGAGCTGGCAGCTATACATATTTCAGTTATTGCAAATGCTTCCATCCTGAGCTCTTTGTACTATTAAAGCCACATTATATGTGGGAGGGAAAAAAATGCTTCTTAAGTGACTTTTACTGCAAAATGCTTAAAGCCATGAAACTTTTAATTTACCTAAATTTAGATTTTAAAGTAATGTATGTTTCAGAAATAATTACCTTCCTTTTAGAGGACACCACATTTCCCTACATCTTTCCTATATTGTTTTCATGGCTGGAACACTAAAGAGAGATGTGAAGATACAATGTGTCCAGGGTTTCCCTGAACCCAGGAAAGAAACCAGTCAATAGGGAGCTCAGATTCATGGTTATATAAAGTTCTGTGAAAGAACATCTTCCACAGGAAACTTTTTAAAAAGACTTGCTGTGATAAGGTCAAAAGATAGGAAAGGAGGCGCTAACTAATTTACCCAGAAAGCCACAGGGCATAGGCCTAGAAAAATCACACCCCCCCATACTGTAGAGTCACTCTCCATCTTATCAGATCAGTGAGCATACGTGAAAATTATTAATTTTACAACATTTGGTTCTAGTTATCATTTTCTTCTTTCTAAGCATTTGGAAATCTGACTTCCAATTCAAATCTGCAAACACAAATACAGTGTAGCTTCTTAATCAATCCCACAGGGGCCTGCCAAGCTGCTAACTCAGCAGAAATATGGAAAAGCCGGAAAAACAAAAAGGCAGGCTGTAGCTGTTTTAAAACACTGATCCAAAGCGACTCGTAAATCAGCCTGCCATGCTCGAGTTTTGGTCTGGAAAATATAGAGAAACAGCTGTGGAAAACATAAGGACTGCTACTCCCTCCCCACCCCCAATAGTGAGTACCCTGTCCCAGAAGATTCCTAACAGGCAACACCAAAGAAGCCACACGACTACAAACTACCTTTCGGACTTTCTCCTCAGCCCTGCTAAAGAGCTCCAACACTTCTGCGTGATAAGATAAATCATCTGAAATTCCAGCTAAAATTTAATAACACTTGAGGTTCCAGTTGGCAATCAAACAATTCGCCCCCTTTGGCTAAATAACGTTATTTTAACAAGCCCCCCCCCCCACACTTGGCTTCAGAGCTCGGGGAGGCACAAAGCTCTTTGACTGAGGCTCCAGCAGTAAGTTTTAACAGTGACTTTCATTAAAGAACTGCAGGTTCCTTCTGAAAGCAGAAGGCAGTACAGTGTTATTATTGTTCAGCTCCAAGTACTCAGCTTTCCACACAAGGCTCTCCTATGGCAATAAAGGACAACTGGATAAAGTGGGGAAAACGTGTGTGTGTGTGTGTGTGTGTGTGTGTGTGTGTGTCTGTGTGTGTCTGTGTGTCTGTGTGTCGCGCGCACACACACAGAGATTCCTAACTTGTAGATTCAACAAAGGAAACAAAAGACACACAGCATATTTTTTTTCCAAAGTTTCTCATAAACTGTTCCAAAGACAAATGTTTGCTATTTTAAAAGCCCAAGGAAGGAGGGCTGTGGTGAACAATGATGCAGATTTCCCTATCCACTCCCTGGTCTTGGAAGCCATCGACCTAAGAGCTTTTGTAATTATGTAAGGTTTAACGAGGAGCAACTCACACCTCCAATGGCGGTACACACAAAATAACAGGGCAGAGGGATTGCGGGTTTGCCTTTTGCTCTTCTCTGAGGTGGGGAACAGACCTTTGAGAGGAAACAAAGGAAACGTTGACAATAAAGAACCTGAGACCACATGGCTTGGGATGCCTCCAGAGCCGGCCAGAAGTCACAAGAAGTACAAGGACGGAAAGGCTGTAGGATGAGCGATCACAGCGGGGCTCCTGACAAGGGGCCCGGCGCTTATTTATACAAGTGGAATGTATTTTCACATACGTTTACGGAATGCAGACGTGTATTGAGACAATTTACTACTGGCGGAAATGTAATTAAAGACTGTGCTAACCAAATAAACTGTAATTTGTTTTTAGTGTGCCACCAAATTATCTGCAAAACAAAATCCTAATTAGGTCAGCTCCCTTTAAGAACTTTTAAATAGGTATCGAATTCCCCCCCCCCTTTTGATTCAACGCAACTTCCAATCAAGGTCCACGCAGTTTTCTGAAATCCACCTACATTCAGTGGGCCACCTGTCATAGAGAAGCTACTGGAGAGGAGTTAGACCTAGTAAGTATTTCTAAAGGCACCCCAGGGAGACGAGGGAGGTCTTAGTTTTCTTTATCACCCATAGGTGCCCCTCCAGGCACTCCCATACTCGATTCCATATGTCCTCAGTAGGGCCTTTCTGCGGCTTTCAGGAACTCAGCAGCATGACCCCCCACCAGGCAAGAGGCAATTGAATGGAATTAGCCACAACTAATTGAAAGTCTTCCTGCTTCAGGCTCAGGTCTTTATCTCCCCTTTCACGAGTAATAAAAGCTGCTACATCAGACATTCCATAATCAGCCATTAAATATCAATCCAATTCTCGTTAATTCTATTTCCTTATTAAACTCCCTTTTAAGAGACCGTGTTGTTTGATGGTCAACAGGTTTATAACTGATGAAAGAATGGAGGTTGGGACACTGGATTAAAAACACGATTTCTTAAGCCGCCTGGCCACTACTGAAAAGACCTACGATGGTTTAAGAGCTGTGAATGTCTGCTAGGCCTAAATTTGAGAATCTTTAAGTATGAAGTGATTTGACTTCTTTTAAACGGGACTTAAAAAAAAAAAAAGTACAACTTTTGCTTTTTTGCTTATGGCTTAAACGCCCCCTCCAATTTTAACAAAATTAGGGGTTGGGAGAGAATAAAGAGAGCTGACATTTGTTAAGAGCTCGCATTTCCAAGTAAATTATATTTTCTTCCATGTTCTTCCACACAGTTGGCAGTGACTTCGGGTTTTCTGGCTTCCCAGCTAAAATCCGCCAAACTGCACTCAGCGCCGGCTCTAAACTTCCCCAGATCTCGGTTCTGAAAACCCATTTCCTTTGCTTTATCTACCCGGATCAGTCTTCGCACCCAATTTCTCACAGGGACCAAGACGCATAACAAAGTGGCCCAGGAGCGAGGCTGATGGTCTGCTAATGTGAAATTAAGCACAGCGAAGAAAAAAGTCTGTGCAGCTTAGACTGAGCCAGGGGTTCTAAGTGAAAGGCGCGCCTGCAGTGACTGGGGACAGGCAGGGACCCTAACCACTGAGAACCTACAACTGGGCCAGTATCCTACATCAACTCAGAAGAAAACTTGCAAATACGGTGTCTCGTAGACTGGCTCCTACGGTCGCAGGCGTCGGGTCTGCTCTCCCGGGAGTGGCGACCCAAGAACCCACCTGCGCGGATGCAGAGGGAGACTGAGTCCCCCACGGGGCTCCGCTAGCGGCCTGGGCGCTGCATAGTGAGCCCTGAGCCCCGGGACTCGGCGGACTCTTCTCTTCCCGTACCCCTGGCGGGCCGGTCCCTCCACCCCCACCCCACCGAAATGATACTGATACTCACAGCCGTGTGACCCAGGCCGGGAGAGGATCGGGAAGGCGAACCAGCCGCCGCCGGCTACAGTCCAGCAGGTCCCCGAGGCAGCGGCAGGCGGCTGGGCACGGGCGCTGAGCAGCGTCGTCCGAGAGCTGCCCGGGCGCCCCGTGGCCTCCGCTCCCCGCCGGGCCCGCGCGCCCCAGCCCCGCGCACAGCAGCAGCCCCAGCGCCGCGGTAGCCGCTCGGAGCCCGGGAGCACCCATCGCCGCGCGCGCCTCCGCCTCCGGTTCGGCCCGGAGCTCTGCAGCCTCGCGCACCCCCCGAAAGCACCAACTCCCAGACCGGGCTGGACACGCCGATCGCCGCCTCGTGCTCCTGGCCGCTCAGTCCCGGCACCGAAGGCCTCGCATGCCCGTGCACAGCGGGAAAGCCAGCGGCGGAGGACCGGCAGCGACGGTGAAGGCAGCGGGAGCGGCGTCCGAGAGCGCGATCGCACGCCGAGAAACTTTTCCGCCTGCGGCGGGCGGCGGGGCGCGAAGTCCCGGCGCGGCGGAACGGCGAGGCGGGGCGCGGAGGCGGGCGCGCGCCTATTGGCCCGCCGGGCACCCGCGGCCACGTGACAATAACAAGGCTCCAGCCCGGGGCCGGCGCCCGGGAGAAAGTGGAGCTGAGATTGAAGGAAATTCCGAGTTACATTTTCCAGCGTCTGCAGCCAGCAGTCTCCGCTATGTCCTGGGAACCATAGATCAGATGGAATGGGAGGGCGAGAGCGAGCCAGCGAAGGGCTGAGCCGGCTGGTGCTCTGAGCTGCAGTTACTTAGAGGAAACTTTAGGGAATACAGTTAAAGTAGTTGCAGTGTTCCGAGGCCTTTCAATTCCTAGGGAGAGAACTGGGTCGATTATTTTACTATTGGCGAATGAAACAGTGACGTTGATAAAAAATAGTTTTAATGTCAGTGCCAGTGGGGTCGTTTATGCCCATAAATTGGATATATATAATGTATGTGTGTAGCCTGGCAGCCCAGCACTGAAGGACAGAGGCAGGCAGACCTATGAGTTTCAGGCCAGCCAGGACAACACAGTGAGACCCTGTCTCAAATGTATGTGCATATGGATGGATGAAAGACATGATTTTGAATATGGTAGCTTGGTTTGTAATGGATGAAGCTGGAGGGGAGTGATAATAAATTAGTAAATAAACAAATAAATCAATAAACGAAATAATAAATTAATAAATCCAAGTTGGCAATCAGATTCCAAGCAATAGCTAAGAGGAATAAAAGCAACCACACTAATACATGCTAAGACTTTGATTAAAAAAAACACGCGCGAGTACACATACACACACACGTGCACACACTCGCGCGCGTGCACACACACATGTTCACATACACACATGTGCCCCCTCTCTCACACACCCACGTGCACACACGCGCATGCGCGCACACATGCTCTGTCACAAACACACACACACACACACACACACACACACACTTACCCTGGTCTACCTGCCTTTTGAATGATGACAGTTCTTGACTGAAAAGTCTAACAGACTTAAATAAGTTTGCCTGTCTGCTGTCTGTGGGGTATACTGAAGAAGAAGAAGGTAGAATCAAACTACCAGGCGCCCGGTGAAGGCTGTCTGGACGTACTCTGCCTGTAACCTGGGCGGCAAGATGTTGAAAGGGATGGAGACGTCAGAGCCGCTCTGCCAACCCCTTAGGGAAAATAGGCACTGAAGAGATGAGATTCCTAATATTTTGTGGAGTAGCATAAACTAATTTTAAGGCTCCGTTTCTATAGGCTGTTTGCTACATGGTATCTGCCCAAGCATGTCTGTGGCTGGGGCTACTTAACCAGTTAGATGATGCAGGATGAGATACCTGGTGGAATTGAGACTTTAACCCCACGACCATTAACTCGCACTGTAGCGTTCACCTGTGTAAGGACGGCCAATCATGGGGAAATCAAAGACTCTGAAGTTGACACACCCTAGTTTAGGTGAGATATCCCCTCCCCTTCTTTCCCTCGGTCGGTAGCTCCGCCATGTTTTAAAACGATAGACAAGAAATAGTTATTAGGATTCACAACAGTCATGGATTTTTCAGGTTCGTCTTGCTTGACCAATCCACATAAGGAACAAAACATTTGCTCCTCTGAAGTTTTTGAAAAGAAGAGCAGTATGCGCATGCGCATGCCCATGCCGTCCCACGGCGTGAGTGCCTGGGCTTGCCCCTGAGATGTCAGAGACCAATCGAAGTCTGTCGTCGGTGAGCGATGCTTGGCTCACTTTTCCTGGATGCACTCGGTTTCACATTCCTCATTAACTAGATTTACACTTCTATGCGTATATTCACAACTCATCCTGATATGCTGATGTCCCGGGTAGAACTTTCCCCTAAAGCACTCGCGCACGCGCGCGCGCACACACACACACACACACACACACATGCATGCCCGAACGCATATTCAAATTCAATGCTGTGCAGAATCATGTTTCAGCCCCCCTGAACCTCACTCCTTTTCTTTCTGTATTTACTGTCTCAAAGAAGGATGCTTTTACCCCATCCAGGTAACCCCCCCCAGACCCTAAAAAGTCAACCTACACCCTTAGCAATGTCTCCATAACCGACCAGCGTGTTCCGTTGAAGCCAACCCAGAAAGTGGGTACCTGTCTCCATCTCCTCAGACATCTTGCAAACCCCGGCCCCATGGATCAGGATGGCACCTCCTTCCTCTGTCAGTCACCCAAGTTCTCCCCTCACAATGTGAAGAGAGCTTCAGAAAGCTCAAACCGGGGCCTAGGATCCCACTGCCCGATTACCCTCGTGGGTTCCGTTGTCTTAGAAGTAAAGTTTGACATTCTGAGAGAGGACATGTACAGTTTTTCTCTCTGCAATAACCTTTTGAGTTTACTTTCTGCTCCTTCAATAGCTGTCCAGATCACTCTGCCCCTCTTTATGGCCTGGTCCATTTGTATATCAGGAATTCTTTCCAAAGACACTTCCCTGTCACCCTCTGTCCTCTCTGTAATACCTGTGGCCTCAGCCTCCTCTGGAGGCCACCGGGTCCTCCCCGTTACACTCTTCTTCAGGTGTGGGCCCCTGACAGTTAGTACCGGATCCTCCATAGGTCCGGGCTGGTTTGTGTTTATAATTACACAATTAAATTGGCATTGAATTAACCAGATACATATGAGCGTAACAGGAAGAAACACACTAATTTTTCATGCTAATGACCTGGGAGCATGGGAAATATCCTTTAAGGGTGACCACTGGAGCAATATCATCAAGTTAGGTTAGAAAAAGAGAGACTGTAGTTAAAAAACAAAACAAAACAAAACAAACAAACAAACAAACAAAAAACCCGGGAAGGAGGTACTCGGCTCAGTTAACACCCAGTACTGTGAAACTCATAACAAGTAAGGTTAGCACGTGCAAGTTCAGGGGCTCACATCTAGAGAGAACCCTCCTGTCGGACCATCCCACGACATACAAGAGAGGAAGGGTGGGGGGAGAGGAGAGGAGAGGATGAGGTAAAGGCAGCCTTCGTCCTTTCATCCGGAACCTGCTGCCAAATGTCATCAATCCATCCGTGAAGCCGGAGCCTTGAAGAAGCCTTCGAAGTCAACAGCCCGGCATTGGGGTTCAGCCTGCAGGACAAGGCACGGAGGATCTACCTATGGGGGCTGGGCATTCTGGCCACCCCCCCCCCCAGACAAGACCCAGAGGACACAGTCTATCTATGGGGGCGGGGCATCCTAGGGGCCACGGGATTTGGATGTAAAGGGACACATTCTACCTATGAGGGTTGACTATTCTGGGGCCCACAGGACATGCGCTCAGAGGACATATTCTCCTGAGGGCATTCTGGGTGCGCAGGATCTTCCTCACAGTGGGAGCCCATTTCCGACTCTGAGGATACTTTGTTGCAAGGTCAAGACGGGCCTCCCTTTCCCTCTCTTTCCCTCCTTCCCCTTGCTCCTTCCTTTCTGCCTCTGCTTTCTGTTGATGATGCAACAGAAAACCTTCCCCAGATGTGGGACCTTGACCTTAGACGTTCCAGCCTCCACCACTGTGACACACATCTTTTTTCCTTTGCAAATTACCAGGCTTCGGGGATTCTGTTACAGTGGCACAAAAATGAACTACCGATTCCTTCGATTTCCCAACATTTACTCTCAGGAGTAAACAACAGAGACTCTGGAGACAACCTTAGCAGATTGCTTGCTGCTCCTG
The DNA here is from genome assembly GCA_964023405.1 of Apodemus agrarius. Lineage (NCBI taxonomy): Eukaryota > Metazoa > Chordata > Mammalia > Rodentia > Muridae > Apodemus > Apodemus agrarius. The sequence continues at coordinate 4,600,166 of OZ030026.1, forward strand.
GCAGGTTAGTGTTCTTTTATACACACATACACACCGCACCTAGGGCTGACTGAGGTGCTGTGGTTAATGTCTCGTCAATGGGGCATTTAGTATGAGGTAGTCACATTCTTTTCACTGGGAGTCACCTAACGTTTCAATTAAAATGAGATGAAGTGTTAGGTTTCTTCTTCCCCTTTCAAGAGTCACGGCTGTCACCAGGTAGTTGAAAATGAAAACTGACTTTGCTGTGGAAAATGCCTAAATCACACCCAAGTTTCTCATTGTAAACTTTTCTCTGGTGAATGCGAAGTCCATATTTTTCAAAATGCCTACTATTCTGTGCCTACTAGTCCATTCCATGGTTAGTAGTCGCCAGAACCAGAGCTGCTCCTTACACACTAGTATTTCTCTCTCTCTCTCTCTCTCTCTCTCTCTCTCTCTGTCTCTGTGTGTATGTGTGTATCTCTCTCTGTGTGTCTGTGTGTGTATCTCTCTCTGTCTCTGTGTGTGTGTCTGTCTCTCTGTCTCTGTCTCTGTGTGTGTGTCTGTCTCTCTATCTCTGTCTCTGTGTGTGTGTGTGTCTGTCTCTCTCTCTGTCTCCCTCTCTCTCTCTCTGTCTCTCTCTGTCTTTCTCTGTGTGTGTGTCTGTCTCTCTCTGTCTCTCTGTCTGTCTGTCTCTCTCTGTCTCTCTCCGCCTCTCTCTCTCTGTGTGTGTCTCTCTGTCTCTCTCTCTCTGTCTCTCTCTCTGTCTCCCTCTCTCTCTGTCTCTCTGTCTCTCTCTCTCTCTCTCTCTCTCACACACACACACACACACACACACACACCCCTGGCAAGTGAGAGACCTTCTTATCTTGAGTGCTGGCAAGGCCGCTGACTCTGAGATAAGGAGCAATCGAGGTGCTGGATTGTCAGTTTTAACATCCAAGGACAAGCATGACTCTGGCTTGCGGAGTCCTTGCCTTATCATTACAATGAATGACACGGTTTGTGTACCTGTGAACTGTGAAAGGGGGAACAGATAAGGCAGGGGAGAATGAGGAGTTCAAAAGTCCCAGCTAGGGTTGCCAAGAGGAAATGGTCCCTGCTCGGTAACCCAACCCGGAGCCTCCCCTCATTACGGCATTAGAGCAGATAGACTGTGGTCACCCCGGCCTCTCTCTCTCTCTCTCTCTCTCTCTCTCTCTCTCTCTCTCTCTCTTTCACACACACACACACACACACACACACACACGCTGCAGTTTCAAACAGAAAGCAGAATCTTGCTCTACCAGTATCTGGGTCTAGAAAGAAAGAGGTGACTCCCCAGCCGGTTTGCTCCAGTTGGCTGACCGCGTGGTATTATTGGAATTAAAAGCAAACACTGTTATCTGAACGTTGACTTAGCTGCAGATGAAATACACGCTGCTTTAGTTTTTATTTATTTCTAAAATCACCCTCTAGGATGAGTGTGAGCTCTGAAGGAAACTCACAGGGTGAGTAAAAGCGGATGCGGATGGACGCCGCGGAGGAAACCATCTAGGTGCTGCCTGGTGCTCCTGGTTGCTAGGGAGCTGGGCGATGGCAGGGGGCCCAGGGCACTCACCGGGGCTGCTCCATGCCATGCCCTGGGCACCCTGCCCTTGCCCTGAGAGGATCCCTTCCGAGTTTCAGTCCTTCCAATGCCTTTACTCTACTCCCATCCCCCAACAAACATCAGTCCTCAAAGTCCACTGGGACATCTCAACCATGAAAGGTTCCAAACCAGTCCTTTCTGGAGTGCAGAACAGGGCAGAACTTCCGGTCGCCACCGGAAGTGGAGAAATCAGAAGGGGAAGTGCTAGAGCCCTCCATAGCCTGACAGCGCCTCTTCTACATTCCTGTTCTAGAAAATGGCTCAAACACAATACTGTGCTACCCGGTGGAACCTCGGTAACTTTTAAAGTCCTGTCTAAAATCCAATCCTTAATATCAACACTAGGATGTGTTTTAATAAATACACAGTAATATATTTACTATAAATAATGTATAACATCATAAATTATGTGGAGACAGAAGGAGAAAGAGACGGGGGAGGGGGTTGGGGCTGGGCGGGAGAGGAAGTGTGTGTTTGTGAGTGTGCCCCATGAGAATGCAGTGCCCACACAAGTCAGACAGGGCATCCGATCCCCTGGAACTGGAGTTACAGTTGTGGGCTGCCATGGGGTGCTGGGATCTGCATCTGCGTCCTCTGTAAGAGCGGCCAGTGTTCCAAACCACGGAGCCCTCCCCATCGTGGAGCTGTAGTCTGTACATTACAAGCTGTCAAATTCTTTTCATTGTTCAGGGAAGTCAGATGGGTGAACCACAGAAATAGTTTGCTGCTGGAACCGTTTACTAGTGATGTTGCTGGGACTGACTGACCTTTTAGCTGTTAAATGATACTGAAATTGAGAACTTAAAAGAAGGCATTTAGTGACCTCACGTCAGGTCCTAAATCTATTGTTATGGTAGCATACTGTATGGATTTTATTAGGATTTCTATTGTCTCATCTCAAGAAGTTATCCATTAACGCAATTTTCTATTATGTATGCCATAAGGTCAGAGAGAATTATTAAACTTATTTACAAAAAAAAAGGACTTCTACTTCTACGTGCCTTTGGGAACTTCCTTGTGAAATGTTTGTGTCCTGATTCTCTTGTGAACATGTGTCTACACTGTTCTAAGAATTAATTTGCATTCCCAAACTATGAGAGAACTCATGAATGATCTATTTATTGTTTTTATTTACAGCTTCATCCTTTTGGACATTTTATAATTACTCAGGCCCATGCTATTAGTAAGGTATCTTTATGTTGCATGTTCTCAGAATCCAGTGTCCTGCACCACGAGCTCAGCCTCCGTCCCTACACAGCAGGACACATACTATCGTGCTATCAAGTATTTCAAAATAGAAAACAAGAAAATTCCGACGGCATGAAGTCGGTTTTAAACTGTCACTCTTGTCCTAGAAAAATAGGCAGGATAAACACTGCACTGCAAAAATCTTTGTATTTTAGTATAAGGTCAGTGAGATTGTTGAGCCTTTGCTGACCAGACTGACAACCTGAGTTCAGTCCGCGGGGGTCCACGCAGTAGTAGGAGCAAAGCTACTCCACTACTTGTCCTCTGACCTCCACCATACTGGCTTAACGCATGCGTGCATGTGCACACAAGCACACATGCACGCACACACGCATGCACAGACACATGCCCATGAAATGAATGAATGAATGAATGAATGAATAAATAAATGTGATAAAATCATAAAACATTTTAGCCAAAACTCTTACAGAGTTCTACGGTGCCCAGACGTTAAAACAAATGGTCCCCATCGGAATCCTGGCGTGGAGCCTGTGGGTGCTGAGGAAGCTCGCTGTCCCGCCTCCTCAGCCAGCTTACCTGTCCGCGGCAGGGGCAGGCCGGAGCCTCCTTTCCACAGCTTTGAGGGAAGGGGTGGGCGTTCATTCTTTCAGTTCCCAGAAACGAATCCCACCTGCCCTTTCCTCTCATTCAAGCTCTTCTGTACCCATCCCGCCCCCAACTCCCAGAGGAAAGTAGAGTGCTTAGCCAGCGATATTTTTTGAACCTTTTCTATGCAATTTAAAGAGTCGCAGTTGTTTTTAACGGGGCTCACAAACGGTCCTCATTTCCTGACATGCTCCCTGGGAGACGTCCGGGACCGTTTCTTTTCAGCTTCTATGTCTTACAGAGACGAGAATGCAAACGTGGAGGTGGAGTTCTTTGCAGCTCCTCGCATGTCAGCAGGCAGCATTTGCAAGCTCCTGCAGTCCCTCATTCCTGCTATTCCTTGTGCGGTGCTGGGGATTGGGCCTGCGGTGCCACGCGTGCTCTGCGCATGCTCAGTCGCTGAAGCGTCTCTCTAGAGTTCACTCTTGAGCCAGAGTCTTATGAAGTTTTTCAGGCAGGTCTCAAAGGTTATATCCTCCGGCCTCAGCATCCCAGTACTGAAAATATAGATATCTACCATCACACCTGGCTTTCTTAATATTCTCTAAGTGTCCAGTGTGTACTAAACCATTTATTTCCTACAGAGTATCTGCATATTGTCAAGTATGGAAACCATGATATGAGATGCTAAGAAACTCACGTGTGTTGGAGTCGGGATTCCAGTGTAAACCATCTGACCCCACAAGTCGCCCCTCACCCAGTGCAACGCACCCTTTTACTGTAGAGTTGGAAGAGGTGGGCTTCCAGATCCTCCCTCAGGGTTGCCAAGAACAGCTTTCAAGCCCCCAGCCCTGGAGCGACAGGGCGGCCTGGCATTGCAGTTGCGGCCCCTCCCTCTTTTGGCATTGACTAAAGTTGGGTGAGATGGCTCCTGTTATCTCTTTAGAGTCTGGTCTGTAAGGGGAAGGTGGTTGCCCTTGCCTTCATATCAAAATGAGGCCTGAGAGTTCCTGGAGGACAGTCCCGTCTTCTGAAAGGTTTAGTCTGTGACATGAGCCCACCCCAGCTCTAGAAGTGCTGCGGCCCATTAGGGACTTTTCCATCCCTGCTCCACAAATGGAACCTGGCTAGGAACCTAGGCAGCTCCTTATTAGAGTTAGAGTAAAACACCAAGAGAGAAGGGTGTTTCCTTTCTTTACAATGATTTTGTGTGGACCACTTAGTTGAGAAACTGTGAATGATAACTGTGATCCAAGAAGCTAAGAGAGACAAGTTAGAGCTGGACCTATGCCCCACCTGTTGAGAATCGTTACCTGCGGTAACCGTGTTTCTTTTCCTTTGGTTTAAAGACCAGTGCTAAACTCTGCACCCTTCTAACTCGTGTACAGCATAAAGAGAGGTTTTTAAAACAAGAATTTCAAATTGGCTCACTTTCCCATCAGATTTAGTTTGAGGTTGTCCTTCAAACTATTACCCAGAAACATCTGTAGAGCGTCCCTCAGTTGGGAGGCTCTCCCTAATTAGCTGATGACTAAGCGATATTAGAGTTAATCATTGATCAAATTCAAGACCAAGGATGAGAATATGTTAGTGGTGTGGTACCTGTTTAGTGCACATGAGACCCTGGGTTCGATCCCAATACTGTAAAAATCCAACCTTGGAATCTAATAACCAGCATTATTTAAAATGGTGTGGGTTACCTGATTCAAGTTGTAAGGTTAACTTTTTTTTTTTTTTTACTCTATACTTAAGTTAGTACCAGGGACAAATGATTTCTACAATAAATAATACAGCTGTTAGAAAGGTGAGCCTTCTAGAACTCTAATACAAACAGATACACATGTGCTAAGAGCACAGGAAAACGTGCTAGAGACACACCCACGCTGGGTTAGACATTGTAAATTCATTTTTATTGTCTAATATTATGTGCCCTCATCTATCATTTGAATCTATGCACCAAAAGACTTCATATAAAAGTATATTGATTCTCCAGATTTTTTAAAAAATCATTAAAAGGGAAGCTTAACTGAACAGTTGATCCTGGTATAAAGAAGTGTGTGGTTTGGGTAGTTTTATCAGTAGAATTGGATTCTGGACTTTACTCTGGTAAAGATGTGTTCTACCACTGAGACACTCCTCAAGCCCTAGTGGGGGGGGATGAGGGGGATGGGGGTGTGGGGAGGTAGGGGAGCATGCTTTAAAAGGCAAGGGGATCCCTTCATGACTTGAAGTTGAAAGAGATATTTAGCCGGGCAGTGGTGGCGCATGCCTTTAATCCCAGCACTTGGGAGGCAGAGGAAGGCAGATTTCTTTGTTTGAGGCCAGCCTGGTCTACAGAGTGAGTTCCAGGACAGCCAGGGCTACACAGAGAAACCCTGTCTCGGAAAAAAAAAGAAAGAAAGAAAGAAAGAGAAAGAAGGAAGAGAAGAGAAGAGAAGAGAAGAGAAGAAGAGAAGAGAAGAGAAGAGAAGAAAGAGATATTTATTTGTAGTGATGAAAATATATCATGGGAAATTAAAAAGAGATGTGAAGAATTAATTACACCAGATGCCCACAGACCTGTCCCCAAAGAACTGAGGAACGCTGTAAGGAGCTGAGTGTTTCTCCGAGGTCTGTGGCTGGTGGTGATGCCACTGCCTTAGGAAGAAAGCACTGCAGCATCCTGGGTCTTCCCTGCAGGTTTGGGTCATTTCCTATAGAATTCTCAAGTGTCTCCCAGTGCGGGTGGGATTCTCTAGCTCCTTAGTAACTATACTTGAATTCTATTCATCCAAGACGAGAAAGGTGACAGCCGAGCTGTGCATGCTTGAACCCCTGATTGTGACTACAAAGGCACTTTACAAGGTTTTCCCAGAGGTGTTTAGGAAAGCGGCTCTTAAATAACCGTTCAAATGCGGGCTGTTTAAAAATGGCATAGACACCCTAAAGTACTCCGTATTTGGTCAGGATGCTTGTATCTTAAGACAAATTTTGCATATCTAAGTCAGAGATTAGGAGGGAGTCACCAGCTCCTGGAAACTCCAGTATTTTAAAGAATCCAAGGTTTAGGACAGTATCCCTGAAACGGTTCTCACTTTTCATCCTAGCTGGTTATACAGCTTGCGCGGAACAGTGTTCCCCGACATCTACAGGCCGCGGGGTGGAGCGCGCAGGGTAAAACTGAAGATCTCACAGATGATAGCTTTTCCGGTGGGCCTGGGGGTACTTTTAGCATCAGACAGAGGAGGCGGTCTCAGACACACCCACCATCTGACCCCTCCCATCTGCTGTGAGAAGTTCTACAAGCAGAGTTCAGGGACCTGGGACATCGGAGGCAGGGCATCTCCTTTGATGTGGTCCTAGGACTTCTTTTTCTAGGTGATGGAGGATTCTCTCAACCATGCGCTCATGGAATTCCCCTCTCTTCTCACCCAGCTCCATCAAGAATATAGATGAATGCGAAGAAAGAACATGCAGATAGACTGCAGAGGGTCTATCTTAACTATAGCAGCCTTGGGCCAGGGTTGGAATCTGGGCGGAAAAGCATATAAAGGGTTGCCTTCCAAAATGTTTACAAGCACAAGGAGAATTCTCTTCGTCATGTACTTACATGCTAAGTAACTATAAGGAAAGTGCTGTGGTACAAACTAATTCATATCATCAGTCAACACCAAAGTGTTAGGTAAGCCCATAGGCTGCTCCATCCAGTTGTCTATTGTGTGAAAGGCAAACAGAAATGCTCATTTAGTCAGTGTGGCAAAGAGAAAGGGCAGGAGAGCCTGGTGTGTTTCTATGACAACGCTTTCCAGGAAGTGTGTGTGTGTGTGTGTGTGTGTGTGTGTGTGTGCTGACTTTAGTTTTGTGTGAATCTTGTTCCATTTATTTATTTAGTCACTTATTTATGGGCCTTTATTCATGGACAGTTTAATACACCTATATTCTGATTTCTAGTCTTTTTTTTTCCCCCCATGTCTCATTATTCCTTCTCGCCCTGCTCTCGTCCATCGAAACCCTTCTTTCTAACATGTCTGCCTCGCACGGTGAGGTTTTTTAATGTGTACGTTAGGGTATGGAAGGAAGAGAGGGAGAGGACCGGGTTGCCGTCAAATCGCTCCCACGAGCGTGTGTGGGAGTTTATCCAGTGGACCTTGAGCAAATTCTCAGCGGCTACAAATCTGAAGAAAATCTCAGCCTCCTTCTCCCGAGCAACCATTAACAGCCAACTGTTCCCCTGGGAAGTGGGGGAGGGGCACCCACCAGCCCTTTCCCTGTCCATGAGAAAATGTTGGAAATGCTGACTTGTCTAATGCTGTCCGGGTTTGTTCAGGTCACCATTGCTGTTAGGACCTGCGTTCTGATCGCAGGGCACCACCCCATGCTCTGGCACTTACAAACTCTTTACCCCACCTGAGTCTTTGAAAGGATGGTACAGATGACGTGTGTGCTGGCTTCTTACTAGAGATGTGCTGTGTGAGTGTCCTGTGCTCTGGGATCCAGGCCCTGTCAACATCTGAATACTCAGCCTCAAGAGGCTGTATGTAGTCTTTCACTGTGACTCTCTCTCTCTCTTTTACTGTACCCCTCACCCACACGATTCCCACTCTATCTCAGTTCACTGCCAGTTACCTCTCACAGGGGGGAAGACCTGTGAGCTCATCTTTTAAAATATCTGCAGATTCTAGCCAGCTCCAACACCTCTGGGCATTCTCACTCCCCGAGTCCAGACACAATGTCTTTCACCTGAGCTGACTGAGAAGCCTCTTGATCCGATGCTGGTGCTGCCGTGAAATCCCCGCAATTCTCTTCACACAACAACCCACACACATCTTCTTCCCCAAACGGATCCCTCCGAGCCCCTGCTCGCAGCCCTCCCATGGCACGCTCACACTTGAAACAAACTCGACAGGCTTCGTGGTGATCTATCCGGTTTCCCCGGGACCTGCTCTCTTCTCCAACATTGCTGCGGCAAAAACCTTGGTTTTCTTTCCTTTCCTTTCTAGAACACGCCAAGGTCATTTCTACCCAAGACAAGTTTCTATTGTTGTTTTTTTCTACACAGTCTCCTGGTAGCCTCTGGTTTCACCGTTTCCTCAGTAGGGTCCCTGGTTAAACTTTCTCCTGGAAACTCACCTCCTCTCCCTCCATTCCCTGCAAAGCAACCTCTAGTTCATACCCTACTTAATTTTCTTTGCTTTATTATAATTAACTGAAGCCACAGCACACACATGTATGGATGGATGTATAGTTTATATCCTATGTCCTCTACTGGAATGTAAGAATAGGAGTAGGCATTTGGTCCTGCCTTCTACTGAAACTTCATGCATATCTAGAATGAAGCCTGCACCTCTATTCGGCAGAACCTTACCTAATACCTGAATCCCTACAGCTGGCCCGCAGGGCTCCATCCCTCTATCATCAATGCTTTGGTGAACACAGGAGCTTTGGCTGAGAATCAAGGGAGGCCATTCTTCTCTCACGCAGACGTGGGTGCTCTCAAGAATGGATGATCCTGCCCGGAACACATCTTTTCTTCAGCCATTTTCTCACACCCAAACAAAACTCGTCCTGTTTGAGGATGGAAGGCAAATGCTATCTAGTTCCGATCAATTGAAAAGCAGCTGGGGGGGGGTATTTTATCCTGAAAGTAAGCAAAGTTAATTTTGTCCTATGGTACCTACTGTGGTGACGTTCAGCTCATCACGAGACAAATCAATAGCAGAGAGTAAAGGGGAGAGTTGACAGACTCAGGTGCTCCACCCTTGCTGCCCGCACTGCCCACCCCCTCAGTGCAGAGTCTTCGGTCAGCAGCCGTCTGTCCACCTACCCTGCCCTGCCTTTATAACTCCACCAGACTCCTGGAAGACAGCAACTGAGGCTTCGGGGACCAGGAGCTTCTTCCTCTCTTGTCTCCAAGCAGACAAAACATTTTCTTCCTCGTTTTGACACAGTCTCCTTACATAGCCCAGGTGATCCCAAAGTCACCATCACCGTCTTAGCCTCCCCGACGGCTGGAACTGCATGGGTGTTCTACCACACCCAGAGAAAATGTCCTAGTGGAACAAGAACTCTTGTTTCAGAAAAGCAAAGGACTATCAATTTGTACTTTGTAGCCAGGGGAAAGTATTTTCCTATCACTAGACATGCCTTACACCTAGCACAGCCTGACGGTGCAAGACCTATGGACTCACCTGTGTGGGGATATGTGTTCTGAAATGAACAAAAAGATAGGGAGAAAAAGGTTGAGCAGACAAGCATGGGCCTGAGAGCCTGCCTCATGATAGGACAGAAGCAAGGCCTCATCACACACAGAATATCTCAGACAGTGACACCATAGACGCACACAAGTGAAACTCCTGACCTTAAAAATTGGTCGGAGGATAATTTTAATTTGGAAGCCACTGTTTCCCACATGTGACTTCTATTTAAAATGCAGCAATGATGTCACTGAGGTAGATCACAAAGGGCTGGGACTTTAAGCGAAGGCTGCCTCACCGCATCTGTGGGCAATGTGTTTCATAAAGAAGACTCCAGCTTTCCCCGGCCATGTCAAGACCTCTCCCCTAGCTCTTCTCCAGCATTACTTCTTAAAAGCAGATACAAGAGTCATCTATCCTCAAAGCCGGGACTTCGTGTGTTTTCTAGTTAACAAATAAATACTGAGTTCTTGCATGTTTCTGTCACATCTGGTAGAAGGCTAGTGTGCGGTGTACGATAAGCCAGCCTACAAATTAAACTAGGGGGAGGGTGGTGGTCGAAGGCAGTGAGGGTGGTTTTCTGGTTTGAAATAAAAGCATAGGCTCACTGTGTGTTTGAATTTTAAATATCTGAAGAAAAATAGCCCAGGTCAAAGGTAGGAGTACATTTTTTCATTAAACACTTTAAAAGTCCTGCTCTTATTTGGGTTGGATTAAAGCAAATCATTAGCTTTACAGTAACCTGGGTCAGGGCTGGCCCAGCGGAGGGAATGGCTCTGTGCCCAGCAGACCGGGTCTGCAGAACAGCCTTGGTGGCCCTCTTCACAGGTGTTCTCCAGCACAGAGTTAAAGTCTCTCCGTGTGGGGTCTCCATGATTCACTGTTGAATTTTCACGAAGAAAGAAATTTCTCAGGGTGGGGGGTGGGGAATGCAATAGCAATTGGCACCAGAAAATGAACAGCCGTGTTTGGTGTGATGTAAAACCGTTCCTTCTATTCTGAGTCCTTTGGCTGTGTGAGATCTGTAACTATTGTTGTGCAAGGGACATCTTTCTGGGTCTCTCTTGGCCATACTCCCTCCCAATGTTTACTGGACACATTGCAGAGTGGACATTTCTTGGGTTAAGAAAGAAATGTGGGGGAGAATGGTTATCCACAGTGGCTAATGGCCTGAGAGCTAGTGTGGACGAGACCTTTGCTGTCTGCTCCTTGCTATTATTGAGACAATGCTAAGACTGTGTCCAAGCTAATGATCAGCTGTAAAGCATAATCTACAGTCTACGAGCCTAAGTGCCTAGCACACCTTGTCTGCTCAAAGGATGAATGTGGGTGCATGCTTGGAGATGAACAAAAAGAGAAGGATGAAAAGACTGAGAAGGTGACTTTGAACCTGGGAGTCAGATCTGAAGTGCGATGCCTGGGTATTTTCATGAAAATGCACAGATCCTTGGCCTATGAACTAGGATGTCTGTGCTGAAGCTGTATCTCAGATATCATGACAGCAATAAACATGCTGTGCTCGAATCCCTTTGCTATGCTCACCTAAGAGTCCTTTGAGCATTTGCCTAGGAGTGGCATAGCTGGATCACTTTATAGATTCTTCTTCCTTAATTTTCTAAAAAGGGCTCTGCTCGTGCAAAAGAATTTATTCCTTTGACTTTGATATGAATTCTCATTTATTTAATTTCCGAAAAGGAAACCGAGTGGTGTGCTCCGTGGTCTCGAGCTTGGGATTTGGGTCTTGAGATTTTTGCATTTTTCTGAAAAGAGCCACATCCCACTTTTTATATCCAATGTTCAGCATCATGTTCATATTTACTGAAACAAATAGAAAATTAGAAGAAACAAAATCAAATTCTGTTGCGGAAGTTACAAAGGAGAGTTGTACAGTATTTTTACTATTAAAAATATAAAAGAATAGGTCATACTCCTGTTACTTGGAAAATAAAGAGAAAACACTTGGTGACATACAGTTAGAAGATACTTAGGGTGTGGAAAGGTGTGTGTGTGTGGGGGGGATTGTGGTCCACAGCAGGTAAGAGTTTGCATTCAAATCCTATCTTCAGCAACATGGCAACTGTTTCCAAGGCTCACTTTCCTATCTCTACAATGGGTGTGCCTTATTCGCTGTTTTATTGCTGTGAAAAGACACCATGACCATTGAAACTCTTAGAAAAGAATCATTTAAATGGGGCTGGCTTACAGTTTCAGAACTTTAGTCTATTGCCATCATGGGGGGAAGCATGCCATCATCCAGGCACATATGGTGATGGAGAAGGAGCTGAGAGTTCTACATCCTGACCCACGAGGAACAGGAAGAACAAGGCAGAGAGAACTGGCTCTGGTATGGGCTTTTAGAAATCCCATCCAAAGAGACACACTTCCCCCGACAAGCCACACCTCCTAATCCTTCTCAAACAGTGCCAGTCCCAGATGACTAAGCTTTCAAACAGGGCATCCTCAGGGGCTCACTGGGACTTACTATTTTCAATGCACTTACAATGTAACAATGTAACAATAGTACAGATTAACACATTTTTGAATAACCAACCTTGAAACAAATACAACGACTGGATATTTTCTTGGCCAGATTGTGACAATGTTACAAGTAGAGTGGTCAACTGCCTACCTTCTCTCTGCATAGCTGAGCTCGTCTCCCACCCCTGTGTTTGAACATGTATCCTCAGCAGAGATAATAAGCACTGAACATCCACATCTTATACCTTGTTACCCGCAGCAGAAAAAAAAAAGGGTAGAAACTAAAAGGAAAAGGCTGGGTGCCTTTAATGTCTGAGTCTCTCTCCTCTCTCCTCTCTCCTCTCTCCTCTCTCCTCTCTCCTCTCTCCTCTCTCCTCTCTCCTCTCTCCTCTCTCCCCTTTCCCCTCTTCCCCTCCCTCCTCTCTCTCTTCTTTTCTCTCCCTCTTCCTTTCCCTCTCCCCTTCTCTCTTCTCTCTCCTTCTCTCTACCCTCTCTGGAAAACTCAGAGAGGAGAAATACCAGGGTGAACAAAAGAAAGGAAACCAAGACCTCCTAAACAAAAGTAGGAACATTGTTGCTCAGAAGGAGTAATTCAAATCAGCAACAGCCTAAACAGCTCCAACTGAGAAGAGATGGCAGAGTTCCCCGAATTAATTTTTACAGAAGAGCCTTCAACCTTCAGTGGCTCAAAACTTTCCACCCCCTTTTACTAGTTAGAAGGATAAAATCATATCTTACCTATGTGAGTGGGGATTATTTTAGGATTTCTAAACTATGCATTGCCCTGGGAGAAAAACACTCAGTCTTTCAAGGTGAAACTTGAAATATTGGCTTTATGTTATTAATTATATTTTTATGGGGATACTAACTCAATTCTACTTGGTTTTTGAATTATACTGTTTGATGCTTGGGGCTGTACATGGCTACCATAAGAAATGGGCTTTAGAAATATCTCAAAAGAAAGTTTAAAAAAGAAAAAGGACCTTTCTTCTCTCCAAAAACTTAGAAATATCTCTTTCGCTATTTTCTCAGGCTGATCAAGACGTGTAGCCATTTTTTGTAACATTTTAATTAGCATAGGTTATGAGCCCCTAAACTTACCTGTTGCAAGTGGCTCCACAGTGTTTTACACTGCGTTTTATTTACAGTGTTGCTTCTCTAAGCTGTATGTAGTTAGTCTTTCTGATCTTCCTGGAGAGGAAGGAATCTGATTACCTACAGGTCATTTGTATCTATTCTTATTTGGATTTTCTGATGTCAATCTACCTAAACAATGAGAAAAAGACCAAGCACATATATGTGGAATATCAGAATTCTTCTTGCTGAAAACTTCAGTCCATAGGAAGACCTAACACTATCTTGCCATCATCTTCCAAGTAGAATGGAATACTTGCCGACAGAAGCTATAAGATTAGAAGAATGGCTTAGGAATTTAAAACTGTCTATTCTGGTCAACCTGGCTCAAAATGACCTCTTCAAAAACCATAAATTATTTCGATGTATGCTTTGATTTTTGAGGTGTTATGTAGACAGGATCTGCACACGGTGTCAAGGGAGTCTGACGCCCATAATTCTGATTGGAGGCCTGAGCTCTGGGCACAGTGCTTTGAGCTGTAATCTCTGTTTACTAACACTATTTACTTTCTCTCAGTGATTAAAAGAGACACACGACAGGCAGGAAACCTGTTGAAACCTGTTAGTAAATAATGGAAAAACAGGAGCGGAGCCCTGGCTTTATAAACAGTGAGAATGTTTAACAGAGTCTGAATTTGACTTAAATGCTCACCAGGGCCAAGAGTTTACCAATGCTTTCCACACACCAGACACTTGGTTGAAAACCTTATGCATCCTATATCAGTCTTTGCCCCTCCTGATAACATTGGGAAGTGACTTTATTATTATCAATATTTACAAGTGAGGAAACTGTGGCCTTAGTTAAAGAAATTGACCCAAAATCTCAAGCTAGGTAAATAAGGCAAGGTGGGGAAGGCATGTTTTATATACATACATACATACATACATATATATATGTATATATATATACATATATATATGTGTGTGTGTGTATATATATATATACACACACACATATATATATGTGTGTATGTATTGGAGACAGTTTCTCATACATCTGAGACTGGTTTAAGATTTCTTTCTTTCTCTCTCTCTCTTTTTAAAAGATTTGTTTATTTGTTTGTTTGTTTTATGTATATGAGTATGCTGTCACTGTCTTCAAACACACCAGAAGAGGGCATTGGATCCCATTACCGATGGTTGTGAGCCACCATGTGGTTGCTGGGAATTGAACTCAGGACCTCTGGAAGAGCATTCAGTGCTCTTAACCATTGAGCCATCTCTCCAGCCCCTGGGTTAAGATGTCTACGTTGCTGTGAATGACTTAAAAACACATGATTTTCCTCCTTCCTTTTCCTAAGTTGTGGAATTACCAAAACAACATTTTGTTTACAGAGTATTGGAGTTGAAACCCAGAGCACAGTGCATGCTAGGCCAACACTTTACCAATGGAGCCACACCCCCAGCCTTGGGGTTTCAACTTTTAAGCCTCTCTAGTATGGTTCTGTGGTAAAGGAAGACTTTAAATTATTCTATCTGGAGAAGATGCTATGGAAAGATTAGATACAGATGTTGATATTAATGGTCAGGTTGAGTGATCGGTTTCCTGTGCCCTCTGACTGGCCAATGACATCATGAAACCCTGACAGGAAGTGTTGCTCATTACTGTTTAGAACGTTCTTTAACATTGCAGTTGTAAAGCCTCCAGATAGTTCTTACATTCCCTGTTGCCTGGAGGTTCGGCAAGGCCTCAGCCTCAAAACTGTCCTCTATAATTCATTTTAGGGAAACAGTGCAAATCGTTGCTGCCATGACATAGTGATATGACATGAATATCACTATGTCGAAAGTGACAGAAAATGGGACAGAAATATGAATCAGTGTATGAAGAGTATGGCATCTTTATGCTATAGATATGATAAGGGTGTTTTTAAAATGACTTAAGGGAAATATGGCAAGCTCCTAACAAATGATTGTATCAAGCTGGATCATATTTTCCCCTTCTTTATGGCGAGATTTAAAGATGGTTGTTAATTAATTTCACATGAGAAAATAATTAACTAATAGAGAAGCAAACTGGAAAAACCTCAGTGTATGGAGAGAAGTTTCTGGCTGTTAACATGCAGGGGTTCTTGTCCAGCACGTGCAGCCGCTAATCAACATGGTGGAGCTCAAGATGATTCAGTTTTTCCAGTCAAACGAGTTCACCACGATACGTAGATCTGGAGAAAAGAACTGAGTACTAGCTAGACCCTGGAGAGAATCACAATGAACTCTGAGGAAGAACGGGCTGGGGCGAGATGGGAGAACAGGGGGAGAATTTTTGTAGAAATCCTGTTGAGTTTTTACATTGGGTTGGCTACATGACTAGTTCCCATCAGAGGACTGGTCATTTGATATGGATCACTGGAGCAGGAGCTAGAGGTCACGATTATCAGTAGAGGAAACGGTATCAGTATCTGAGGACACAATGATGATGACTGTGAGGATGTGAAGTCTTTTGAGGAAAAGATTCTAGAGAAAGATCAGAGCCAGGGTACGAGCCGTGGACACTCAGATGTGCGGTGTGAACTATGACATCGCTCTTCTGTGAGTCAAGGGTATCGAAGGTCATCGTCACTGAAGTGAAGCCTCTAGGTGTAAAACTCAATTTTTTGAGGATAAAGGGAAAAAAAAAAGATAAGGTTGCATTTCAGGTGTCGGTTGTGTGGTAAGAGTCATGAATTCATGAAACTCGTTCATGCAGGGCACACGCGTATCGAGAGAAATCCGTGGGTCTAGACTTTCCCTGTCAAGTTCTTGTGACTCAACAGGAGAGTAATAGCCAGGTAGATGGTGGCTGTGAGAACTCATGTGAGTAAGTCAGGTGGTGGAAACCATAACGGGGTGGGATCAGGGCGCGACAGCTCAGAAAGAGTAGGTCAAACCGCATAAATACCAACCGAGGGCCAGAATAAGGACTAAGAGGTGGCCATCGGTCTGCCTGTGGGAAGAGTCCTTGGAAGAGAGATAGGATCTAACGTGGAATAGGACGAACGAGATGCAGGAAACTGGCAACCAGCGTCTACCTACCAGGTTCATGCTGTGCCTTTAGGAGGCAGAAAAGGAACCAGGAAAGATGGTTAAAACCTCACACTGGAGCTAACTGGTCCTGGGGAAGGTTGGGGTTGGGGGAGGGGGGCATAGGCACCCCTGCTGCGAACATAGGAGACCTCACAGAAAGGCTTTGCAAACACCTTCTAATACCTTCTAATAAGATCGCCCTCTCCCCTCCCTCCTCTACAAACTGAAACCTGTGTTTTAACTACTCTGGCATCGGTTAGCATTCCTCAAATTAATAAGTTCTCACTCCTTTCGTTTTTGAGCCGAGGCTAAGGGAGTCGAGTTGAGTGCTGCAGCCTTTGCTGATCGATGATTCCTCAGTGCTGGCTTGCCTGCCCTTTCTGCTCTGAAATCCCGGTCTACTTTTTCTTTTTCTCCACCCTCTGGCGGTGCAGAGTACTGGATGCTTGCCGTGAGGGCCCCAAGAGTGGAATTCCATAGGGCTTAGACTTTAAAATCAGATCCTCTGAGACAGCCTCCGAATTTGGCAACAAAACCCATTTAAGGTGTATTTTCTCTCTTTTGTTTCTTTTTGATGGATAACGCCACGATCCAGTTGTTTGTTTGTTTTTTTTTTTCTTTTTTCATCTCAAACCATAAGGCAACAATGGAGAAAAATGTTAATCTCACTGATATTTTTTAAATTATTTCAGATAAATATCTCTGTAATTTTATTTTTTTAAATGCAGTTTGTTTTAAAACAAGAGCCAGAGGGTTTGAAGCCACATGGGCGGGATCACAGGGACCATCGATAACAAAATGGAGTGAGAATCGATGGGATCCTTGGTGGATCCAGAGATATGTGGCAGGCAGCTGCTGAGGTGCAGCAAACAAACACATCTCTTCTTTTTCTTTAAAAATAAGGGCATCCTTTGTCATCCAGCCTCCAGCAGCGGGTCTCGATGCTGCTTCTGGTCGATAGAATCTAGTCTGTCTGCAAGCCTGGCTATCTGCTGCTGTGCAGGGAGCTGGCTGCCCGATGAATGGGATCCAGTTTCTGCTTGCCTCAACTGTCATCCTCTAAACCAGCTGTAATCGGTTCATTTTGTAATTATCCCCTCTGTCAAGAGAATTAGTTTGAAGGGCTTCTTCAGTCTCTACATTGCATGGTCAAAAAAAAAAAAAAAAAAAAAAAAAAAAAAAAAAAAAGTCCCAAGCAAGGAAGATATCCAACAAACCTATTTCAGAACTGGTATGTTATTTGTCCCAGAAGTTGGTTAGTTTTCGTTTTGTAAATTTAAATATAAAACATATGAAAGACTCTTTTGAGTTTGAGCCTCTGAGCTTCCCTTAGAAGAGGAGGGTCTGCCTGTGTCAATTGAATTAAACATGACATGGCATTCCCAGGGTAGAAATTTGAGCTTTTCAGAGAGCACGTTAGGTGGTTGGACTGAGGGGACAAATAAATCAGAGATTTGGAAAGCTTATAGTTCTTATCAGGTCTTATTTATACTCTTAGGGGTGGCAGCTTGTAAAACAAATTAAGATGCCCCTGCTGCTCTCTGACTCCCATGATCCTCTGCCAGCTCTTGTCTGTGGTGATAACCCTACAGGGTTAAGTCTGTGATGGTGGTGTTCTGTTTCAGAATGGGGAGTCCTTTCCAATACCTCAGAGCCTTTTCTTTCTCATGATATTTTTAACACAAGAGCACAACTGAATAAAACCTATACCCACTGCTGATGGTGTCAGGGTATGGGGTTGCCTTCAAAGACTAGATGCGAATAGAGCGTGCCAATTAGGAACAGGTTGACCGGACACTTATGTGGGCAGGAGAAGGCTTAAATGATAACTCAGTAGTTTGGAGGATCCATCTCATCCTAAGAAGCCGAAGTCTCACCTTAGAAGTCACATGCACACGGTAGAAGTTCGGCCCGTGGCATGTGCTCCTCATTTGCCGTGGATGACATTCTTGCTTATAAGCTTTGAGTCTCAAGGTTTGGAAGCTGCCACCGTGTGACATATTTTGTGTCTTCGATGGGTGTTTCTATTTTTCACAGAATTGAAAAGTATCGCCAGTACTTGTCCAAAGTTGATAAAAGACAAGGAAAGGTATAACTAGAAACCAACTGTCTCATATTAAGCCCTCTCTGCACAAGCGACCCTATGAATACCCGGGACTTCTTTTCTTCTGTATTTTAAAAGCACATCAGTACAGGAGCTGGATAAACGATTCACGGACACTGGCTGCTCTTTCAGAGGACCCGAGTTCGATTCCCAGCCCCCACATTGCAGCTCACAACTGGCTGTGACTCCAGTTCTATGAAATCTGATGTCCTCTCCTGACCTCCATAGGCGCCAGACAGGTAAGAGGTGCTCAGACATACATACATGCAGGCAAGACATCAGAAATGCATAAAATCATAAAACAACTAAAACAAGTGTTAACAAAAATCAGTCATATTTTTAGAATGTCAGAACTGTTGGGGCAGCGTGAAATGAAAACCTGGCAGCGCAGTAAGACAATAGTGAAGTAATTATGAGAGCAGCCAGCATCCGCCATGTACAATGCAACAACAAGAGTGTGCTTTATATAAACACATTTGATCCACAAAAAGAATACTATGCATAGGACCATGACTGTTCAAATGCCTAAGACATGCAGAGGCTCAAGAGCATGGCCGGGCATGGAGTGCTTGCATGTAAAGCCAAAGAACCTTCTACTAATATATATATATATATATATATATATATATATATATATGGTAGTAGGATACAAGTCACATACCTATACACACACACACACACACACACACACACACACACATACACACACATATATGTGTGTGTGTGTATATATATATATATATATATATATATATATCCTCCGTTACCATACATACACACTCAGTAATATTTAAACCATACTTCAGAAACAGCGCAACTTTTTTGCCCTTTCCACAGACTTCTTCATAACTGGAATTCCTTATAAGCAGTTTAAAGTGGCTGCCTACTCTTTGTAGGCTTGTATAGGAACAACACTGCTGTGGTGAATTTAGATCTGTGTAAACACCAGCATAGCTTTCTCCGGATGGCGTTCTGGAAATAGACTTCCTATACTGAAGCGAGGCAGAGGGAGTGGGCAGCCTTGTCTTGTCCCTACGTTGACTGGAATTGCTTTAAGTTTCTCTCCATTTGATTTGATATTGGCCAGCAGCTTGCTGTATACTGCCTATATTGTGTCACATACCTATATTGTGTATAGGTATGTGACTGTATACTGCCTTTATTGTGTATAGGTATGTGACTGTATACTGCCTTTATTGTGTATAGGTATGTGACTGTATACTGCCTTTATTGTGTATAGGTATGTGACTGTATACTGCCTTTATTGTGTATATGTGACTGTATACTGCCTTTATTGTGTATAGGTATGTGACTGTATACTGCCTTTATTGTGTATATGTGACTGTATACTGCCTTTATTGTGTATAGGTATGTGACTGTATACTGCCTTTATTGTGTATAGGTATGTGACTGTATACTGCCTTTATTGTGTATAGGTATGTGACTGTATACTGCCTTTATTGTGTATAGGTATGTGACTGTATACTGCCTTTATTGTGTATAGGTATGTGACTGTATACTGCCTTTATTGTGTATAGGTATGTGACTTGTATCCTTGATCACTCCAAGATTTGTATCTCAAAGGGGTGTTGGATTTTATCAAAGGCTTGCTCAGCATCTAATGAGATGATCGTGTGGATTTTTCTTTCGGAGTGTTTATGTGGTGGATTACACGGACATACTTTCACGTGCTGAACAATCCCTGCATCCCTGAGTGGAAGACAGGGTCGGGAGGGGAACTGGAGGGATGAAGTGTACGAATGACTGAGAGAAAGAGAACTGGGATCACTGGGGAGCATCTCTGGAATGAGCTAGAAACCAAGGAGGATGGAAATTCACAGTAATCTATGAAGGTGACCCTAGCTAAGACTCCCAGTAATAGGGTACATGGACCCCGAAATAGCCACCTCCTGTAACCAGGCAAGACTCCCAATGGAGGGATGAGGACATCAACCCAGCCACAAAACCTTAGACCCACAGCGTGTCCTGCCTGCAGGCTGTGCAGGGGTAAAGATGGAGCAGAAATTGAGGGAATGGCCAACCAGTGACTGGACCAACTTGAGACCCATGATATGACAGAGCCAGCCCCTGACACTATTAATGATACTCGGTGATGGGTGCAGAGAGGAACCTAGCAGAACTGTCCAGGATTGGGGGAGCCAGAGATGTCAAGGACATCACAGGGAAATAGGAACTCACAGAGAGTGAACAACCAAACAGAGAGCACGCACGAGATGGACCTAGGTCCCCTACACATGTGTAACATGTGCAGCTCGGTCTTCATGTGGGACCCCTCAGAGCAGGAGCAGGGGCTGGCTCTGACTGCCTTTGGGTCACTTTCTCTTAACTTGGTGACCAGCTAGAAGATGTGCCTAGTCCTACTGCAACTTGATATGCCAAGGAGGGTTGATACCCATCGGAGGACTCCCCTTCCCTGAGAAGAAAGGGAAAGGGGCATGGGAGAGGGGAAGAAAGGAGAGGGGAGGAGGAGAGGGAAGGGGAAGGGAGGGAAGGGGAGGGAGGAGAGGAGAGGAGAGGGGAGGGGAGGGGAGGGGAGGGGAGAGGAGGGGAGGGAAGGTGAGGGGAGGAGAAAGAACCACTGGGAGTGGTGAGGGAAGGGAAGCTGTGATCAGTGAGATCAAGATGTGAAAGAAATGAAATTCCTATTTGCTCTGAGGTCATCTTAATGTCAAACTTTTCTAAATTAAAATGAGTACAAGTCACTTTGGGAAGAAAAAAAATGTGTCTCTACAGAACCTTCAGATCTTTAAAAGTCAGCTGCTAATGGGAGCGCCTATGGTCCCGGAAGCCTTTATGATGGGACGGGAGGCGCAGCAGGCTCAGCCGCGGGGAAGCCGTTCTCTGACGTGGCCTGACCTTTGCTCATTCGTAGGCTGCTGCCTTATCTTTGCATGAAGCTCCTGGAGTTAATCCATACGCAGAGAGCCCACTGACTGTAACTAAGCTGTGTTCTCAGAGAAGCTTTTAGAGAAACACAGTGAGAAGAGAAATTGGGCCAAGGATTGCCGAGCATGCGCAGATGCTGTGTTCTCAGAGAGGCTTTTAGGGAAACACGCGAGAAGAGAAAGTGGGTCAAGGATTGCCGAGCATGCGCAGATGCTCACGAGGCTCGGTGTGACATGTTGCTTTTAACCATAATTCTTACTGATGTCTTTGTAACACAATAATAAAAGAATGGAAAGTGAAATGCAGCTCCAATTGAGCAGGGAGCTATGAGAATTCCCAGGTGCACCGTAAGGTAGGGTCAAGACAAAGTTGCCACAAATGGTTTTTATAGTCTTGAAGCAGAATCCAGTCCTGGTGATGTGACTGTACCGCGCTTGACATCTTGGGGGCTGGCATCTCCGATGCTGAAAATGCCTTTGTTTTACTAGCCCATGTGCTGTTGCTGGTGTGTGTATGTGTGTGTGTCTGTGTGTTTCTCTGTGTGTGCACATGCATGCACACATGACACAGCACATGTGTGGAGTGAGTCGGTTCTCCCATTCCATCACGTGAATCCCAGGAATGGGTTTCAGGTCATCAGGCTTGGTAGAAAAAGCTTTTCCCAGCTGAGCCATACTGCTGGCCTTTAGAGCTGCGGTTCTGTCTCTCATGTGACCTCAACCATGCCATCCCCAGTCCCCTTTTCTAGACGTTCTCCATGTGCTTTTTTTCTCATCCTCGGTTAGAGTTTTCAGAGTTTTCATTTTTGTTCATTCTTTTCTCCTGTTCTTCAAAAGGCGTGGACACACACACACACACACACACACACGGGGGGGGGGGGGAGACAGAGACAGAGAGAGACACAGAGAGAAACAGAGACAGAGACAGAGAGAGACAAGGACAATAGCAGAGACAGAGACACACAGAGAGAAACAGAGACAGAGAGAGACAATAGCAGAGGGAGACAGAGGCAGAGACACAGAGAGAAACAAAGAGAGAGACAGAGACAGAGACAGTGGCAGAAACAGAGACAGAGACAGACAGGAAAACTTGATTAGCCAATAGATCTAACCCTGAGGTGATACTTTAAAGCACTGTCCAATGATGCTCCTCTTTACTCCTTGTCCCCTCCTAATGTTTTCAAGGCCCCACCTCTCTCGGGCAGGCTTTCCCACCTGGGCTCAAATTAGCCATGCCTATTTTCTGGGAAAAAAAAAAAAAAACCTAAGTCACCGAATGAGCAAACTCGAGCTAAATGAACGGGCATGTTCCTAGCTCCGGCAGACCGAACAATGAAAGAACTCAAATGTCCCCCTTCCCCCTTCCCACTGCTCCCTCAGGGACCATAAAAGCTTGTGTAACGTTACCTGTTATAAAGAATCTATCCGTCCTTTATTCAGAAGCTTAAATTCCTGACTTTCAAGGAACGTTGTGGAATGAACTCCCCCTTGGCAAGAGTCTCTGAATACCAAAAGCCCGCGGGGTTCCAAATTTGGTTGCACATCTAAATCCCCTAGGGAGTGGTATAAAAAATGCAGCAGGGCCTGGGAATTTCTGTATCTCAGAAGCTCTCCAATTGATTTTGATCCTTAGCCAGCGAGTTTCGGGGGCTGCTGACGAAGTGGCGGCTTGGACATCAGCTAAGTTAGTCTCTGGACCTTCTGTGGATATTCAATAGGGCGGCTAACAGTTACTGTACACGGATGCTGTGGCTGTTGCCATGGCAACCCACAGCTCAAGGAATTGGTCTTGGTTTCTGAGTAGCTGAAGGGAAATCCACAATAGGAGTCAGAGCCTTCGTTCTTATGTGGCCTCTCAACTAAACTCGGATGATTCGGCTGCTAAACGGGCGCGGAACAGACTAAACTCGAAAACTCGCTCTCGTGAACATTTTATGGTAGATTCATCAAGCTGAAAACATTGGGTTTTGTCGGACTTTTCCCACCATGTTCTGTTCAGGTTGCTATCACAAAGTACATTTCACCAGATAGTTGAAAAATAATGGAAATTAACTGGTCTGAGTTTGAGAGGGTTAAGGTACCAGGTAAGGCTCCCTGTCACAGAGTGGGAGAGTACTCCTACAGGTTTGCTCCACGAGGATCTAATCTCACTATGAAGGAGGAGTTTCAGGAATTAATTACCCTCTAACGCTCTACCTAATACTGTCACGTTGAGTGCTAAGTTCCATCACGGATCTCCAGCGCATCAGCTAGGAAAGTGCTCCACTGTCGAGTTACATCCAGAGAGACCCTGTCCTATTTCAAAAGAAGTGTGTAGTGTTTTGTTGTGTTTCCCCCATTTTTAGTTTAGCTGATGTATTCTTATGACTGGAAATTCTTATTCATAGCTCACAGCTTCATAGCTCACTGGAGCTATAAATCTTGGAGACATTATTTCTTGTGGCAACACACTGGAGTCTTTGTAAGATTTTGGACAATGGGGTTTCCATATCCTCTCACTAAAAGAAGAGCCCAGGGCTCTAAGTGTGGACAGTATTCCTGCCTGGGGCTGGATCTTCAGGACACCTTCCAACTCTGAAAGCCTCAAACTAATCATCAGATACAGATAAGAGTGCTGATAGATGGGCCACTTTCCAAGATGAGTGCTGGATCTGGGGAGCTGCCAAAGTCTCGGTATATCCACTCTCTAAATGATATCCCCATTTTAGAAAGACCTTTCTTGCCTAGGAGATGAATTCGGAATTTGTGAACTCTCCATAGAGCTGGGGTTTCTTCCCCGCCCCCCATGTGGAGTCTTATTATAGCCTGGGAAGAGACATCTATAAGGCAGTGTTTGTTGTGGGTAATTGAAGCCGTGAAACTGCCATTGTGGTTTTCTGTTGTTTCTAAAAATTAAATTGATATGTAGTTAAGTGGAAAGCAATCCAGTTGGAAAGAAAGTAGCAATCTGACTCTAACGAGGACTTGGGCTTGAATATGTGAAGTAACTTATTCTTGCCTTAATTTCTCTAAGCCCAGAAAAGCTGGTTCTGGATGTTAACATATGAGTTTTATAGACTACGTTGTTATGAAACTGTAAACAGTGATTATTGTGAAGAAACTCTTGGGTCTGAAATGTCTTACAGTTCCTGGGGAGAAACGGGGGTTGGGAGACACAAACCTGACTCTGCAGGTTCTACTCTGAAATGCCAAGTATGTCCTTTGGAAAGACTGGTAGGACAGAAAATGCTTTTAAAGTTTAGAATGCCTGCTTTTAGCTGTGGTTAAACTTAATGCCTTACCACAGGTATGGTCCAAATCATCTTTATTATTGTTAATTATTTTGCTGATTCTTGCTTTGTTTTTGTTGAGGAAGGGTTTCATGTACCCCATGCTGGTCTAGCATTCTCACAGGCTGGCCTCTATCTTCTGACCGTCTACTTGAACCTTCCCACAATGGGATTGCAGGAGTAAGTCACCATGCCTGCCTTACTTGCTCCGTTGCAGAATCAGACATACTTTCTGATCCTAAGTCTTACAGGTCTTTAATTTCTTTTATAATGTTTGTTCTTTCCATTCATAAAACTGTGAATGGAAATCGCTAAAATACAGCTCATAACTATATTCTGATAATTTTGCTAACAATTCAGGGAATGCTTGTCTATCTTTCTTCCAGTTTATATAAGTAGGTTGTAAAAGAATCTCAGGAAGTTTAATCACTGGAAACTTGGGCTTTGTTTGCTTGACATTGTTGAGGTTTTTTTTTTATTTGTGTGAGATCATACCTTTGAGAGAGAGAGAGAGAGAGAGAGAGAGAGAGAGAGAGATACAAAGAACAGTTTCAACATGGGAGTTGCTAATATTTGTATTAGAAAATGAAGTTATAGATGAATATGTATGTAATTATGTGACTGAACTCTCTACCTGCCCAAGATGCTCTCAGTTATTTTGCTAGCACAAAAGTTACAATGTTTTGGAAGACTGTTACATTGTGATAAGTGTAATCAACACATTTCCTGCTGTTGAAGACCTGTTGGTAACCCACACTGAAAGAGAAACCCAGTGACGTAATGTCTGGGATGGATTTCTTAATAGCCGCTCAAGTCCATGACTTGTGGTTTTCCAAGCCCTTGGCTTCTTCAGGGAGGCCCGCTGACAGTTTGGCTTTATAGTTAAGGAGGAATCTATCCCCAAGGTCTGAGTGGGTGGTACCTGAGTGGGTGGGACTTTTCTGCTACCCCTTCTGATCAGAGAAGGAGGAGGAGGAGCCTGCCACCCAGACTCCAAGCATCTCTCTGCAGTCATCATCCTTGCTGCTTCTCATGACTTCAGCTGGCTTTCACGCTGCCCTGAACGTGCAGGATGAGACAGATACCCTTCCAAGGTCACTAATGACATGGCTATCAAGTCTTCCATTCTGCTGAAAGTGAAACAGAGCTTTGCACTGGGCCAGGTGTGTCCTGAATAAACATACCAGTCTGGTCTGGGGTCAGTCCCGTTTAAAAGTTAATTTTGTTTAAGAAATAATGGAGGATACAAAGCTGGGTGGTGGTGGCACATGTCTGGTTGCAGCACTCGGGAGGCAGAGGCAGAGTGATCTCTGAGTTCGTGGTCAGCCTGGTCTATGGTGTGAGTTCCAGGACAGCTAGAGCTACACAGGGAAACCTCGTCTTGAAAAACCAAAGGAAAAAATAAAACAACAAACAGACCAAAGTGGGACTTTATCTCAAAAGGGAGAGAAGGGGAGGAAAGGAGATTATAGCTTTTCATTTAAAAAAACCTCCTAAATGGTGTTAATAGTTCTAATGGCTGATAATAATCCATGTTCAAATAAATACATGGATGTTTTTTGTGATTAATTTCTAAGTCAGAGCGGTGCTAATCAACATAGAAATAGTGAAAGACATGTTTTTGAAAATGTGTCTTAACCACCATACCATGAATGCCCATATAAGCTCTATCTGGTCATATGGTATTTAGCCACTGTCTGCCTGGAGAGGGGAGCGCTAATATCTGCCCATATCTGCCCATGCCCACGATGTAAATATTCCCACCACTAATTTCAAGCTAATCTTTACATATAGAATTGGAACAAAATATGCACCATCAGCTCATAGGAGCTGGTTCCAGCCAGCTTAATATACTAAGTGACAAATTAAAAGTCACAGGGTCATAAACAGGAAAATGTCTGTTGTCCATGTATGGCCAGGCATGGCCAGAGATTTCAGACATCGTGAAAAGAACTTCCATAGGAGATAGTGTGCTACAGTCAACTTGCAGGTCCTTGTGGATAAGTCTTTGTCATTGCTTAAGAAGACCGATCCTTGAGAGCTGTGTCATTTTTCATCCAAAGTGACATATGTAAGAGACTCTCCTTCACAGAGTTAGAGGCCACTCAACACACTACTCAGGGATATGAAACAGATGAAACCACACGTGAACAGCCAATGTGCTGCTGCTCCCTCTGGAATAAGGACAGCTCAGAGGGCCTTGCCCAACCAGTTTCTTAGGACTGAGGATAAGAAATGTGTTATGGTTTGTATATGGTTGGACGAGGATGTGGCAGTATTAGGTGTGGCCCTGTTGGTCACTGTTGGTGTTGGCTTAAGATCGTCATCCTAGCTGCCTAGAAGCCAGTATTCTAGCAGCCTTCAGATGAAGATGTTGAACTCTCAGCTCCTCCTGAACCATGCCTACCTAGATGTTGCCATGCTGCCCCCTTGATGATGACGGACTGAACCTGCAAGCCAGCCCCGATTAAATGTTGTCCTTATAAGAGTTGCCTTGGTCGTGGTGACTGTTTACAGCAGTGAAATCCTAAGACAAAATGTGAGTTAGCACTCAACTCCTTTAGACTGTGTTTGGGGATATGGAGGGTTGTTTGTTTTTTTTTTCCCCTCTGCATGTGTGTCTGTGCACCACATATGTGCAGTGCCCTTGGAGACCTGAAGAGGGGATCCCAGATCCTCTGGGACTGGAGTGACAAGGGCTTATGACTCACCAAGTAGACAGGAGCTCAAACTGGTTCAATAGGAAGAGCAGCCCGTGCTCTTACCCATTCAGCTATCTCTCAGCCCCTTTGTCCTTGGCAATGCTCTGGCATGATCAAATCCTTTCTTGCTTGTGTAGGACCCGATTGATCTATATCTGTATAGGCATAACTAAAGAGCCGCTAAAGCCACAGTCTGACGTTAATCATGACGGATGTGACAGAGCCCCGAGAAAGCATTTACTCATTTGCTGTAATCAAACCACATACAGGGATCACACCTCCGAGAGTGCTGGTGATCCTTCAGTGTGTCCTTAACGCAGCTTCTCTGCAGGGTGGGGCTCTCATCCCTTCATTTCTGGGATAGCTTTGAGCGTCTTCCTTTGCAAAACAAAGTTCACCGTACATATTTAAGATATGTAACTCAATAGCATAAAGATGTGTGTGTGTGTGTGTGTGTGTGTGTGTGTGTGTGCTCCATGAGAATGAGTGTGGGTGTCCTCAGAAGCCATCAGATGTCCAAGAGATGGGGTTACTGATGGTTGTGAGCCTCATGGTACTGGGACAGCAGGAGATGCCCTTGACTGTCCACTGCAGGCTAGCAGGCCATGTTTCTACACTGGAACAAGGGAACCTACTCATTGCTTCACCCTGTCACCCATGCCCTGCTGCGGTTCTGAGCACTTCCGTTTCAGTTTCGAGCACTTCCGTTTCAGTTTCGAGCACTTCCGTTTCAGTTTCGAGCACTTCCGTTTCAGTTTCGAGCACTTACGTTTCTCTGCTTCCCTTTACTGCCCTTTTCTGTTCATCTCTCTCCAATCGCTAAGCACCGCCTCTCCCGTCCCCCACTTCAGCTCTTTTTATGAAGAATTTTAAAAAAAGAAAAAGAAAAATGAATTCTAATTGAAATAGAAATACAGGAAATTCCAAAGTTAAGCTTCAGCTGGCAGAGCCGACTTGGTCTGCAGTTTGCTCCGTTTTGGGCTTCTCTGATGTATTCTGTTAGGAGAAGGTAGCCAGATGTCCTGCATTAGGCAAACCAGTCTTAGGTTTCAGATGGGTTGGTTGGTCTGTTTGTTTGCTGCTCGTGATAATAGTTCTCTTCAAAAGTTCCCATTACAGCCATCCTGCTTAAAGGTCTGTACTGACCCTAAACTGGTTAAATTCTTCTCTGATCACGACTGTAGTCTGAGGGCATTGGAAGGCCTGTGATCTGAGATGTGTCCCAGCATACCAAGGATACAGCAGCAGCAAATACCTCTCCCCTAGAAGTATTTCCTGTACTGTCTTCCAGCAGAGGCCAGTCTGTGCCTATGGCTTCTCACACATAAAGATGGATGCCTTGTTTTAATGGTCTGACAAGCACTGTTTGCTTGACTTAAGTTTTTTCAAGGCTCATATGTACACGCCTTGTAAAATCTACCTTTACCAAGGATCTTGTGTTGTATTTGTTAGAATAGTCCATTCTCTCTATCTTATCACCCTTAGTATAAAATTGGGCTCCTGTTTCCCCACCATCCCCTGGTGAAGTTTGGTCAACTATTCTGTCTTCAGTCTTCAGTAAGGATTCTCTTAGCACACATCAGAAATTTCAGCACGTGGGGAGAAGAGGCAGGATGGTGAGTTCAAGGCTAGGGCAGGCTACAGTGTTAGAACCTGCCAGATGAGATAGATAGATAGATGATTGATAGATAGATAGATAGATAGATAGACAGACAATAGATGACAGACAGATAATAGATACATATATACTACATAGAAGGAGGGATGGATGGGTAGATGGATGGATAGATAATAGACAGACGGATGGACAATAGATACATAGATGGTAGATGGATAGATGGATGGATATAAGGAAGGATAGATAGATAGATAGATATCATGTTGACTTGGATTTACAAGAGGAATGGCCATAAACTCCTACCTGTTTCTGCTGCTGCACTGGGAATTGAAGCAAGTTAATACTGAACTCTCCATCTCCCGTTGTGATAGGAGTTCATCCTTAGCGACATCTGTTCCTGGCCCTGCAGCTCTGCCATTCAGTTGTTTCCTCAGCTCAAACCGCATCAGGAATCAGAAGAGGGTGGCGAGATAAAGAGCGATAATAGTCTCAAACTTCCAGAAAGGTGAACGACAACAACAACAAAATCCCGAACCTTATTTGAAGTGCTTGATACTGGCCACTCTTCCCTGACACATCCGTGGCTCTTCCTTCACTTGACCTTACCCCTCTAAACATAACTTGCTTTCGCTGCTTAGAATGGGAGTTATTTGTGAGCATGGACATTTAATTTCCTAATTTTCTCCAATTAAAAGAAAAGCATCTGAATGTAACTAAATTCACTGTTAATCCAACATGACTCCTGTCCGACTCCATCCACCGTGCCTAGGCTATCCTTAACACACAGCAGAGCCGACCTGCCAGTGAGTGTCCAGGCCAGATCTATGCTATGGGTTTCCATGTCTGAAATCACATCTGCAATGAGTAGTGACTTACGATAATGATGAAATCCTAGATTTAACTTTGCACCACCATGTGGTTAAGAAAATATAGTATGGTCAGGCCCTGTGGTGTATGCAAACTCTTTATGAGCTGACCTGATCTTTCATCTCCAGTCTAACCACCTGGTTTCCATTATCTGCCATTCCAAACCTGGGCCCCAGAATATGCATGGGCCCCAAACATGCTGTGTAGGATCCTTTACCTGATTTCTGCTGTCTTCCTTTGGCTGTAATATGTTGTGGTAAATGTTAAATATTTTACGGGCACATTTCCGCACTAGTTCTGGCAATCAAGGGACCACAGGGCTCCTGCCCGGTGTTCTCACTCATTAGGTCTCTCAGCCTGCCAACTCTCCAGCTCTGAGGGTCCACAAGGCTCATGCCAGGCCATCTCACTTGGCATTCCCTCTGCTAGCCATCTCTCTAGTGTGGGGTTGGGGGGGCAGTTTATTTCGCTATCAGGCAACACCCCAGCACCCCAAGGTCAGCCATCTCAACACCTAATTACCCGGTAGAATTGTGACTCTTAAAGCTTAATTAACCAATCAGATTTATGTATCAACAATATCACAATTTACAAGATGCCAATACAATATTAGAGTCAATTGATAATGATAAAAGCTTTATCCCGATATTTCTAACCTTGTGAAATCATAGCTACTTGTGACTGGAAAACACAACAGCAGCCATTTTGGATCCCTCTCCTACTCCCTGTCTCTCTAACTCTTAGCTCCGCCTCCCTTTTTCCTGTCCAATCACAGACCTCCCACTGCCCTAATGTGATTGGACAGGGAAATTCCTGCAACAGTAATAGTCTCTTCTTGCTGACATACATGGAGGTTTCCATAACGCTTTGTCAAAATGCGTTTTATCATATGTATTTGTCTTAGTTAGGGTTTTATTACTGTGAAGACACCATGACCATGGCATCTCTTATAAAGGACAACATTTAATATGGGCTGGCTTCTAGTTTCAGAGGTTTAGTCCATTATCATCATGGTGGGAGGCGTGGCAGCGTGCATGGCAGATAGGGTGCCATTAGTTCTACATCTTCATCTAGAGGTAGCCAGAAGGAGAGAGTACTCCATCCTGGATGGAGTTTGAGCAGATATAAGAACTCAAAGCCCACTTATACAGTGATATACTTTCTCCAACAAAGCCATACCTACTTTAATAAGGTCACACCTCCTAATAGAGCCACTCCCTCTGGGCCAAACATTCAAACACATGAATCTATGGGGCCCAAACCTATTCAAACCACCACTCCCTGGTCCCCATTGGCTTATAGACATAATATAATGAAAAACGTATTTAGTCCAACTTCATAGTTTGTTCAGGTCCTAATTCCTCCTAAGAGTGCCATTCCCTATGGCCAAGCATTGAAACTCATGAATCTATTGGGGCCATGCCTATTCAAACTGCTCCAGTGTTCATTTATTTTGGGAATGTTGAAGATTTAACTCAAGGACTCGAGCATGCTAAACATGTGTTCTGTGGTGTTTATTTATTTTAGGGCGACACAAAATTGTACTGAGTAGTATTTATTGGACAGCCTAGAGGAGTTTGAAAAGTCACATACAGTAACAAGAAATAGTTTAAAAGGTTTTAATAGGATTATTGTATTCATGTGGAAAATAAATATCAATTAAAGTAAGCTTTATCAAAGCTTAGAAACATCCGTTGAAATAAACAGAGACACATATGTGTGTCTGTGAAGACTCAGTCATGAAAACATTCTGATTTCTACCATAATTAATTCTTAAATTCATTCCATCCCATATTACAGTTTCAAAATTGCCTTTCAGATAAACTGGTGAACTGAACCTATCATGCAAGAGAAATATCCAAGAAATGGACAGTCTTTAAGAGATGTAGAAAAGGAGGTGTAAGTCTTAGTTAGATATCAAGATATATGACACACTATTTTGGGAAAATACCACTTGTAGGTCAAATATCCAATAAGTGTAGGATTTCAAATTATTTGAAAAATCATGGTACCGTTTTATTTTAAAAAAGAAATACTGGCTTTTCTTTGTACTTTCCACCATTATTTTTAAAAAGTTTTGAAAAACTTTCAATAAGGTTACAGGGTAGTATCTTTAATAGCATTATAAGAAAAACATCAATAAAAACCTACTCTGGAATAAACCATATACAAAGCAGGAGGGAAGAGGAGAAGGAAGGAAGGAAGGAAGGAAGGAAGGAAGGAAGGAGATGGAAAGGAAAGGCATATCTGCACATACATAAGTCTTATGTGCTTTGGGGGATAGACGTGTACTTTGGGAGCATCCATTGTGGTTCCCAGAGTCCTGAGCCAATGAGGGATACGTATATTTGTGCACATACATATAATCTTAGATGGGCAACTTCTCTGGGGAGATCAAGAGTCAAAGTTTGTAGCCTTAAGTAGTTCAAACAATGATCTCAGGCCTTAGTAATTTTCAGACTTCTTGAATGTCCTGGCATTTATTCTGGTATAAAGCTAATCAGGTGGTTGCAATTACTGGAAAGAGTCTGTATAGAACTGATTATTCAGCTGGAATAATTGTGGGTGACTAGGCAAGCAGCCATAATGTGATTCCCCCTCTGAAGGAACATGACAGCCGCATGGCTGAGCCGTGCACACCATTCTCGAATGTGCTTGAACTCACTGTACATACTGTACTCTGCCAGGCTTTGTGTGCTCATCGTAGCTGGGTGTCATGGGTTTTCCAGATAATTGCTCCATTCTCAACTTTTCAGTGAGTCTATAGTTGAGTTCGTTGTAGAAAATGTTAGAACATCTCTTGTTTATTTGTGTGCCCGACTGAGAGTGTGAAGAAGAATTCTTTTTAAAGGCTGAAGCTGTCAATACACAGATGAGAGTGTTAGAAATCATATTATCCATGGTAGGACTTAGTATCTTACATATAAAATGGTGTCTGTCTTACTCAGGGTTTCTATTCCTGCACAAACATTATGCAAGAAGCAAGTTGGGGAGGAAAGGGTTTATTCAGCTTACACTTTCCACATTGTTATTCATCACCAAAGGAAGTCAGGACTGGAACTCAAGCAGGCCAGGAAGCAGGAGCTGATGCAGAGGCCGAGGAGGAACGTTACTTATTGGCTTGCTTCTCCTGGCTTGCTCAGCTTGCTTTCTAATAGAACCCAAGACTACCAGTCCAGGGATGGTACCACCCACAAAGGGCCCTCCCTGCTTGATCACTAATTGAGAAAATGCCTTACAGCTGGATCTCATGGGTGGCTCCTTTCTCTGTGATAACTCCAGCTGGTGTCAAGTTGATACAAAACCAGGCAGTACAGTCTCAAAGATAGTCATCCATCAATGGTTAAGTCAGATATTCTTGATTATGGTAGAATTTGAAATCATTTAGATGATTGGGAGGAGCCAGTGAGTACCTAGACAATTTGAAGGGCCGTCTATGTTGCAGAGATGAGGAGAGTCCCAGATCTTCAATCTGCAAATATCAGATCAGAAGTTACAATGTGGCACTCTGTGTCTTGGAATGTCAACATCAGCATTCTCCCATTTTCAAAAGTGTAGAGTGGCTTCTTTCTCTTTTACTTTCCGTTCTCATCTATAGAGCCATTTTGCCTGCCTTGGACTTTAGATTATTGTACCGATGTCAGGAAGATTTGGGGAAAGCAGTAGGGACTTTGGCACTAAGTTGAAACTTCAAAGCCTCAACCTTCCACCTCTCCGTGTGCTTGTTGGTTGACCAGTCTTTGCCTCCTCGTTTAATAATGCATACTTCAAGGCCTTTATGACAATCATAGGCCATGTATACATGAACCAACATTCTCTGTGTGTGCACCTGTGCTTTTGTGTGCTTACACTCATGAGGCAGTGTTGCCCTAGGAAAGGACAGGGTGCTCTGTGGCGTTTATGATAACACTTGTTCTCATGCTTGGTCCATCTTTAAAAAGCATCAAACAAGCTTTATCTATTGCACATTTTCTCTGTGATACTCAGTGGAATGAATGCACACATTAGGTTTCCTCAAAAAGTTATTTACTTGAAATCCTGAGTCTTCTTTAGGTATTAAAACAGGGATTAAAGATTCAAACTGACATATTTATGTATATGCAAATTTATTTTCAAAATAAAATGTGATGCAGTACTGTATTTCCTGTACCAAAAATAACAAAATCAGTGCTTATCTCTAAGGCTTCCAACTGCCTTATGCCTGTCTGGCCATAGGGAAGAGAGGCTATCCATCAAATGACAAAGAAGTCACACATACAGAGCTTCTCTGGAGAGGGCCTCAGTTGTCTGAGGCCCCAGCGCTCGCAACTTTTGGCCTTGCTTCACCTGTAGTCATCCTATTTCAGAACCAGGAAGAAGTAGATGGTTGAGGAGCAGCGTTCACTGCAGCAGATTGTACCAGTCAGGAGAGACTAACAACACTGAGGCCAACTCAAGCTCTTCCGATGCTGGCCCATGCAGCATGTGGAAGCAGATTTGTCCCATAAGAGAAGGGTTAGCATGGGAGTGACAGGCAGAACATAAAGAAGTGTGACGTGCAAGAAGTGCAGGAAGAGAAAAGCTGAGCTTTAAGGCTAACCAAAGCCGAGCAGAATTCGCCATTTGCCTCAGATTAGTGTCTGGAGCCTTTCGCCTCTGTACAGGCTCTGAGCAAGGGTGCTTTATGAGCTGCAGGTGCTTTGAAAATAGTGTAAGAGCCTTAGGGTCTTACACCACTACCACCACGGGAGTTCACCTGGGGAAGGGTCACTGGCTTCATTTGTCTAAGTCATAGCTCGTCAAGGGTGTTTCTGTGTCAAGTTCTGGTGGCTGCAAATGGTGGCGGGAGGAGCTCTGTTGTCCTGTGTGTGGACCAACAGTAAAGGTTGTAGCAGTCTCAGATCTTCCTAAAGATGAGGTATGTACATGCTTCTGTGTGACAAAATATGTTCTTTATGTCAGCTGTACTTGTGTGTGATGGTTTGTATATGCTCGTCCCAGGGAGTGGCACTATTAGAAGGTGTGGCCTTGTTGGAGGAAGTGTGTCACTGTGGGGATGGGCTTGGAGATCTTCCTCCTAGATAACTGAGCATGCCCAGTCTGTTCCTGGCTTCCTTTGGATAAAGATGTAGAACCCTCATCTCCTCCTGCACCATGCCTGCCTGGATGTTCCCATGCTTCTGTCTTTATGACAATGGACGTGACCTCTGAATTTGTAAGCTAGCCCCAATTAAATGTTGTCTTTTATAAAACTTGCCTTGGTCATGGTGTCTGTTCACAGCAGTAAAACCCTAAGACAATGTGAAAAGAGAGTCATTAAACTCCTGGCCTATATTTAACTTTCCAGGGCTAATATTAATCTTCAAACACAGCTTCTATATGGCAGAAATGCAGACTAGCTGTTTAGAATAACAGGCCATCCTCTCGCTCAACAGTTATTTTTCAAACACATTTTCCCTTGTCCGCCTTTTTTATTTTTAAATTTAATTTGATCTCTCTCCCTCTCCATCTCCTCCTCCCCCTTTTCTCTGTCTCTTTGTCTCTCTGTCTCTCTCTCTGTCTCTCTGTCTCTCTGTCTCTGTCTCTCTTTGTGTGTGTGTGTGTGTGTGTGTGTGTATGCACGCGCGCGCGCGTGCACACACACATTAACACATGTGGTAGTTGTTCATGCTAGTTAGTTTTGTTGTCAATTTGATACACCTGGGAAGATTCAACCTCAGTTGAATTGTCCAGATCACTCTGATCTCTGAGCTTGCCTGTGAAGCAATTTTTTAGTTGCTAACTGAGCCAGGAGGGCCCAGTCCACTGTGGGAGGTGCCATTCCTATATGCATGGGCTTGTGCAGCATAGGAAAGGAATTGAGCAAACTAGAGTTGGGGTGGGCAATCCAATAAATAGCTCTTGTATGTGGTTTCCACTGCACGGTTCCTGTCTTGAGTTCCTGCCCCAGGCTTCCCTTGATGATGTACTTACTGTAACTTGTAAGATGAAATAAACCCTTTCCTCCTCAAGTTGATTTTTGAGACGTATCACTGCAAATGGAAGGAAACTAGGACAATGTACATGCATGTGCACATCTGTATGCTTGCATATGGAGGCTGGAAGGCAGCACTGCTTGGTTTTTCAGACAGGACTTCTCACTCAATGTGAGGCTCACCTATACCAAGTTAGACTGGTCGACCAGTTAGCCCCAGAGACTCCCATCTTCAACCCACAACCCCATCACATTCAGCTTTTATGTAGGCATTGGGGAGCTAATGCAGGCTCGCATGCTTGCACAACAAGAGCGTTTTCAACCCAGCCACCCCAACAGACCCCTCAACAACCATCTTTGCTTTCTTCCTATCCACTCCACATTGTATTCCAACAGTGAATTAGTAAGCCCATCACTGATGGTTTAGCCGAAGAAAGTGGAAATTCATAACTATAATAATGATGATGATGTTAATAGCTGATTGGCAACATTGATTAAAAAGAATCATGATCAATATGATAGAGAAGCATTGGTTATATGCAGAACACCTAAACCAATCTACCAGGGCAAAGGCATTTTTTGTTAGAGAAATAAGTGGCCTCCTGTTCTGTTCAGGAATTTGAAGCTTTCAAGGAGCAGAGGAACGTAGAAGATCACCATCTTGAAAATACATGGAAAATCCATTGGGTTAGGCACAAGGTCATACAACATAAGGTAGGGATGCATAGGACTGCTCCTGTTATTAGTGGGGAGCCCCCTATAGGCTTATGTTCATTAAATGGGCTAAGGATATGCCCAGATGCTCTGGAAAATCACTTGAGGCCTGAACATGTATTTACAAGTAGATGACTGTCAGGTGCTTGAGAACTGTCAATCCCTGGAGGTCATTGGTTCCCTGTTGGGCAGGTAGCATGGAACTTACGGACCTCATTGGGCTCAAAGCAGTCAGGTGTTCAGAGTTCCTGAACAACCCCTCTGCTGGCAGTGTGCCTCTGGCATGCTTGCCCATGCTTGGACTCATAATCCTGGTCGACTGACTCAGCCCACACTGCGTTGTTTTCCCACAGGAGTTTTTTCTCCTGTCTGTTGTTTTGTCTTGTGATCCACACTCTGAGTTTATAACTCATTTGACAACTCACAGAAATTATTTTTTTCTAAACTCAGTCACTAAAAATGAAGCGTTTGGGCTTATTGGGGTAATTGAAAATTACAACATTGAGAGTTGTAGGGTTTGCTGTTTTGTTTTGGTTTGGTGAGACAAAGTCTCTCTCTGTTGCCCAGCTGGCATGGAACTTATATAGCATAGGCTGGCTTCAAACTTACAGTCTTCCTGCCAGTCCCCTAGGAACTGTGACATTTGGATTCGTCTCACCATGCTGGCTGAGAATTCTTTTGTTTGTTTGTGTGGGAAATTGAACAGAGCATACAGGTCTAAGGATAGATATGTTCTACCACTGAGGTATAGTCTTTGCTCTCTGGCTGAAAGATGTTTAAGATATATATCAGAAAGACAATAGCAACAAGAACTTATTAATATTGACTTTAGACATACATAAAATCAGTAAAGTACTCTGACGAGTGACTCTAACTCCAGTACCCTTTTCAAGTTTAAATACTCCTTGTAAGTCATGAGGTTGTCATGGAAGATAGTTAGACACTATTTGTCAAGGGCCATGTCTTAGTTAGGGTCTCCATTGCAGTGAAGAGACACCATGACCAAGGCAACTCTTATAAGGAGTAATGTCAATAACATTTCATTGGGGGCTAGCTTATAGGTTTGTAAGTATCATCATGGCAGGAAGCATGGCTCCATACAGGCAGACATTGTGCTGGAGAAGGAGCTGAGAGTTCTATATCTTGATTTGAAGGCAACCAGGAGAAGACTGGCATCCCCAGGCAGCTAGGAGGAGGATCTCTTTCACAATGGGTGGAGCCTGAGCATAGGAGAAAACCTCCAAAACCCATGCTGACAATGACACATTTCCTCCTTAAGCACCACTCCCTATGGGCCAAGCACAGGCCAAGTCACCCCTACATTGTAACCCACGACCACTATCCTAGGGATGGCTCTACCCACAATGTGCTGAGCCCTTCCCTATCAAGCACTAATTAAAAAGATTCCTTACAGCCTGAGCTTAGGAAGGAATTTTCTTAATTGAGGTTCCCTGCTCTCAGATGACTATAGCTTGTATCAAGTTGACTTAAAGCTATCCAGCATAATTGACCCCTTGTCAACTTGACACACAAGTATATAACTGCTGTTTTGCCACAAGAGGTCCTTTCTTGGTCATCCCCAAGATCTCACATTGAAACATACTTACTTTAAAAGGTGCACAGTCTTTACAGATTAAAACATATTCAAAATTCAGTCTCTTTAAAAATATTCATTTGCTTTTCAGAAATCTAAAATCCCTTTAAAAGCCCAAAGCCTCCCAGCTCTGAGCTACTGTGAAAAGCAAAATAAATTTAAATAACTTCTTCAAGAGGGAAGAACCAAGGCACAGTCACAATCTGAGCAAAGCAAAACCAAACTCCAACAGTAAATATCTCAATATCCAATGTCTGGAATGCACTCACAATCTTCTGGTCACTTCCAAAGGGCCCAAAGGCCCACTTCTCTGGCTGGCCTTTTGTAACACACACAGTTTGTCTTCTAAACTCCGACAGGCTCCCCTCTGCTGCTCTTCTTGATGGTTATCCCATGCTACTGCCATCCCCAAAATGCGAGGATTTCTGCTGCAACTGGGTTGTACCATCACTAACAGCTTCTCACAGGCCTTAACCTCTCTATATACCCCTTAGCCCTGGAGTTACAACTTCTGTTGAGTGTACACCCTCTCAAGTAGCTTGGTCTGGCCTCTTACCGTGCCATGCCTCAGCTGTTTTTCATGACTCCTTCACGTCTTCAAAATTAGTACTTCCTGGGTAACTTTTACACTACCAAGTTCAGATGCCAGTGTGAGGTACAACCTTGACTTACTCTGAAATATAGTGCTAACTCTTGACAAAACACTTCCTAGAAGATGTCACATCAGTGATGCTGCTTTATCTTTAATCACCACTAATTTCTTAGCTCCAGCTACCAGCATGAGTTGTCTGAGCAAACTTAAGGTTTTAACTTCACTGGGTCTGCTGACTCTTCAGCCTCAGCTGACCAGAAGTGCAGACTCATTACACAAAAGCCCTGGTGGAGTCTTTGCTTTCCTCTGAAACATCTCAAGCCAGGCCTGCATCCTCTATGTGGCTCTCAGCATTCTTATACTCTGAGTTCCTACAGAACAGCTCACCGAACTCTCAAAACTCAATGGCTTTTCTAACCCAAAAGTCTGAATTCCTTCCACAATCCTCCCCAAAACAATATGGTTGGGTCTGTAACGATGCATTTAGTCCAGCTTCAAAAGTCTACCATAGACTATCAAAACCTCAACACTGTCTAAAAGTAGTCTTTTATGAGACTCTGCCAATAAGGTCAAAATGAAAAAGCAGATCACATACTTCAACACACAATGGCACAGAATATCATGACCATCCCAAAAGGGAGGAAAGAGAATGTCTTAGGGTTTACTGCTGTGAACAGACACCATGACCAAGGCAACTCTTATAAGGACAACATTTAATTGGGGCTGGCTTACAGGTTCAGAGCTTCAGTCCATTATCATCAAGATGGGAGCATCGCAGCATCTAGGCAGGCATGGTACAGGAGGAGCTGAGAGTTTGACATCTTCATCTAAAGGCTGCTAACAGAATACTGGCTTCTAGGCAGCTAGGATGAGGGTCTTAAAGCCCACACCCATAGTGACACACCTACTCCAACAAGGCCACACCTACCTACTCCAACAAGGCCACATCTTCTAATAGTGTCACTTCTTGGGCTGAGCATATACAAACCACCACAGAGAGCATAGTGAGGAAATCCTGAACAAAAGCAGGACTGAACACCAGCCAGGCAAACCCCAAACTCTGCATCTTCATGTCTGATGTCAAAGTGCTCCTCAGATCTCCAATTTTGTTCATCTTTATCGACTGCTACACACTTCTCTCTCTTGGGCTGGCTGCTATAGACTTTCCTTGACAGGTATTTGTATGGCACCTGCAGATGACAACCTTGGGTTCCTTCAATGACAGATGAACTTTTGCTAGGGCCTATTGACTGTTAAACTTGGGGGGACTTGCATAATATTGATATTTATACCCTCAAGATGCTCTGTGCAGACTCGCTCTCCAGATTTTAATCCACTGAGCAATTATGTTGGTTCAATAATCCCTTGTCTTCCTGACCCCCATCCCTCACTACCCCTCTGGCTTATGTTGTGTTTTCTTTTGTTGCTTATACCTTGTCCTGTCCAAAAATTTAACGACAAAAAGACAGGAGACAGTTACACTAATGACACTTCTCCTCTTTAAAAACAAAATGAAGGAGTTGTGGGCCAAGAGGACCATGACACCAGACAGGAGAACTGGTTGAGTGAGTTCAGATCCAGTGAATATCAGAACTGAGTATGGTAGGCATAGGACCAACTCTCTGTCAAACTCTTCCTGCTTTGGAACATGTAACCACGGCAACCCACCAAGAGGACCATGGCAATCAGCCATGTAGCATAAAAATGCCTGGAGTTCTCCATGCTAATGATGTATCTAGATAGGCCCTGAGTGTTCGGCAAATGAGCTTCCCTTCCTGGGCATTCTTTCCCACAAAGGGTATTTAATCGCTGGTTCACTCTGAGTAAGGTGTATGCATTCAGAGCTGCTATAAAAATAAGGCAGTTTGGAAAAGCAAGGACCACCTCTTCATCAAGGATCACTGTGGGGGAGAGGCCTTCATCGGAAGGAGCCATGCCTAAATCTCCTGAAGAAGACCTTTTCTCTCCCAGCCCCTCCATATTCTCAATACTCACTTGGAACTAAACCACGTTCTCTTCTCTCATCCCTCCCCCCCATCCCAGCCTCTCCCTTCCCCTTCCTGCTTGACACACAGGTGTCCTTACAGGAGCATGGACCAGGGACCCTGTTCCCAACTCCCAGTGCTACACCATCATGCCTGGGTACACAGGAGACAGGGAACCACAGCAATCATCTTGAACACCAGCTCTACCCCTGAGAAAACACAAACTGAGTAACCCCATTACAGATGGTGTTCTCCCTCCCCTGAGCGTCGTGCAGGATTCATAACTCCTGCTTTGTATCCTTGACTAAAGCCAGAACCATTTAGGCAAAGCTGCCATGTTCTTCTGCTTGCTGGGGCTAGTACATGGTTCCCTCTTTCAAAAACATTTTTTACCAGCTGTCTGTTTTTGATGATTGCCTTCACTGACTAAGCTTGGCTGTCCTGGAACTTGCTGGGTAAATCACGCTGATCTTGAACTTAGCGATCCACCTGCCTCTGCCTCCTGAATGCTGGGATTAAAGGCAGGTACGTGGCCCTAATTTTTCTTTAATTCCTTTTCCTAAATTGGAAGCTTAGCTGGGTGGAGTCTTCCCGTGAGGACATCACTCCCTTTATTATATTTAGCACCAGGTTTTTCTTTAAACTTTTTATTTCCTAGAGAACTAACCTAAGCTCCACTATACTTCCCAGTGCTCATTTTTCCTCTAACTGTACATTGTATATTCTTCCTTACTTGGTGTGTTTTTCCCTTTAGTTTGCTTTTAAATATAGATCTGCATATAAATAACCACAAGACACAGTCAATACTAGGCTGTTTTGAAATCTCCTCTGCCAACAACATTAATCTAAAACTCTTCAATCTAAGCCTCAGGCAGGTTTTTCAGACAAAAGCAATAAAACAGCCACATTCTTTGCTAAAATAACATGAGAATGATCTCTGTGCACAGATCTTCACTAAAATCTCTACATTGCTCTCAGCACCACTGTCTTCCCTGCTCCTGCTGGAATGGCCCAGTAAGTCCCACTTAAAGCCTTCAACTGCCTTCCTAATCCAAAGTTCCAAAGTCCACACACCACCAAAACGAACAAACAAAACCCCCCAAAACAAAATAACAACAACAACAAAAATAAAAACCAAAATAAACCATGGTCAGTCCTGTCAATGAAATACCCAACTCCTGGTACCAACTTCTTTCTTATTTGATGTTGCATTGCTGTGAACAGACTTTATGACCACAACAACTCTTGTAAACAAAACAAAACAACCATTTAATTTTGGCTGGCTTACAGTTTCAGAAGTTTAGTCCATTATTGCCGTGGTATGCAGACAGACGTGGTGCTGGAGAAGTACATGAGAGCTCTAAATCACGGTCCACAGGCAGTAGGAATAGAGAGACAATGGGCCTACCTCAAGCTTTTGAAAACCCACTCCTAGTGACACTGTTTCTCTAACAAGCTGAAACCTACTCCAACAAGACCCTAACCTCCCCCAAGTAATGCTACTCCCTAATGGTAAAAGATTTAAATAAATGAACCTATGGCGGCCATTCTTTAAACAACCACTGGTCTCATCATTAAGACTAAACCCAATGTTCAAATTCTCTTTCTTTTCTGTTTGGCTTTTCTTTGATGCCTAGAATCAGAAAGAATTACTCTGATCAAGGATGTCTAACTTTTGACAATGTGATACACTGCTCTCTGCTACTAAGTTCACACTTAAGAAATGTGCAGTAGAGTTATAAAAGAAATCTTACCGCCCCCCCTAGAATATTAGCTAATGATTTCTCATTGGGAGACAGTCTTAAGTCTCCTTGAGTAAATGCAGCAGCAATGTCTAAGCAATCATGGAAACACTGTGAGAGAATGAATTCTCATACATGCTACTACCTTCAATTGGTTTTAATTTTGTTCCTTTTTGTACAATATCTATTATAATAATGCAATTAAATGCTACATTTTTCTTGCTATTTCTATATTTATCTTATTGATGATTGATGTATAATTTCCAAGTATATACTTTTCTCTACACATATTATCTGTTCAAATTTTTCCATGTGTGATTTCCCTTTAAAAGTAGCATTTTTATTTTTAACTAAATTATGTTTTATATATCCAGGGCAAAGATGATTTCCTTTGATAGTCGCTTACAATGAATGATCTGTGTTCTGAAGTTCTCAATGGATTAACATTTGAAATTAACTGAGTTTTGAAAACTGTTTATAAAATATCTTGATGAGAATTTTTTAATATGGTGGAGGCTGAACTTTTTAATTAAGAGCAAACTCTAAATTTATAAACTCGTTTTATTTTTTCATATATTCATTTTCTTATTATTTTGTGGAAAGCTACCAAGTTCTCTGGAAAGCTTATTGAAATTATTAGTCTTCAGTAGCTATGATTTTTATGATAAAGATGTGGGGTTTTAGCATAATTCCCTCTTGGGATTTCTGAATTGCACAATGAATGAGTGACAGGAAACATAAGAGCAGAGAACAAAGACTATTTGCATAGCTTGTTTGATTTTGGCTTTTGGTTTTTGTTTTATTTTGAGACAGGGTCTCTCTGTGTAGCCGTGGTTGTCCTAGAACTCACTATAGACCAGGCTGGCCTTGAACTCAGAGATCTATGTGCCTCTGCCTCTCAAGTGCTGAGATTGGAGGGATGTGCCACTACTATCCTGCTAGACTATTTGTAAATATGCTACAAACACACTTAAAGCAATATTGCCTCAATATCATTCTCAAGGTCTTAAATATTCGTGCCATAAATCCTAGCCATATATAATATCTTTCTGAACCTTAGTACTTCAACATTTTAAGGTAGAGTTATTTTCCTCTGATCAAAGGTTGGAGACAGATTGTCTCCTGGTCTAACTTCTTTGGAGTGTTATACACTCTGGCAGTGTCTTCCCACTTTGACATCTGGTAACGGGGACCACAGACAAGAATCATCTCCAGCAGGGAAGGCAATATTTTGTCCTCCATCATAAAGAGGACTTCAAATGAGTTCAGACCTAGCCATAAGCTTCCCGTCTATTTTAATATGGCATTGGCTGAATCCACGCAGGGTCATCTCTGCATCCATCTGCAAAGAAGCTGTGATCTTGGTCCGTGGTTTCCGAGAGTAGATTTCTGTCCTCTCCAACCCTCCTCCAATATTATTTTCTCTGAGCCAGCTCGTCCAGCCCAGCTCTGAGTATAAATAGCTGCTAGTTTGCATTTCTTGAGTACGGGTGCCCTGCTATTGCTAGGTTATGTGAAACCCTTTCTTGTGTTGAACACAAGAAGCCCCTGATTATTGGTACCACAGATTCTCACATTCTTAATCAGTTCCACCTGGCCAATAAACAGTAAAGCCAGGGCAGCTTCTCTTCTTCGTGGGTTTTCTACTTTATGGGTAGTAAAGCTGTCTTTGGTGTGATTTAGGAATCCCTTTGATGCCTGCTAGTTTACTGTATTGATATTTCAGGAGTGTTGGCAGTTGCAGCCAAGACTTCACTGGGGTCCCCACGAACTGCAGCCACGTGGTAGTCTGAGTAAGTCTCGGAGGACACAGCTGGGAACGTTTCTTCTTCTACCGAACCCATCAGGGAGACAATTAGAAGTGTTCTTGTTTCCACACACTAGGTCAGAGGTGGCTAGGTCCTTTTCAAACCTAGAGAAAGGAATGAAAGAGATATGGAAGATGAAACAGCAAAAGGGCGAGGAAAGATGAAGGATGCTTTTGAATGCTGTGAAAATTCCGAATTGTGTTTGAGATGTCACTAGGTTTAACATCGTCACTGCTGTAAATCAATCTGCTGGTCTGCAAGTTAAAAGGGAACAGGAGGAGGGGGAGGAGGGGGAGGAGGGGGAGGAGGGGGAGGAGGGGGAGGAGGGGGAGGAGGGGGAGGAGGGGGAGGAGGGGGAGG
Organism: Apodemus agrarius; assembly: GCA_964023405.1. Classification (NCBI taxonomy): domain Eukaryota; kingdom Metazoa; phylum Chordata; class Mammalia; order Rodentia; family Muridae; genus Apodemus; species Apodemus agrarius. The sequence goes on from OZ030026.1 coordinate 4,644,553, forward strand.
AGGGGGAGGAGGGGGAGGAGGGGGGAGGAGGGGGAGGAGGGGGGAGGAGAGAAGTGGAGAGGAGGGAGGAGGGGAAAGCTGTGCCTCCTGTAATTTCAAGGAAAGAGACATATTGAGACCATTCCGTGTTCCCTTTTTCGAGCTTCAAGCTTGAAGCCTTTTTATTTTCACTGTCTGGTTTGGGTCATGTGTTGCTGCTTCTTGGGGGAGGCGGTTTTTATTTTTATTGGTCTTTTTTATTTTATTTTATTTCATTTTATTTTCCTAACCAATATGCGAAGGGCTTTTGAAGTGGAAAGGATTAAATGGTGTGAGAGGTTAGTTCAGTTCATAGGACGCCCATGTAAAACGAGAACGTTTCAGGAATTTGAAAAACTTTGCATGGCACATTGATTTTAAACAATGCATTTAGATCATATTTACCAATAATTGTTACAGTTGGGGCAGGTTTGAAACAGTTCTATAGCACAGAGCCTTTCTTTGTGTTAGCAGTAGATATCAATCTGTAATTAATTATTTGGGTCACTTCTTGAAAAGAATGAGTGTCCTCAGCCTTATTATTACATTTATTATTACATCATAATCACGTGTTAATCACAGCTAATATTAATTATCTGTATTTATAGCGATGAGGGATGTTCTGTAATAGATGAGAGAATGTTCCCCTCGGGCTTCCTGATCAAAGGTTATTCTTTCACCAAACACACGGGCATTGTCAAGTTTCAGAGATTTAAATTTTCTCCTAAGTACCTTTTCCTCAAATACATTAAATATCTTAGTGAATTTTTAAAATATTTGTGTAATTGAAATATTACTCAGGTTAGATTTATTAATCCATTTTGCAGACAGGGAGAAAACTATTAAAGATAGACCATATTGTGTTATGAATGGGCACAATGTGTATGTGTGTGTGCATGTGTATGTGCGTATGTGTGTGTTTTGTATGTGTATGTATGTGTGTATGTGCATTGTGTGTGCATATGTGTGTATGTATGTATGTGTGGTGGCATGTGTGTATGTATGTGTATGTGTGTACGTATGTGTGTGGTGTATATGTATGTGTATGTATGTGTATGGTGTGTGTGTTTGTGTATGTGTATATGTATGTGTATGTAAGTATGTGTGTGTGCATGTGTGTGTGAAGTGTATTATGTGGTGTGTGTGTATGTGTATGTGTGTATGTGTGCATGTGCGTATGTGAGTATGTGCGTGTGCGTGTGTATGTGGTATGTGTGTATGTGTGCATGTGTGTATATGTGTGTGTTTATGCATGTGTATGTATGTGTGTGGTGTATATGTATGTGTATGGTGTGTATGTATGTGTATATATGTGTGTGGTGTGTGTGAGTTTGTGTATGTGTATATGTATGTGTGTGTAAGTATGTGTGTGTGCATGTGCATGTGGTGTGTATGTATGTGTGTATGTATGTATATGATGTGTATGTGTGTATGTATGTGTGTATGTGTGTGTATGTATGTGTGTATGTGTGTATGTATGTGTGTATGTGTGCATGTGTGTATATGTGTGTGTGTGTGTGTGTGTGTGTGTGTGTGTATGTATAAGATGACCCATTCAGCATCTACCTAGAAACTGCTATAATAATTATTTCTGGTACCATAAAAGTAATCATTAATCCATTCCCTTATTCACTGTATGGTATTAAAAAGTGATAGGTTTTCAAATACATAATCACAGCGAAATGTGATCCTGGGGCAGTGGAGACAAGCTCCCCAGGAGAGAAGTTTTGAAAGCAGCTTTGGTCAAAACCCATCAGAGGAAAGTACTGAAATTAAAAGGCAAAAGTCTGTAAGGAGCCCAGGGAGTCAGCATCTGAGAGCAGCCAGGACACAGGTGACAGGACAGGAGCTGAGTCTCGTCACTTCCTTTTCTGTGGAGATGGTGTTACTCGTTATCTGCTTAGGCACAAGGAGGTCTGTTGGCCCTTGTCACTGGTCTTCTACTCCAGGTAGATAACTGAAAGTGTGTTAGAGCAGAGGAGAGAGAAACACAGCAACTCCAGGCTGCACAGCATGCTGGGTCTCCTGGCAGCTCCTCATGACCGTGCTCCTTAGGTCTGAGGTAAATTCTATTGACTTGGGTGGAATCCTTTACTCGCAGCTGCAGTGGCCAACACTATCTTCCTAGTTCCTAACTTGGAATAAAATGGTTGACACCTTGACATTGAGTCAGCACTCCTAAGGATCCTCTTATATTTAGACAAACTCAGTATTTCTAGCTGATTTCAAACAAGGAAATAACAGGCACTGATAAAACAGAGTTTCTGTAAATCCTGGTAGGAGGGAGAAAATTTTTGTTTTATTGTGTGTCTATATGAGTTACTGTTTATATAATACTTTCCCCATATATTTCTTCATTGACAAAAACCTTTTTAAATTCTAATAATTATGACATCTAGGTTGAAACCTATAAGCAAGAGATATTCAGTTGCATCCCTATATTATGAACTCTGACATCTGTCATATATGAGAGAGTCAAAAAAACCCAGAGAAATGCCAAAGTACATTTGGAATGTGTTTTCTTTCTTTGTTTCTGTTTCCTTGTTTGTCAGTTTCTTGCTTTCTTTTTCACTTTAACACAATGTAAAGCTTTGACTTATGAAGCAAACACATAAGAGTGAAGTTTTCTGTGGAAACCTTAAACATTTTGGTCTGAATTATATTGAGTGAAAGCTGGCTCGTTTAAAACATAAAGCCAAGAAAATATTTTTATACAGCCATTAAAAATTCTCATTTAAGAGAATAAATGACGAGCTATATAATCTTTTAATGTAGTGAGGATATGTTCTGAACACCAATTCCTTAACAGAGTTGAAAAAAATCAATTAAAGATATAATTTGTGGGATTATATTTGCTACCTAACTCGGTGAGTGTTCCTCATTATTTTTTCCTCTTACTCCACATAGGCACTTTGCCATTGTTTCATTCACCGACATAAAAACATTAACGGATGCTCTTACAGTTCTCTGTTGCTGTCTCCTGCCCTGCCTCTGTACGCTGCTGCTGCAAACTCTCTCGGGAAACGCCTGGCATGGGGACCTGTAATGACTTAATTACGGCGGGACGCTGAGGCTCTCCAGCTATTGCTTCCTGCACGATTTCAACACCAAGAGAAACAAATTAGGTAGATGGTCATGAGATCATCCCGGGACAGATGCCTTAGTCACCCACCGCCTAACACGCCCAACCAGAGGAGTAGCCTGGGCACACCTGGAGTTGCCCCTGTGATTTCTGGAGACCTCAGCAGCATTCCAGAAGCTTCCCTCAAAGCTTTGGCTTTGTGTCAAGGTTCACACCCTGTGTGCATTCCAACCTCCGCTTCCCCCTGCCATCCAGCATTTTGTTTCCTTCTGGACTTGGTAGTTAGTCTCAGATGCATCGCTAATACTCAAACAGAAAAGAAGCTGGGATTATCTTTTTCCTTTTCTTTTACTTTTACTTTTTCTTTTTCTTTTTTTCCTTTTCTTTTTCTTTTCTCTTTCTTGTTCTCTTTCTTATTCTCTTCCTCTTTTTTCTTTTCTTTTTGAAAGAAGAGATCTTAGAATGCGGCCTCAAATCTCTGCCCAATTCTCCAGAGTGCTGGAATTATAGACATGGGGCTGTAGCACAAGGCTGTTTACAATTGCTGATGTGTTCTCTGAAGCAATCACTAGACATTTTCATAGCAGTATGGTCTTAGCAAGAAAGTACCTGGTGAAGGCAGCTGCGCTGCCTGAGTGGATACGTTCCTGACATTGTCACGATAAGACAGGCTCCAGTTTCCACCTCGAAGGAATTTATAAATGTGTCCTCTGCTTTGATGACCACCCACTCACCAATAATTTCCAGGCTTAACCTGCCCCAGACCCTTTCTTGACATTTAGACTCTTGGACAAAGAAAGGTTTCAGAAATGCCTGATCACTAACTAGATCTCGTGGTTCAGATGAACTACTGTATGTTGTGAGCAACACCACACAGGTGTGCAGCTGGAGCCAAGGGGGAATGTAAGTCTAGAGACCTTGTTTCAATTCTGACAAGGCCTGTAGCTTGTTCATCTGGGAGTGTATTTAACTGGAGGTGGGGGTGGGGAGAGTGGGGGAGGGGTGGGGAGAGTGGGGTGTGGGGAGGGGATTTCCATCAAGATTGCACCATCTTATTTTACTCTATACACTGTGAGCACCCAAGAAATGATGGCAGAGATGAAAAGAGTAATCATTTACTCTGGACTCATCTGTATTATAACACTTCAGAAAATATCTGTTTCTATTGTTGTCTCGTGATCAGTTGTGGAGAAATAACTTTTCTTCTGTTATGTCCCTTCTATCAGATAATGATATTCAGAAAGAAACATCAGAAAGAAAGTGTTTAAATGAATCAACTGAGCCCTTGAGAAAATCCTGCTAGCTGTAATGCTCTTCATTGTGAAAAATCTGACAGCAAAAAGGCCGCATTTTTTTTTATATTTTATCTCAATTAAATTCTTTTTTCTCTATTAAAACAACTTCTCTCTATATATATAATATATTAATATATTATATATTTATCTATAGTATTATATATTATATATTGTTATATATAATATATATTTTATATATAATATATTTATGTATAATCTATTTTGATATATACTATATATTTATATATAAAGAAATATATTTAAAAGAACAAAGAAATATATAATATATAAAAATAAATATATAAAAATAAACATATATACACCATTTCAAAAAAATAAGAAAAAAGATCTATTCTGGAAAAAGTTATCCAGTTGGGAAGAAGGAGCTGAGGGGAATTGACACATAGCTCTAAGGAGCTAAAGAAACTCAGATTGGCACATAAAATAGAGATGACAGAGAATCAGATGACAATTTACTAAGACTGAAGGTCCCAAAGTGTGTCATAAAAAGGGGGGTCTAGGTGGAAGAGGAGTGAACCCATTGGTAACTATAGGCATAGAATTGTAAAGGGGCCAGTGTGTCCAGGGGTGCTTTCAAAGCAGGTCTACCAAGTATACCACAGGGAGGAATGAGACTTGGGTGACTCAGGAAGATTCTATTGTAGACCATGGGGTCATGCCCATGGAGTAGGTTCCACTGGATAAGGCATTTCAGAGGGTGGATATGGCTGTGACTGCCTCCTCAAACCTAGAGCCCTAGCATGAGGTTACCTAAGCCATGAGGACAAGGATGGGCCAGTTGCATCTGAGACATCCTGAATAGACCATGACCCTGGCTGAAATGGGTATGAACATGGATGTCTATGACAGGGATGTTCAGTGTCTAGGGTCATGTCCTCTAGTCCTAGAAGGAATAGATAGTGGGCCATGCATTGGCTTGGGATATCTCTATTGAGAGATCTCCAAGGAGACAGCATTGAAGGCTAGAAGGAAGGAGGAGGTAGACTTGGTGGAGAGAACTCAAATCCTTTTAGTGATATCATAGGTTTGGGACAGAGCATGAATCTGCCCACAGCAGATGAGGGTGGTAAGCCTGGAACAATGGGTGCTGTACTTCTAAAAGCTATTCAACCACTAAACCCCGATCCTTACCCTTAGAGTTATTGAAGGTGTAAGACATCGTGTGGCGTGGTTATAGAGGTATCGTCTACTCGTGACATTTACTGCTGTATTTGAGGCATCAGATATGTACTGGAAGGTTTTGTGTGTCAACTTGACACAGGCTGGAGTTATCACAGAAAAAGGAGCTTCAGTTGGTGAAGTGCCTCCATGAGATCCAGCTGTGGGGCATTTTCTCAATTAGTGATCAAGGTGGGGAGGGCCCCTTGTGGGTGGTGCCATCCCTGGGCTGGGGTCTTCGGTTCTATAAGAGAGCAAGCTGAGCAAGCCAGGGGAAGCAAGCCAGTAAGAAATATCCCTCCATGGCTTCTGCATCAGCTCCTGCTTCCTGACCTGCTTGAGTTCCAGTCCTGACTTCCTTTGGTGATGAACAGCTGTGTGGAAGTGTAAGCTGAATAAACCCTTTCCTCCCCAACTTGCTTCTTGGTCATGATGTTTGTGCAGGAATAGAAACCCTGACTAAGACAAGATATAACAAAATTAAAACAAGCGTAACCTTTGATGTTGCCCATGATAGGATCCCATACGATCATGGGGGTTTGTATGTTGATCCCAAAGGCACTTGAAATATCAGAAAGGAACTTTTCATTAGTCTGTGGGTGAAGAGTCTCAATGAAAGTGTTAGCCTACACATCCATGCTTTGGTGTTCTTTGTTTTGTGATGAGGTGAAAGCGTGTATTGGCTTCCCATAGAGTTTGAACCTATTCATAATCCTCCTGGCATAGCTGGTGCCTTCCTTACTCAAGAATTCAATAGAGCAATAACCTTAATACCATCTGGAGAGCGTGCCAACAGTCACAGTGAAAACAAACAAACAAAAAACAGCTACCATCTCTGAACAGTTTCCTTGTCCCAAATTCTTGATGCAGTGAATAAATAATTAAGCAGATAATCACACTTTTGTTAGGTTGTTTTGGATGTTTGTACACCTGATTTGATCTTAGAGGAAGTTCCAAAGCTTTGCTGTTACAAATGAGATCAGAGTATGACACTCTGAATGCCATTGGCGTCAGAAGCAAGCTTCTCGGCCACACGTCTAAACTCCACCCACCTGTCCCATCACCCTTCACTTGTGGCCACCAGCCTCTCTTAGAACTCAGAGCTGTCCTGGAATAATCTCCCTTGGTGATGCCAATAGCGGATGTCTCACCTTGGGAATATTGTTTCTCTTTCATGTTCTTCTTTTTTTTTCAATTATATGACTTTAATGTCTTTTCAGGATCAAAAAAATGCCATCCTAAAAGGGCATTGCTTGCTGACTTTTTGAAATCTTACATTTTTCCATAGGGCAGTCATTAGTATGCAGCTATAAGGCATAGTCTATCTTCACCTATAAATGATGTGAAAGGAAGGATGTTTTGATATTTACTTAATAGGATGCTGTCTTATAAGTTCTCCCGGTTAAGGCTGAGAGTGACCGGGACCAAGCTGTAGGTACTGAGGAAAACGCTACCATGTGAGCGTTTCTCTTGTCTGCAGTATCAAAAGTGATGTAACCTGGGCTTCTATTTATTCTTTCTAGATTGTCCCCCTTTCAATTTGGCATGGCAGTAATCACACGAGGCTAGCGACTCGGGTGTGTCAGGTTTGAAGGCCATCGGAGGACTAGAAACAAGTCATGTGCTATATGAAATAATTAAAACCACTGTAAGGTTAATGTGGATGAAAGTGTAAATATCGACGAACATAACATTAAGGCAACTTCATTACTTAATAAAATGGTATTCGTGGGCTAGAGAAATGGCTCACTGATGGCTCTTCCAGAGGTCCTGAGTTCAATTCCCAGCAACCACATGGTGGCTCACAACCATCTGTAATGGGATCTGATGCCCTCTTCTGGTATGTCTGAAGACAGCTGTATTTATATATATTTATGTATATTTTATATACATATATACATATGTATTTTATGTATATATACATAAAATAAATAAATCTTTCTTTAAAAATTATTATTTATAACAGTTCATGATGGTTGCAAACAAACTCACTGTGAACTTCCTTTTTTGTAGAAATTCTTGAGTATGCAAGATTATCACCAGAAAAGCAAACCAATTTTAAGTTCAGTGATATGACTAGCCAAAGGATTTTAGGAGCAAAATTACACACACGTACACACAACATACACACACACACACACACACACACACACATATGAATTTTCTACTAACTTTGTACAAACAAAAATCAAGTTTATGAGTAATTTGAGTATATTCCAACACACTGGCTAGTGACTATAATAAAACAAAACCAACATGATACAATAGCATGTATCTTTTGATCATTAACTGAAAAATAACCTAAGCTCCTATCCATTATGGATGTGCCATTGATTTCCTCACACCTCACATCTAATCAATATTTACTTACAATTTTAAATGATATTGCCCACTCTTCTCTGCATTAAGACCCACCTGTCCTCTGAAGAAGGAGTCCACTATTTGACTTGAACTAGTGCAAAAGTGTCATGGCATCATTTTCTATCTCCCGTCCCCTGCCTCTTCGGAGACAATGACCTTTTAAACATAAAGCTATTTTAATTCCTTCAGTGCCTCTTCATACTACCAGGAGGAAGGACTAAATATGCATGCCAAACCCAAGCATTTACAACCAGCCTTTGCCAGAACACGCTTTATGCTCCAGGCAGAGGAAATGGAAACATAGCCCTCTACCTCAGGGACCAGAAGCAAGGGTCTGACATTGTTTAGGATGGGTACCCGATACAGATGCTCAGGGAATAGAGTGAGACCTAATAAATTCTAAATTTCCATCAAAGGGAAGGTGGGAGACACTCCTGAGAGAAAAGGAAAGAAACAAATATTTAGCTAGCGAGGGCCTCTCCACAGCCTGACTGCACATCCACTATAACCTGTGCCTCGTGTAAGGCCTTGCGCGGACAAGATGCTCAGGGAAGCTGGAGAGATGGCTCAGTGGTTAAGAGCACTGACTGCTCTTCCAAAGGTCCTGAGTTCAAGATGCTCAGGGAAACACATCCAGTGAATATAGAATCAGAATATGAAGTTTAACTCTGAGGCCAATGTTTTTCCCATTTACCACCTGCCTTGTTGATTGATCCTTGAATAATCCTAGTCTTCCATAGAGACTCAAGATACCAAGAACCTACGCTTTAATAAATCAGGGGCGAAGCCGGGCGGTGGTGGCTCATGCCTTTAATCCCAGCATTTGGGAGGCAGAGGCAGGCGGATTTCTGAGTTTGAGGCCAGCCTGGTCTACAGAGTGAGTTCCATGCCAGCCAGGGGCTACACAGAGAAACCCTGTCTTGAAGAAACAAAAACAACAAACAAACAAACGAAAATAAATGAGTGAAGAATAGTCCAGAATGAGTCTTCTTTATGCTAGGGCTTCTCCAAGGTCCCTGCTCATTCTGGGGATTGAGATGATTCTTGTAGAGACTCTTGTAGAGACTTTCCTGACATGTGTGAGATGAAGCTACTGTGGACAAACCTGGTACACACGGACATTCTTGCAGCATGGCTGCTGTGGAGACATGCCCTCCCCGGCCCCCTCTCAGCCTCAGACCATTGTCATTCTCTGAGTACAATGACAGTATTTCCATGACTTTAAAATGTGCCTGGTTGAGCTGCTCTGTCTAAATCTACTAGTGTGTAGATGTAAAATATTTCAAAGTGTTCACTGGAGCAAGGCAGGTAACTGCTTGGAAGTTTGCCTGTCAGCTACTCACCACCAGTTAAGGCATCTCTCATGGCAAAAGCCTTTCTGTCATTAAAGAAAAGGGTGGCCAGCTGATTACCTCCCGTCTGAGGGGTGGCCTGCCACTCAGCATTGAAGTCCCTCAGAAGCTCATCTGTGACTCTGATTTTCTGTTTGTTTGGGGAAGATTTAAAGATGTAACAACGACTTATGGCATATTTGGATCAGCACTTTGCTGATCCAAAATAAATGGCTTTGAACTGCCTTCCCAGAATTCCCCACACCTGATTTTTTTTAAAAGATGTATTTTATTTTATTTATGTGAGTACACTGTAGCTGTATTCAGACACACCAGAAGAAGGCATTGGATCCCATTACAGATGGTTGTGAGCCACCATGGGTTGCTGAGATTTGAACTCAGGACCTTCGGAAGAGCAGCCAGTGCTCTTAACCACTGAGCCATCTCTCTAGCCCCCCCCCCCTGAATTTTTAAGTCAACAACTAAGAATATTTATTTGTACAAGCTCCTTTGGTCTCTCTATGGAAAGTTTTCCAGATGGATCTTCCAATTGCAGTCTGCTTACAAATGCATCAGAACTCAGAAAATAAAACATCTCACTTCAGAGTAAACAGAGGAAGAAGGAAGTGGTCCCTGCCCAGGACGTGGGACCAGACCTTAGCTGGTAGCAGAGGGTGCCATTCCTTGGCTGCACTTGAATTCTGTTCCTGGATCCCTCCTTTTCCACCTAAACTGGGAGCTGATGGATATTTTAGCTTATTAAGAGGATGCCCAGAATCTGGACAGCTGTGGAATGGACAGGAGTTAGGTAGAAGCTGTGATATCCTCATATGAATGCCTGCCTGTGGAAGGGAACAGGGTTCCAAGGAGCACAGCCTTTGAGGGAGTTCTATTTCTGTCCTGTGACATCGACCAAGGCTCCGAACCTCTTAGATCTTAGTATTTTTACCCATCAGTGGAGAGCATAATTCTTTTCATCTTCGTCGCTGTAAGGGATGACTTGAATAAACCACACGTTATTAGTTATGCCATAGTTATTATTTATGCCATCGTAAATGAACAGAAATGAAATGGCTTCAAATGAAAAATGTCTTCCTTCCTTGCAGAGGGGGATTCTAGAAGCTAGGAGTCTGAAATCAAGGGTGCACATGGCTCTGATAGTGTTTATGGTTTAATTTGGTTTTCAAATAATACACACAAAAGACACGTAGGTACTGAATATGGATAACATCGATCTTTGTGCCAAGTTTAAGTCTTTCAAAAGCGATGACTGCTAGTAGAGAAGCCACTGAAACTCATGAGACCATCATCATTCCTCAGTGGTCAAGTAGTCACACAGGTAGATTCATTTTCTGTTTATTGTGTGACTTTTCCTGGAGAGACTTGACCAAGTAGGTATATACTCAAGATCATATGCTTAAGACAGGATGAAAAAACTATTTTACCCAAGTTCAGTTTAATGAACCAGTGAGTTTATTGAGGCTTTTATAGAAATATGGATGGAGACTCATTTACAGGAACACAGGTGACCTAAAACAGCTACATCACAAAAAAAAGTCCATCTCATCACATATGACTCACAAAAGCCACCCCCTGAAACTCCCTACATGATTTGCAGGCACCTTCTCTGGTTATAGAGTCCCCTTCTCTTAGCACATGGTTACTGCTTGTGGAGGGACCTCGTGAATCATGTAAGTTTCAGGAACTTCCTGAGATTTGTGAGTTTTGCTTCTTATGAATCTCCCTCCCAGGACTGAATGAGTTGATTCAGAGGAAGACATTATACAACACTATCCACAGTTCTTATCTTCAATTTTATTTAGTTTGTTGATATTACCCAGAGAGAAATTACAGTTATAATCTTCATTTTTCGCTCACTTATCTGAAAGTTGTGTTCAAATTGATGAATGAGCTCACCAGTGTTGTTTTTAACAGTATTGGTACCATAACACATTTGATTGCATATTTGAGTAAAAAGCCCTGTGTCAGGGGATCATGAAATTTATTATCAACATCTGGGACAGGCCTGTGAGAGTCAAACTCACAGTTCCACAAACACTTAGTTTATTGTCATCACATTAAAACAACAACATGGTGTCTTTATTTAGATCGCTTGGCTAATTTGAAGATCAACTGGTCTACCATGTGTACACAGCACTAGTAAGAGAGGGCAGATGTAGCGCCTCCACATGCAGCAGACTCTGCTCCCAAGCTTCCCACGGGTTACCTCCTTTGATCCTTAGCTGTAGGTGCTGCATGCTAATAGTGTCTCCACTTTACAGAAGGGAATCAAAGAAGAGGATGGTGAAGCCACTTACAGTCAGTCGTAGAACTGGTCAGTGGAGCAGAGAGGGTTCAGATACAAGTCCAACACAAGAACACGAGCTTGCAAGAGCATAGGCTTGCAGGTTTAAAAATGTATTGGCTTAATATTCACTGAAGTACAAAATGCAGTATCGTCTAAAATAGTCAAGGTGCTAAAGTCTGACATATATTCCAGGTGTGGTTTATAATATGGAGAATGTTTTACAATTGGTATCAGTTGTAAAACAGGGTTTTTTTTTTGTCAAACATTTTTTAGTAATTCCTTGGCAGAAAAATAAAGAAGCATTAATTTTATTTAAATGATTTATTTATATAATTAGAAAATGATTGCATTTTACTATTCTGAAAGATTGTTTCATCTTTTATTATCAGACGCTTGTAAGAAGAACTCCAATACTCAAAGCCTGCCTTTGATCTTCTTCTCATTCCTAACACTGGCACCACCTCATGGTCAGGTGGCAGTCCTGTGAAAGACTGATTTAATATGAAGATGAAGGAAAACCACTAGCGTAGCTGGGGAGTTCCCACCTTTTCCACAGAATGTCATTAGCACTTCTGGTGACACTGACAGATGAAGTGGCAGGTGACCCTCGGGGATATCTTATTGCACATCCAATTGATCGTGGCAACAAAACCTTTCATCTCCCTGACTCATCACCAGAGGAGAGGTGGAGATGTTATATCCCCTGCAATCACAACATTCAGGAGACAGTGTCAGGGGGTGCTCCGCACTGTGGGTAGGTCGGTAGATAGGAACAGGACAGAAGGTGGCTCAAGTTTCCTTTCTTTGTATTTTATGGTAATGACGTCAGTTGTACGTGATGTGCAGAATGCAGTGAACGCTGCAGACAGAATTCATGACGATGTATCCCCAGTGTAGCCTAGAATAATCTTTCACTACTCTGAAGCTATGTTGCCACTTGCAAGTTACTTAGTAACTCTGGCCATGGATTGCCACAGCTATAAGGCAAGGATCACAACAATAGCCTTTTCGTCTCCTATTACTAGGATAATTAGTTAACTCTAGCAAAAACTATCAGAAACAGATATATGGGAAGCTTTCAGTGATGAAGCTACTGTTATTATCAATAGAGAACACTACCATTTCTTCTGTTCATGCTTAGTAAATTTCTCCTCACTCTGGAACACCAATCCCCTTCCTCCCACAGAGTCTCTGAGACAGTTTGCTGTTTCTGCTTAGGATGTCCACACGGAATAGCCTGCAGCTTTCTAAAAACACGCTTGTGTATTTTCCTTCCCCATCAGACATGAAAAATAACTGAGGATATGGCGTAGTGTCCAGCACAGTACAGTAGATATCCATGAGTAGGTGGAGTCGAGGTGACGGGCTAGAGGAAATGTGGCCCTTGCCATATTTATATCTACTCTGGATTCATGCCTAGCTGAAGTTCATTATCAGAATCTATTACAGTATTGGTGAATTACCCTAAAGCAAGTCATCAGAGTCCTAGTCAATCCAAAGACATGGTTAAAATTGTGCATATTTTGGACAGAATGTTAGGAGAGACCAAACGAATGATCAAAGTCATAACTGGCTACTTTGATTAATAACCACTTTGGATACATTTTTATTTCTAACCAATACATTTTTCCTAGAGCATGGCTCTCAATATTTTTTTTTTCTGTTTCCAAACCTACAGTGTTTCCTGTGCCTATTGAAAAGAACGCTAGCTACATTTGGCAAAACTGTTTTATATCAGATTCTATACTAAGCATTTCTGTGAGTTATCTCAGAGAGTTGACCCAGGTACCTGCTGTTGGAAAGGAGACTCACTGAGAGCAGTCACTAGTGTTGTTCCTCAATTAATGCCTGGTTAATGCTCTAAAATATGTTGGAATGAATTATGAACTGTTATTAATCCTATTTTATATTTAATTTATTTTATTTTAGACTTCATTATAAAAAAAAATCATTGCAAATGAAAAAAAATCACACCAAGAAATTAACCAGACCCAAAGACTGTGAAACTCAGTGAACTTCTATGCATTTAGAGTAGTCATTTGGAACAGAAGCTATGGAGCTTAATATTGGATTTTGTACTTTAATATTGGGTATATTTTTATGTACTTATCTACTACCCCAAAGCAGGAAATCCATGACAGAGTCTAACTAGATAGACAAGCAGCTTTGAATTCTGTCTTATAACCTGTGTTCATTCCCTCCAGCCTTCAGCCCTTCCTCACTCCCCAGTATCCATCCTGTCTTGCTCTATTGGTTACATCTTGTGCTGTACCTACATGTGCATTTGTTTGTTTGTATGTCTGTCTGTATTATAGCTTAGTGTCTGTGTACAAGAGATAGCATTAGCTTTGTTTCTGAGTTTGTGCCATGTTTCTTAATAGTCTAAGCCCTCTTATTCCTTACTTATGAAAATAAGAAAATTGAGAAACAGAAATGTGCCCAGTAGCCAAAGGAAATGCCAAAACGCTAATGCACAGGCTCTGTCCCTTCTCTACAGATTGGCATCCTAAGGCTGGGCTCACCCGTTGCAGCTTGATATTCACGGAGCTGCGCGCTCTCATCCCAGGTAAGTCTGGAACATGTTTTTGCTCCCTTAGCTTGTCAGCATGTCCTGACAGCCCTCTGTGCCTCCTCTGTTCCCCTTTGTATTCATACTAATGGAGTTGTTGGTATTGTCCCTCCAGATCGATTTCAGCTCTTAAAAAGCAACGTGTCTTCCTGTTACCTACTATTCATCATCGGTTTGATTCAAGTACTTGGTCTTTACATTTATGCAACAGTAATTATTCATCCATCCAGAGAATATGTGTTGTGTAGCAAGGATGCCTGGTTTCGGATCTGGAGATAACAGTGGTAATCACAAAAGTCAGTGTCTTAGTTTTCACAAGTTTATGTTTGAAGGCAGAAAATAAATAGGAAACAAATACAACAATACCCAAATGCCCACAGTACAGAGAATAAGCCCGAGCGATGAGCTGGCAGGTGGTAAGCGTGGTTCGATGGTGATGGTAGTGGGTTGTATTGGGTAAAGCATCTCTGAGAGGGAAGCATTAGAGAGAGATGTCAGTGAGTCCTGAGACAGAGAAGCAAGCTGTTAGATAAGACGTTGGCTAGAGCCACAAGTGTAAACACAGGCATAAGCCTGGTGCATCTGGGGAAGCAGATGACAGACGCAGCAGACAGACACAGCAGGTAGATACAGCAGGCAGATGCAACAGGGAGGTGCAGCAGGTGGGTGTAGCATACAGATGCAGCAGACAGACACAGCAGGTAGATACAGCAGGCAGATATAGCAGGCAGGTGCAGCGGGGAGGTGCAGCAGGGAGGTCTAACAGGGAGGTATAGCAGACAGATGCAGCAGACAGGTGCAGCAGGCAGATGCAGCAGGCAGGTAGCAGACAGATGCCACAGGCAGGGGCAACAGGTAGGTATAGCAGGCAGGTGCAGCAGGCAGGTGCAGCAGACAGATGCAGCAGGCAGGTGTAGCAGGCAGGTGCAGCAGGCAGGTGCAGCAGGCAGGTGCAGCAGGCAGGTGCAGCAGACAGATGCAGCAGGCAGGTGTAGCAGGCAGGTGCAGCAGGCAGGTACAGCAGGCAGGTGCATCAGGCAGGTGTAGCATACAGATGCAGCAGGCAGATGCAGCAGGCAGGTGCAACAGGCAGGTGCAGCAGGTAGGTATAGTAGACAGATGCAGCAGGCAGGCATAGCAGGCAGGTGCAGCAGGCAGGTGCAGCAGGCAGGTACAGCAGGCAGGCGCAGCAGACAGGTATAGCAGGCAGGTACAGCACGCAGGTGCAGCAGGCAGGTGTAGCAGACAGATGCAGTAGGCAGGTGCAGCACGCAGGTGCAGCAGGCAGGTACAGCAGGCAGGCGCAGCAGACAGGTATAGCAGGCAGGTACAGCACGCAGGTGCAGCACGCAGGTGTAGCATAACCATGCTGTGCTGTGATTGGGGAGGACAGACAGACAAGGGACAGATTATTCATCATACACTAAGCATCCCTAATCTAAAAACTAAAATACCAAACCAAAATTCAAACTTTTGATAACATATGTGATGTCACAGGTGAAAAATTCCATGCTCAACCTCATGTGACAGGCTCCAGCCAAACCAGGGTGCATGACTGCATAGTATGCAATTATCTTCAGACTACGCATAAAAGGTATATAAAAAACATACAAGGATTTTTGTTCTTAGCTTTGGGTTCCAGCTTCTCAACCTCTCATCATCATGTGTGCATATTTCTAAATCCGGCAGCAGCCAGTTCAGTGGCACCTCTGTCCAAGCAGTTCTTGCTCACAGAAGGGAGTTCAGGCTGTATAGACGGGGTTGGGGCTGCGCTAGGACAGTGGTTCTCAACCTTCCTAACTCCACAAACCTTTTCATACATTCCCTCACGTTGTGGTGACCCTCAACCACAAAATTATTACATTACTACTTCATAACTGTAATTTTGTTACTGAAAAGAATCACAATGTGAATATCTTTTGTTTCCAGTGGTCTTAGGAGACCCCTGTGAAAGGACTGTTTGACCCAAAAAGAAGCCACAACCCAGAGGTGGAGAACCACTACTCCAGGGTGTTGAGAAAGAGAGAAAAGAATTCTGCTTTACATTTTGAAAGATATTTCTATTAAAAATAGAATAGAAAATGGAGATCTGTTAAAGATTTGCTCTCGTAAACCTGAAGGGTTGTGAGACAATGTACTCCAGAGTGGATTTGCTCCACATGGACTGAAGAGAGAAAAAAATCCAAACCAGGAACTAAGGAAAAAACAAAACAAAACAATAAAACAAAAAACAAACAAAAAATCCACAGGACCCACGAGTGGATTGTATGGAAAGTATGGTAGAGAGGAACTGTAGCTGATTCTCCGGTTTCTTTATGAGATCTGGGTACACTGTGGAGAAAATTACTGAAAGGAGGAGGCCTTGGGAAAACCCAGAGAATCTGCAAACTAATAGGTGGTGCCCTTGAAGAGACAGACCATAGGTTCCTGTAAAGTTTCAGACACAGCATTATAATCCTGAAGTATGCGAGGCACTTTATAATGGAGACAGATACTGTGTGCGTGTTGGGATGTATGTGTGCATGTGTTGGTGTTTGTATGAATTGGTGTGTGTGTGTGTGTCAGCATGTATGTGTGTGTGTATTGGTGTGTATGTGTATGTTTTGGGGTGTATGTTGGGGTATATGTGTATGTTGAGGTACATGTGTGCATGTTGGGGTGTATGTTTGTATGCTGGTGTGTATGTGTGTGTATTGGGGTGTATGTGCATGTTGATGTATGTGTGTATATGTTGGCGTGAGTATGTGTGTGTTGGTGTATGTGTGCATGCACTTGCTATTCAGCCCCCAGTTTAGCTACTCAGAAAAGGGAACCTTGGCCAGTAACTTAATTTTTATTTCTGATCAGAGGAATCATAACTATCCCTCACGAGAAGCTACCTTTTCCAGGTTTGAAATTTTAGAACTTCCTCACAGTGAGGCTGAGAAGGGGGCACACTGAGGAGAGATTGCAGTGAAGAGAGCACACTGAGGAGAGAGCACATTGAGGAGAGCACACTGAGGAGAGAGCACATTGAGGAGAGCACACTGAGGAGAGAGCACACTAAGGAGAGCACACTGAGGAGACAGCACATTGAGGACAGCACACTAAGGAGAGAGCACACTGAGGTAGCACACTGAGGGGGGAACACGGAGGAGAGCACACTGAGGAAAGAGCACATTGAGGGGGGAACACCGAGGAGAGCACACTGAGGTGGTAACACTGAGGGAGCACACTGAGGAGAGCACACTGAGGGAGCACACTGAGGGGAGCACACTGAGGAGAGAGCACATTGAGGGGGGAACACTGAGGAGAGCACACTGAGGGGGGAACACTGAGAGAGCACACTGAAGAGGGCACACTGAGGAGGGGAACACTGAGGGAGCACACTGAGGAGGGAACACTGAGGGAGCACACTGAGGAGAGCACACTGAGGGAGCACATTGAGGAGGTAACACTGAGGAGAGCACACTGAGGGGGGAACACTGGGGAGAGCACACTGAGGGTGGAAGACTGAGGGAGCACACTGAGGGGGAACACTGAGGGAGCACACTGAGGAGAGCACACTGAGGGAGCACACTGAGGAGGTAACACGGAGGAGAGCACACTGAGCGGGGAACACTGAGGAGAGCACACTGAGGGGGGAACACTGAGGGAGCACACTGAGGGGGAAACACTGAGGAGAGCACACTGGGGTGGGGGAAACACTGAGGGAGCACACTGAGGGAGCACACCGAGGAGAGCAGAGTAAGGGTACTGTGTCAACCTCCATCAACAGCCTTCTTAGTAGGATGGTGTTTGACTCATCCCAAAATTACTATAGAGTAATTCAAAGAGTTAAAAATTTTAAACTGCCACACTGAAGAACTGCCTGCAGATAGGTCTTGTCTCTCAGTAAACTTTACCTTTGTTATTGATTGTGGCTTCTGACGGCCTATGTTTTCTGCTAACTACTGACACAATGCATGGCAATGCATGCTTTGGTTTGTTCCAAACCTCTACAGTTGTTGTGAGTCCAAATTTAAAATGCAGAATACTTTGGGCTTAGACTTCCCATTTTTAATGTGTTATTTCTTAAAGGCATTCTTTCCTTAAATCCTTAGAGAGAAGACCTTTACAGACCTCAATGCCACACATCTGATAGTGAGGATCACAGGTCTCACCTCTGATGGTGAGGATCCCGTGCCTCACATCTGATCATGAGGATTCTGTGTCTTACATATGATGAGAGGATCTTATGTTTCACATCTGATGGTGAGGATCCTGTGCCTCATACATGATGATGAGGATCCCATTTATCACATGTGATAGTGAGGATCCCATGTCTCACACATGATGGTGAGGATCCATTGTATCTCATGTGATGGTGAGGATCCCATGTCTCACATCTGATGGTGAGGATCCCATGACTCACCTTTGATGGTAAGGATCCTGTGTCTCTGTGTCTCACATCTGATGGTGAGTATCCCATGTCTCACACATGATGGTAGGGATCCTGTGTCTCACATCTGATGGTGAACCCACACTTCCAGAGCTCAAACCAAATCAGATTCCTTTGAACTTTGGACCCATATCTCATGACCATCATTTAAGTAACAGTCATACCTGGTAATTTAAAAAACTCAGTGAATGCACAGTTGGTCTTTTTGAGAGGAAGAAACAGAGAAGCACTGTATCCCCAGCCTGTGCTTAAGGACACAGTTAATACTGGGCCCTGGAGCTATTTCCTTAAAATATACTGTAGATGTAGAAAAAGGATTGCATAGTAAGATTTGTGCAAAGCTTTTATTCACTTGTTCCATAATAAAACAGGCAATCAAATGACATAAATATTTCACGGGGTTACTGTGTGTGTGTGTGTGTGTGTGTGTGTGTGTGTACATGGTAAAATTCTCCTAATACAAAACCACATAATAGGAGGCATCTGTGAATTCATAGGAATGTAAAGTTAGGTTCAGATAACTTAAATTTCTAGACATTAAATATTTAAGAGAGTAATACAAATACTTCACATAGTGTAACATACAGAAATCGGAAAACAGAACTGTGAAGAAAAAAAAGATGTGTAGTTTGCTAAGAGGAGACATGTGCTTCCAGACTAATTTAGTGAGAACCAGTGACACTTTTGAGGATCTCAAGCAGTATTGCAGAGCAATAGTGTTAAAAACTGAATGCCACTGGTACAGTGACAGGCAGGTAGATCATTGGAATAGGACTGAAGACCCAGAAATGAACCCACACATCTATGGTCACTTGATATTTGACAAAGGAGCTGAAACCATCCGGTGGAAAAAAGATAGCCTTTTCAACAAATGGTGCTGGCTCAACCGGAGGTCAGCATGCAGAAGAATGTGAATTGATCCATTCTTATCTCCTTGTACTAAGCTGAACTCCAAGTGGATCAAGGACCTCCACATAAACCCAGACACACTAAAACTAATAGAAAAGAAACTGGGGAAGACTCTTGAGGACATGGGCACAGGGGGAAAATTCCTGAACAGAACACCAATAGCTTATGCTCTAAGATCAAGAATTGACAAATGGGACCTCATAAAATTACAAAGTTTCTATAAGGCAAAGAATACTGTCAATCAGACAATATGGCAGCCAACAAATTGGGAAAAGATATTTACCAACCCTATATCCGACAGAGGGCTAATATCTAATATATACAAAGAACTCAAGAAAGTAGACTCCAGAGAGTCAAATAACCCTATTAAAAATGGGGTACAAAGCTAAACAAAGAATTTTCACCTGAAGAACTTCAAATGGCTGAGAAGCACCTTAACAAATGTTCAGCATCATTAGTCATTAGGGAAATGCAAATCAAAACAACCCTGACATTTCACCTCACATCAGTCAGAATGGCTAAGATTAAAAACTCAAGAGACAGCAGGTGTTGGCAAGGATGTGGAGAAAAAGGAACACTCCTCCACTCCTGGTGGAAATGCAAGTTGGTACAACCACTCTGTAAATCAGTCTGGCAGTTCCTCAGAAAACTGGGCATGACACTTCCAGAGGACCCTGCTATACCACTCTTGGGCATATGCCCAGAGGATTGCCTGGCATGCAATAAGAATACATGCTCCATTATGTTCAGAGTGGTCTTATTTATAATAGCCAGAAGTTGAAAAGAACCCAGATGTCCCTCCATGGAGAAATGGATACAGAAAATGTGGTATATTTATACAATGGAATGCTACTTAGCAATTAAAAACAATGAATTCATGAAATTCTTAGGCAAATGGTTGGATCTGGAAAATATCATCCTAAGTGAGGTAACCCAATCACAAAAGAACACACATGGAATGTAGTCACTGATAAGTGGATATTAACCCAGAAGCTCTGAATACCCAAGACACAATTAACATATCAAATCATTCCCAAAAAGACTGAAGGAGAGGGCCCTGGTCCTGGAAAGGCTTGATGCAGCATTGTAGGGGATTACCAGGACAGAGAAGTGGGAGGGGGTTGATTGGGGAATGGGCAGAGGGAAGAGGGCTTATGGGACTTATGGGAGGGGGGAACCAGGAAAGGGAAAATCATTTGGAATGTAAACAAAGAATATAGAAAAAAAAAGAGAGATTGCCACCAGGACACCGCTAGAGAGGGACAGGTAGACAGACTCAATCCAGGGCTACCATCGCTTGGGTGGATCTGCCAGGCTCTCGCCACCAGCCAGGGCCAGGGTGGTGGCTCAGCGGGACTTCTCCATGCCCTCCGGCCTTGCACCAAGGCAGTTGGGAGCAGCCTGCCCAGCGGTCCCTTACAGTGGTGGTTGTGGTAGGTCTCCATATTGCCACCAGAACACCGCTAGAGAGGCCCAGGTAGACAGACTCAATCCGGGGCTACTATCACTCGGGAGGATCCGCCAGGCTCTCCCCACTAACCAGGGCAAGGGCTGAGGCTTGCGGGACAACTCCACACCCTCCGGCCTTGCACCAACACGGTGCAACAACCACCTACTCTGAGGTCCCCTCAGCACTCTCAGAGGCATTCTCTATCTTGCAGCCTGGACATCAGTAGAGAAACAACATGTGGGCCCAGCTTCACGGGAGGTTCAAACACTAGCCAGTGACAACAAGGCCAACTAACGCCAGAGATAACCAGATGGCAAAAGGAAAATGTAGGAACATTACTAACAGAAATCAAGGCAGCATGACAGCATCTGAACCCAGTTCACCGACAACAGGAAGCCCTGGACAGAAAACATACCAGAAAAACAAGATTTGGATCTAAAATCACTGGTCAGGATGCTGGTAGTGGGACACATAGATAAATCTCTTAAAGAAATACAGGAGAAAATGGATCAAAAGTTAGAATCCTTTAAAAGGCAAACACAAAAATCACTTAAAGAAATTTAGGAGAATATGAATCAAAAAACAATAAGGAGGAAATACTTAAAGAAATACAGAAGAACGTGGGTCAACAAGTAGAAGCTATGAAAGAGGAAACACAAAAATCTCTTAAAGAATTACATGAAAACACAATCAAGCAAGCAAAAGATCTGAGCATATCCATCCAGGTTCTAAAAACAGAAGTAGAAACAACTAAGAAATCACAAAGGGAGACAACATTGGAGATAGAAAACCTTGGGAAGAAATCAGGGACCATAGATACAAATATCAACAATAGAATACAAGAAATAGAAGAAAGAATCTCAGATGCCGAAGATACCATAGGAACCATTGATTCAACAGTCAAAGAACATACTAAATGCAAAAAGCATGTAACTCCAAACATCCAGGAAATCCAGGACACAATGAAAAGACCAAACCTCAAGATTAAAGGTATAGATGAGAGGGAAGATTTACAACTTAAAGGGCCAGCAAATATCTTCTACAAAATTATGGAAGAAAACTTCATCAACCTAAAGAGAGAGATGCCCATGAATATACAAGAAGCCTACAGAACTCCAAACAGACTGGACCAGAACAGAAATACCTCCCGTCACATAATAATTAAAACCCCAAATGTACTAAACAAAGAAAGAATATTAAAGGCAGTAAGAGAAAAAGGCCAAGTAACATATTAAGGAAGACCTATCAGAATTACACCAGACTTCTCACCTGAGACCATGAAAGTTAGAAGATCCTGGGCGGATATCTTGCAAACTATAAGAGAACACAACTTTTCAGCCAAAACTACTTTACCCAGCAAAACTCTCAATCGCCATAGATGGAGACACCAAGGTATTTCATGACAAAACCAAATTTGCATGATATCTTTCCACAAACCCAGCCCTACAAAGGATAATAGGGGGAAAACACCAACACAAGGTACACCCTGGAGGAAGCAAGATAGAAACCTCCTCTCCTCAAATCCAAAAGAAGATAACCTCTCAAATATAAAAAAAATTTCAAAATTATCAGGAGGTAATACTTACTATTCCTTAATATCTCTTAACATCAATGGACTCAATTCCCGAATAAAAAGACATAGACTAACAGACTGGATACAGAAACAGGACCCTACATTTTACTGCATACAGGAAACACATCTCAGTGTTAAAGACAAACACTGCCTTAGAGTAAAAGGCTGGAAGACAATTTTACAAGCAAATGGTCTCAGGAATCAAGCTGGAGTAGCCATTCTAATATCAGATAAAATTGACTTTCAACGTAAAGTCAAGAGACTCGGAAGGTCACTTCTTGCTGGTCAAAGAGAAAAGCCACCAAGAAGAACTCTCAATACCGAATGTCTATGCTCCAAATGCAAGGGCACCCTCATTCATAAAAGAAGCCATATTAAAGCTTAAAGAACACATTGTACCTAACACAATAATTGTGGGTAACTTCAACACTCCACTCTCCTCAAGGGACCAATCAGGAAAGCAGAAACTAAACAGGGACACAGTGAAACTAATTGAAACTTTGAACCAATTGGATTTAACAGATATATATAGAACATTTCATTCTAAACCAAAAGAATATACCTTTTTCTCAGCACCGCATGTTACCTTCTCCAAAATTGATCATATAATTGGTCACAAGACAGATGTCAACAAATACAAGAAGATCAAACTAATCCCATGCCTCCTATCAGATCACCATGGAGTAAGAGTGGTCTTCAATAGCAACAAAAACAACAGAAAGCCCACATATACATGGAAACTGAACAATACTCTACTCAATGACACCTTGGTCAAGGAAGAAATAAAAAAAGAAATCAAAGACTTTTTAGAATTCAATGAAAATGAAGGTACAACCTACCCAAATCTATGGGACACAATGAAAGCAGTGCTAAGAGGAAAACGCATAGCTTTAAGTGCATCTAAAAAGAAACTGGAGAGAGCATACACTAGCAGCTTAATGGCACACCTAAAAGCCCTGGAACAAAAAGAAGCTAATTCACCCAAGAGGAATAGAAGACAGGAAATAATCAAACTAAGGGCTGAAAACAATCAAGTAGAAACAAAGAGAACCATACAAAGAATCAACAAAACCAAGAGTGGTTCTTTGAGAAAATCAACAAGATAAATAAACTCTTAGCCAGACTAACCAAAGGACACAGAGACAGTATCCAAATTAACAAAATTAGAAATGAGAAGGGGGACATAACAACAGAAACTGAGGAAATTCAAAACATCATCAGATCCTACTACAAAGTTCTATACTCAACACAACTGGAGAATCTGGAGGAAATGGACAATTTCCTAGACAGATACCAAATACCAAAATTAAATCAGGATCAAGTAGATCAGCTAAACAGTCCCATAACCCCTAGGGAAATAGAAGATGTTATAGAAAGCCTCCCAACTAAAAAAAGTACGGGATCAGGTGGTTTTAGTGCAGAATTCTACCAGACCTTCAAAGAAGACTTAACAACAATACTCTTCAAACTATTCCACAAAATAGAAACAGAAGGGACACTGCCCAACTCGTTCTTCGAATCCACAATTACACTGATACCAAAACTACACAAAGATCCAACAAAGAAAGAGAACTACAGGCCAATTTTTCTTATGAATATCGATGCAAAAATACTAAATAAAATTCTTGCCAACCGAATCCAAGAGCACATCAAAATGATCATTCACCATGATCAAGTAGGCTCCATCCCTTGGATGCAGGGATGGTTCAATATATGGAAATCCATCAATGTAACCCACTACATAAACAAACTAAAAGAAAAAAACCACATGGTCATCTCATTAGATGCTGAAAAAGTATTTGACAAAATTCAGCATCCTTTCATGCTAAAAGTTTTGGAAAGAGCAGGAATTCAAGGCCCATACCTAAATATAGTAAAAGCAATATACAGCAAACCAGTAGCCAACATCAAACTAAATGGAGAGAAACTTGAAGCAATCCCACTATAATCAGGGACTAGACAAGGCTGCCCTCTCTTTCCATATCTTTTCAATATAGTACTTGAAGTTCTAGGGAGAGCAATTAGACAACATAAGGAAGTCAAAGGGATACAAATTGGAAAGGAAGAAGTCAAACTATCATTATTTGCAGATGATATGATAGTTTACTTAAGCGACCCGAAAAACTCCACCAGAGAACTTCTACAGCTGATAAACAACTTCAGCAAGGTGGCTGGTTATAAAATCAACTCAAGCAAATCAGTAGCCTTCTTGTACTCAAAGGACAAGCAGGCTGAAAAACAAGTTAGGGAAATAACACCCATCACAATAGCCACAAACAACATGAAGTACCTTGGCATGGCTCTAACCAATCAAGTGAAAGATCTGTATGACAGGAACTTCAAGTCCTTGAAGAAAGAAATCGAGGAAGACCTCAGAAGATGGAAAAATATTTCTTGCTCTTGGATTGGCAGGATCAATATAGTAAAAATGGCCATCTTGCCAAAAGCAATCTATAGATTCAATGCAATCCTCATCAAAATCTCAATTCAATTCTTCGTAGATCTAGAAAGAGCAATTCTCAAATTCATCTGGAGTAACAAAAAACCTAGGATAGCTAAAACTATTCTCGACAATAAAAGGACTTCTGGGGGAATCAATATCCCTGACCTCAAGCAGTACTACAGAGCAATTGTGTTAAAAACTGCATGGTATTGGTACAGCAACAGGCAAGTAGATCAATGGAATAGGATTGAAGACCCAGAAATGAACCCACAGACTTATGGTCACTTCATCTTTGATAAAGGAGCTACAACCTTATCCATTGGAAAAAAGATAGCCTTTTCGACAAATGGTGCTGGTTCAACTGGAGGTCAACATGCAGAAGAATGCGAATTGACCCACTCTTATCTCCTTGTACTAAGATCAACTCCAAGTGGATCAAGGGCCTCCACATAAAACCAGACACACTGAAACTAATAGAAAGAAACTTGGGAAGACCCTGGAGGACATGGGCACAGGGGGAAAGTTTCTGAACAGAACACCAAAGTTTATGCTCTAAGATCAAGAATTGACAAATGGGACCACATAAAATTACAAAGTTTCTGTAAGGCAAAGTACACTGTCAGAAGGACAAAATGGCAACCAACAAATTGCGAAAAGATCTTCACCAACCCCACATCCGACAGAGGGCTAATATCTAATATATACAAAGAACTCAAGACGTTAGACCCCAAAGAACCAAATAACCCTATTAAAAAATGGGGTACAGAGCTAAACAAAGGATTGTCACCAGAAGAAAATCAGATGGCTGAAAAACACCTTAAGAGATGTTCAACATCATTAGTCATCAGGAAAATGCAAATCAAAACAACCCTGAGATTCCACCTCATGCTAGTCAGAATGGCTAAGATTAAAAATTCAGGAGACAACAGGTACTGGCAAGGATGTGGAGAAAGAGGAACACTCCTCCACTGTTGGTGGGATTGCAAGATGGTACAACCGCTCTGGAAATCAGTCTGGCGGTTCCTCAGAAAATTGGGCATTACACTTCCAGAGGATCCTGTCATACCACTCCTGGGCATATAACCAGAGGATTCCCCTGCATACAATAAAGACACATGCTCCACTATGTTCATAGCAGCCTTGTTTATAATAGCGAGAAGTTTGAAGGAGCCCAGATATCCCTCAAAGGAGGAATGGATACAGAAAATATGGTATATTTATACAATGGAATACTACTCAACAATTAAAAATAATTAATTCATGCAATTTGTAGGTAAATGGTTAGATCTGGAAAATATCATCCTAAGCGAGTTATCCCAATCACAAAAGAATATACATGAAATGCAATCACTGATAAGTGGATATTAATGAGCCCAAAAGCCCTGACTACTCAAGGCACAATTAGCAAGTCAAATGATCAGAAGAAGAAAGGAGAGGACCCTGGGCCTTAAAAGATTGGATCCAGTTTTGTAGGAGAGTACCAGAACAGAGAAATGGTGGTGGTGGGGGTTGATTGGGAATAGTTGGGGGGGGGGAGAGGACTTATGGGACATATGGTGGGGGGGGACTGGGAAAGGGGAAAGCCTTTGGAATCTTTGGAATGTAAACAAAGATATAGAATAAAAAATTATAAAAAAATAAAAAGGAAAAAAGAAAAAAAAAGAGAGAGATGCTAAGAAAACATGAGTAATCACAGTCATGGCATACTGTTGGGAACAGGGGAGCTTGGCTCAACACCCCCAGCTCAGCTGTTTGCACAGGTTTCTTGAGAGCAAAACATCCTGTGGCTTAGCTTGATTGCTGCCTTCCCACCCTGTGTGGGAGGGACTTCCCAGGTGCCTGGCCTATGGCTATGATTGTTTTTTCCTCTTCCCTTCCCTGACCTCTAGTATATATATTGCTGGTCTCTCAGTAAAGCTTTGGCATTCTCCTTACAGAATGACCCATGTCTGTGTTTTGTGTTAATCCCCCAGGCCTAGGCCTAACACTTGGTACCGTGGCAGCATGGGCGCTGTCAGCATACCAATATCTTATGTTATATTTCACAGAGCAATCTCAAACCACATTGGGATATAAAGGATATATCGGCTATCCATTGTGTCCCCTGGGTGGCAGTACCATTTGATTATATCCTTATTTTAAATAATATGTTGCCTATTTTAGTAAAACATTTATATTAAAATGCTAAAATATATAATAATGTGTAAATATGTGTGCATATGCTTGCATTCATGTATATTGTAAATCTGTATCTATGTATCTGCTTTATGGGTGTACTTGGGAATCTGCGAGGGCTTCACACATGCTTGCCAAGTGTTGCAGCACTGGCTGTTCTATGCTGAGACTGTCTTATATTAAGGATTCTGTGAAGAAAATCTATATTGCATTCTTCTTTCAACGGTGTAGTTAAAACAGAGTGATGAGGACAGAGAATCATCGTGACTTGAAGGTTAGCCTGGGTGACATAGTAAAATCTAGTTCAGCTTGGGCTGCCGCGTGAAATCTAATCCACAAAAACAAAGCCAAACAAACCAAAAGTTAGCGGAACTCATTTTCATCTAAATGAGGATATATTTCCACATAGCTGCTAAGACCTGGAAGAAAAACACCAAGAGAGAGCCAATGTAGTGTAGAGGGTGGGGGTTAGGGCATGCTGTAGTCTTTGTTATACACTGAAAACTCCAGACACGGGTGGGCAAATTAGCATGAGTCTTATCTTGAAAAGAGAAAAATAAAAATCCCTTGCTTAATTTACACTAGAAAGGAATACTCTTGTCTATCCAGTGGGCCCAACAAAAGTACAAAAAAGGAGCACGAACACGCAGGGTTTTGGTTTTTGTTTTTGTTTTCTTTGAGACAGCATTTCTCTGGTGTAGCCTTGGCTGTCCTGGAGCTCACTCTGTAGACCAGTTTGGACCAGAACTCAGAAATCCACCTGCCTCTGCCTCCCAAGTGCTGGAATTAAAGGAGTGCACCACCACTGCCCGGCCACAGGTTTTTGTTCTTTTGTTTTGTTTTGTTGTTTTAAAACGACATACCAAAATTCACTGGAAAGAGTTCACCAAGTCCGTGCTTAAATATAATGTCCAGGATTGTGTTGGATATTGAAGACACACAGATAATATTAAGATCAAACTCAGTTCCCCAATGGTTTCTGAGCCATGTGCTTCATATAGAACAAAACAAAACAAAACAAAACAAAACAATACAATACAAAACAGCTTTACACGAGCCAAAGAAGGCGACAGGATTTGTGGAGCCCAGGAGCACAATCATATAAGATACAGATTGGACGAGAGAACAACCCACTGTTGAGTGGGTGAAGCGACAGAGAGGAAGTGGAGCAGCAAACAGGAAGTACTGGGATTAGAGAGAGCATACGTCTTAAAGGATGCTTAAGGCAGAAGAATGGCTGTGGACAGAAGAACAGACGTGACACTGGTCTAATCTGTCCATTTGAGGTTCAAAAGACAAAAATTAAGGTCAGGGAGTGGGTGAGAAACAGGGCTGTGAGGGCCAACTGCTTGGTCTACGTTTCTGTCTTTTCATTTAAAAATGGCATGTGCACATACAATGTCT
This sequence comes from Apodemus agrarius, assembly GCA_964023405.1. Classification (NCBI taxonomy): domain Eukaryota; kingdom Metazoa; phylum Chordata; class Mammalia; order Rodentia; family Muridae; genus Apodemus; species Apodemus agrarius. Next base: position 4,673,070 of record OZ030026.1, read on the forward strand.
ATGCACATTTGTGTGTGTACAAGTTGTGTGTGAATACAGATACGCATGCCATGGCACATACATAGAGAGTAGGGGACAACCTCAAATGTCGGTCTTGGCTGTTACCACGTTTGAAGGTGAGTCTTTTTGTTCTCTTATGCTCAGAAGTTTTCTTCAGAGCTCCAAGGACTCCTGTACTGGCTAGTTTTGCGTCAACTTGACACAAGCTGGAGTTATCATAGGAAAAGGAGCTTCAGTTTGGGGAAGTGCCTCCATGAGATCCAGCTGTGGAGCATTTTCTCAATTAGTGATCAAGTCGGGGAGGGCCCCTTGTGGGTGGGGCCATCTCTGGGCTGGTATTCTTGGGTTCTATAAGAGAGCAGGCTGAGCAAGCCAGGGGAAGCAAGCCAGTAAGGAACATCCCTCCATGGCCTCTGCATCAGCTCCTGCTTCCTGACTTGCTTGAGTTCCAGTGCTGACTTCCTTTGGTAATGAACAGCTGTGTGGAAGTGTGAGCTGAATAAACCCTTTCCTCCCCAACTTGCTTCTTGGTCTTGATGTTTGTGCAGGAATAGAAACCCCGACTAAGACATCTCCCCATCTCCATGTTTGATCTTAGTGTACAGATGCACACAGCCGTCTTTACATGGGGATGGGGGATTCTAAGTCACATCCTTGCATCTCTGCGACGAGCTCTTTACCCACTGACTATTTCTCCAGCCCCCTCTCCATTTAAAAATGACAACCAAGGCCTCTGTTATTAGGACCATATGAGAATGAAATCAAAGAACAGATGTAAACTGTTTAGACTAGTGCTGTCTTGTGACAGCGGAAAGAGAGGAGTCCCACTTGCACATGCTCAGATGAAGATCTGCTTCTTCCTGGCAGTGTCCGCTGCCTTCCTTTCCATTCTGCAGTGTGTATAGCTCTGAACCATAACTTTATTTCTAGAAATCCTCTTCTCATTTGCCGAATTATTTTAGAAATTTACAGTTGTGGAGGATGACAGATGCTATAGGCATTTTTAAAACCCATCTTTCCTCAGTGCGAATATGTGTGTGTGTGTGTGTGTGTGTGTTTAGAAAATATTTTCTTTTCTTCCTGCATCCTCCCTTGGAAGAGGTCCTGTGCTTTTGCAATGGTTCATTTTTGTTCAAATATTGTGTTCTAAGAATTGTTCTTTCCATGCTTAAGGAGTGTGGGAGGAGTCTCTCTCTCTCTCTCTCTCTCTCTCTCTCTCTCTCTCTCTCTCTCTCTCTCTGTGTGTGTGTGTGTGTGTGTGTGTGTGTGTGTGTGTGTTGAGGGCCTGAACTCACTGAAGATCAGCCTGCTTGTGCCCTACCATGCCTGGCCAACTCCATTGTTTTTTGTGTTATTGTTTCTTTGATTGATTGATTGACTACTACTTGTTTGCCTTTTAAGTATGATAACTCTCTTTTTAAAAAAAAATGATCATTACATTTTGTTTATTTGCCTAAACAGGTAGTATGTGTGTGCCCACTCACCGTCACACCTGTGCATGTGTGGAGCTCAGCAGTGGACAACAGTTGTTGTCTTTGCCTCTTTGCTTCAATCATGTGGGCTCTGGATATGGGCTGAGGATGCCAGGCATGGGGTGCAAATGCTTGTGGTCAAGTGCCTTCCTGCTGAGCCAGAAGCACAGACCTTGAGGATTCTTTTACTCTTTCTTTTATTTTTTTTTCATTTTGACAACTGTTTTTCTTTACTCAAAATCAGCTTGCCTCGTTATTGCCCTTGGTTCTCATAATAAATACTCATGTTCTTCATGGCATGTGGGAACATTATTTTAATGTCTATAAGTTCAAATGATCCAATAATCAACCCTATTACTAAGTTTCTGTATTATTATACTTTGGTCCATTTCTTCTTGTATCAATGTTTCCTAAGATGTAACTTAGGACATAAGACTGTCTACCGCTGCTGTGTTTTATAGGGTTAAAGTGTCTCCTTTCAGCTGCCTGCTTAGTTTTTATCTGTCCTCTTTCCAGTGTCAATTTTGGAGTGTGCAAACATAGTTTGTATTTGTGTAAAATGTTCTCCTAGAGTCTTTTCTTCTCTCAAAATAACGTTAAGGCTTCCTTTTGTAAATAGTGTTCCCTTGGCTTGTCTCTCTTGATTCAGTTCGTCAGTCATTTGATGAGGACTGGCTATCCACTGCAGGCTCATAAAGTTTCAAAGAACTGAGGTGTGTTCTTGTTATGCAGTTCTCTTTTTTTTCTTCTGTATTCTCCTTTGTACTCATTTTTATTCTGTTCTTCATACTTCTTTCTTTTCTTTTCCTCTCCTCAATGCCTACTCCTCTCCTCTGCTCTCTCCCCCCTCTCCTCCTCTCCTCTCCTCCACCCTCCAGTCCATTTCTTTTCCCTCTTTCCTCCCTTCTCCTCCTCTCCCTCCTTCCCTTCTCTCCTTTCCCCTCTTCTCCCTCCTCCCTTCCTCTCTCTCCTCCCCTCTTTTCCCTTCCCCTCTTCTCTTCTCCCTGCCTTCCTAAGCCATCATCCCCTCCCCACTCAGCACCTTCTTTCCCTGTTTTCCATTCATTTGCAAAATGTGACTCTACAAAGCGATTTTCTTTGTTCTCCCAAGTTAAGTCTGGTCTCTTCTCGTTTTAAAGGAGGAATAAAGGATGTCTTTGTATTTTTCTATTCAATGTACAGTGCTTAAGAGGTCTTTGTCTACTTCCTCTCCCTTCACATAGCTTTGTAGCAATAGACTCTTTAAAATACCGCATCATTTTTACACCCTGCATTTTCCATGGGTACAGTTGTGTTGCTTTTTTACGGACCAGCTCAATCATCATTCATCTTTCTCTGACTCTTTAAGAAACTTTCTGACTTTCCTCTCAAGACTTAAATCAGACAGAAGATCCTTGGATGGTCTTCCTGCATGCTTTATAACACTTTCCCCATTGGCATGGTAGCTGTTAGTTTTGGTGTGTGTCTCCCCTAGTCTGTGATGGTCTTTCTACCGATGAGAACCGTGTCTTCAGTGTTCCATTTAGATGGTAGAGTATAGCACAGAGCTCCCGGCACAAGCTTGGTAAATAGGTGCGGGCACCATGAAGACAGAATATCTGTATAAAATGTGTGGCTTGCTTTGTGGAAATCTTGTAGTTATAAAGAAACAGAGCATAAAAGCCATAGTGCTTGCTCTCTCACCACGCACAGCCCTTGAATCCCTAGTACATGCAACACTTAACAAGCAGCTGCAGACGGACAAAGAGACTCACGCGTCCCCTTAGAACTGGAGAGATTCTTAGACTTCATTATCAACCGGGGAGATTGCTGTGATACAGATACAGTCTCACGCAGAATTGCATTAAATTCCAGAGGACAGACTCCAAATAGCCTTAAGTGACTTACAGTATTTAATTCACTAAGACCCACCAAGGGATTTGCCCAATAAAAAAAGACTGTCATTTTGTTTATGAAATCCTTTTGTCTGGAGTCAATTGATCTCGAATTTTAGCTACAAGACATTATCACTGCGCACGGTGGAGGACTTTCGGAAATCTCAAACGCTCAGAAATGTTACCGTGTTTGATACAAGTCACAAAACGCAGATATCTGGTTAGCAATCACTCAGCTGAGCGATCTGCATTGGTAGTGTGTTCGCAGAACGTTGTTTCCTTTTTGTTCTGGAGGACGGGGGGGAGCTTCCAAGAGATTTTGGCTTGGCTTTAACTTGATAAGATCATATTCTAACGGAACTGCTGCACAACCGAGTTGTTTTCTAAGCAAATGAAGCGTGCTGCCTGTCCCCCTCCCCGCCTCCACAGTGCTCTGGTTTCAAACACACTGCAGCTGCTGTTGCCTCATCACGGACAGCACCGGCCCCTCCCTGAGGTAGTTAGTGTGACAGGTACCACTTACAACTCCGGACACACTGCATCGCAACTATTCTCTTCTCTTAAGGAAACAAGGCGCACCCATTTCTAGACTGAATCCAACCGGAGGTACAGAACCCCAAGCCTAAAGTTTCAATCCCGCATCCAAGGACTGCGCGTCAGAGTGTGCATCTCATCTGGCTACCAAAAATAGAGCCACATGCATGTGCATGTATGTCAGTGTGCATGCAGTGCATGGAAATTACTCATTCACTCGTGCTCACAGCACCGTATGATGCAAATTAGCCCTCCTAGTGAGAGGAGAGCGATAAAATGCCATCAAAATTTAAATGGATGGATGAATAACCCAACAGCACGTTTTCTCATCTCCACCTTCTCAAATTCCCAATTAACTTCAGGGGGATCGGTTGGCACCTCTTCCCTGCCCCACTCCTTCCTACCAGCTCCTAAGCCTTTGAAACTCTACCCTCTCCAAAGGAGGCAGGATGCCTCTGCTTACAGCTGCCCTGGAGAGGTGAGACAGATTCCCGGTTCCTTTGTTCACCGACTGAATGGCCTTAAGTGTACAAAGAGGCTCTGGAGGCTTTCAGTCATCGCTAGCTCTAAGTATTTCTGGACATCTGACATCAGATCGAAACTTTCCTTTATAATAAAAAAGAAGTGTGTGATCGGTTTTCAAATCATGTGACTAATGACATCATACAAGTGGTTCCTCTGAGAAAGGGAACAGAATACTCACAGGAGCAATAAGGGAGACAATGTATGGAGCAGAGACTGAAGTAAAGGCCACCCAGAGACTACCCTGCCTGGGGATTCAGCCTATTAACAGTAACCAAACCCCTACACTACTATGGACGACAAGAAGTGCATACCAAAAGGAGCATGCCATGGTTGTCTCCGGAGGGGCCCTGCCAGAGCCTTACAAATACAGAGGCAGATGCTAGCAGCCAACCATTGGACTGGGTGTGGGGTCCCCAATGGAGGAGCTGGAGGGGTTTACAGCCTCATGGGAAGAACAATGATTTTGGTCACCCAGATGCCCCAGGACTCCCAGGGACTAAACTTTCAACCAAGGGGTAAACATGGTTCCAGCCAAAAATGTGGCAGAGGAAGGCCTTGTTGGGCATCAGTGGAAGGAGTGGTCTTTGGTCAGGTAAAGGCTCAATAGATGCCCCAACAAAGGGAAATCGAGGTGGGAAGGTGGGAGTGGGTCAGGTGGAGGGGCATATACGTGGAGGCAGGGGGTGGGAGGAGGGGTTGGGGGTCTTTGGGGAGGGGGGAAACCGGAAAAGGTTTTACCATTGGCAATGTAAATGAAGATGATATTCAATTAAAAAATTTAAAAAAAGAAAAGAAAAGAAATTCCCCTTACTTGCCTTTCCTTCTCCACAGAGAACACTGTAAGAACTGCATGGGAATAGGAGCTAGAACGTGGGAAATACTGTTAGCCTGTCCTCAGCATAGCGGTGCTAAACTTGCAGGATGGGACCTGGGAAGGAGGCCATTTTGCCTAATTTGCCCTCTAATTCCTAGTCCTCAGTAAGAAGGTTGGACAACTGAGTTTGTTTATTTATTTATTTATTTATTTGAGTTTGTGTGGGCACACGAGCATGTGAGTGTGTGTGAGCATGAGTGTGAGTAGTGTGAGCATGTGTGAGTGTGAGCATGTGTGAGTGTGAGCATGTGTGTGAGCATGTGTGAGTGTGAGGATGTATATGTGAGCATGTGTGAGCGTGTGTATGTGTGTGTGTGAGCATGTAAGTGTGAGCATGTGTGAGTGTGAGCATGTGTGTGTGAGCGTGTGTATGTGTGTGTGTGTGAGCATGTAAGTGTGAGCATGTGTGAGTGTGAGCATGTGTGTGTGAGTGTGTGTATGTGTGAGTGTGTGTTAGCATGTGTACGTATGTGATTATGTGTGAGTGTGTGAGTGAGTGTGTGAGTATGTATGTGTGTGTGTGTGCACGGCCATGCACGCACATTTGCATTTGGAGGTCAGAAGTTGACAGTAGTATCCTTCTCTATTGCTCTTCACGTTATTCTTTTGAGACAAGGTCTCTCTCTGGCCCTGAGCTTGCCATTTTGGTTGGCTAGAAAGCTCTTAGGATCCACCAGCCTCTGCTTCTTATAGCACAGAGGTTTCAGTTCCAGTAACTCTAGCTTTTTGGGGGGTCTTAAGGTCCAAACTCAGTTCTTTGTGTTTACACAGCAAATAGTTTACTCACTGAGCTAGCTCCTGGGGAAAACAAAATACAAACTTTTTTTTTCTGGCACAGTTTCTTTTAAGAACAAAGTGTTTGGAAGGGATGGTTGGAATTCTGTAGTGAGTTTCTGACTCATTCTTAATTGTTCTCATACATATGGTTCATTTTCTATCTGTGGATAAAAAGCTATGAACCTTTATAAATTAATTTATGTATTTTAGAAACCAAGTTTAGAAGCATTAGCATATTAAATATGGTTTTCAAACTGCTTCCAACTCAGATGTAGTAACAGAGACTTCCTTGTGTAGTAATCAGAAGTTGCTGTGGGTTAGCAGGGATGGATGGTGATTCCCCAGAGCACCAGTGAGAGTCCAGGGAGAGGCTGGAGGATTCCTTGATCTGTCAGACAGAGCTGAGAATGGGATTTTTTAAAAAAGCTGGAATTTGGGGAAGCAAATGTTGGATGGGAAAAAGTTTGGAGACTGAGGAGAATCTTATGGCAGTTTTTTAGCAGAGCTCTGAATGAGCACACTCATGACTACACATGTGGGCACACACACACATGTATACACATAGACACACACTCACATACTCTCTAACACACATGTACATACTCTCAGACACACGCACACACATTCACACACTCTCACATGTATGCATACACTCATACATGTACATGCAGCATACACACCTTACACACACACACACTAACTCTTACACTCTTACACACTAACACATGCACACACATAGACACACTCATACTCTTTAACACACATGCACAAACTCACACACATGCACACACTCAAAGACACATTCACATATTCTTTCACACACTCATACACATGCACACACACTCACATTCTCACACACATGCACACACACATGCAGCATACACAGCTTACACTCATACACTCACACAAATGCACTCACATTCACACACACACACACACACACACACACACACGCACGCACACACGCACACGCAGTGAGGGAAGAATCGTCAGTTCCAACTAGACCAAAAGGCATCAAAACTCCCAGGCACTGAGTAAAAAAGGAACTTCAAAAACACATTTCTTTATTATTAGTGAGGTGTATGCCTTAGGTAAAACGTACTTCTGCTCTCACTAGTGCACCTTAAATAGAAAGTCTGAGAAAGAACAATGACTTTTCATGTGACTTAATTGTACCCCAGAACAAAGCATTCAAAGTCCTATAAGAAACTAAATTCTGTGCTTGACTTGATAAAATTTGTAGTCCATGGAATCAATCAAATGTTACGACGCATGCAAAGACACAGATATATATTATCAATAATGAGGAGAAAATGGATTACTGTAAAGCAACCAAGAATTAGCAGAGACATTGAGTGAGCTACTACAATTATATTATGTGTGTTTGACTCAAGAAGTTAGACCCCAAAGAACCAAATAACCCTATCAAAAATGGGGTACAGAGCTAAACAAAGAATTTTCACCAGAAGAAATTCGGATGGCCGAGAAACACCTTAAGAGATGTTCAACATCATTAGTCATCAGGGAAATGCAAATCAAAACAACCCTGAGATTCCACCTCACACCAGTCAGAATGGCTAAGATTAAAAACTCAAGAGACAACAGGTGCTGGCGAGGATGTGGAGAAAGAGGAACACTCCTCCAGTGTTGGTGGGATTGCAAAATGGTAAAACCACTCTGGAAATCAGTTTGGCGGTTCCTCAGAAAATTGGGCATGTCACTTCCAGAGGACCCTGGCATACCACTCCTGGGCATATAACCAGAGGATTCCCCTGCATACAATAAAGACACATGTTCCACTATGTTTATAGCAGCCTTGTTTATAATAGCCAGAAATTGGAAGGAGCCCAGATATCCCTCAAAAGAGGAATGGATACAGAAAATATGGTATATTTATACAATGGAATACTACTCAGCAATTAAAAATAATGAATCATGTGTGTTTGAAAAGTTTAGGGCAGAGCTAAAAAAAATGCATCGTTATACAGGCTGAACCTCTATGGGGGAAAAAATCACAGTATATACCCTTCTACTTTTTGCTGCTTGCTTTATCTGCCCAACTTTTTTTCACATAGAAAATAAAATATATCATTTCTAAAAATAAAACAATATATGCAATATCATTCACAGATTTTGCAAAGGAAATATTTGCAAACCTGAAGCCAAAGATACCTACTGTCTGCCCCTCAACACACACACACACACACACACACACACACACACACACATACACACAGAGAGTGAGTGAGAAAGAAAGACAGATAGACAGAGGCAGAGAGAGAGCACAGGGTGGGGCACATAGCTTAGTAGCTCAGCGATTGATTACCTGCCAATCATGTATAAACCCCCAGGTTCAATCTGTATATAGCACCATGAGAAGAACAAACAAGTACAAAATATCTCAACTGAGCTATGGGACAAAGTCAAGCCCTGATTATACATTTGAGTCATAGAAGGGAGAAAAGAGAACATTCAGAGAAATAAACACTGAGATATTTCCTAAGCAGGTGAAAACTCTCACTGACCACAAAAGGCAATAACACTGGAGCACAAAACATGAAAACAAACATAACAAGGTATGTTGTCCTAAGGAGAGTTAAGTTGAGCTAGACATGCATGCAGATGATAGATGGAAGAATGAGTGGATAGACAGACAGACAGATGAATGGATGGATGGATAGATAGATAGATATGTGATAGATAGATAATAGATAGCTAGTTCTTAGATAGGTAAACAGACAGACAGATAGACAGATAGATAGATTGACTGGCATATAATAAACAGAGGTTAGATAGCCAGATCATAGATAGATAGGTAGATAGATGATACATAGATAATAAATAGATGATAGCTAGATCATAGATAGATACATTGATAGATGATAGATGACACATAGATAGATAATAAATAGATGATAGATAGCCAGATCATAGATAGATACATTAATTGATAGATCATAGATAGATACATACATGCCTAATTGAACGTAGAAAAAGAATTTAAAAATGCCTCTGATAAATGATTTCTCTGAGAGCAATACAAATTAGTGGAGTAAACGTGAGGGTTGCAAGGGTAAAAGACAAACACATCACCACAATGAGGATTTTAATATTTCCTCTCAACATCTGAATCAAAAAGTACAAATGAGTAGGGGTGGCTTAAACAACATTGTCAACCAACCTGAGAGTTGGCATTCACAGACCATACAGGGACATAAATACTATCTTCACGTTCTCAGAGAACACTTAGCAAGCTAGAATATGTGTTCTGGGCCATCAAACAAGTCTCCATACACAAAGTTATCTGAAAAATTCTTAAATAATTATACAAAATAACAGATTGGTAAATAATTAATGTGTCACAGAAGTAATTAAAAGTGAATTTATTTATTTATTTATTTATTATTTTTATTTATTTAGTTTTTTTTTTGGTTTTGTTTTTTTGAGACAGGGTTTCTCTGTATAGCCCTGGCTGTCCTGGAACTCACTCTGTAGACCAGGCTGGCCTCGAACTCAGAAATCTACCTGAGTCTGCTTCCCAAGTCCTGGGATTAAAGGCGAGCACCACCACTGCTTAAAAGTGAATTATAGATCTCAATGAAAATTAAATGCTGCCACAGTATGAAGCAAGAGGAAGAGAAGAAGGAGGAGGAGGAGGAGGAGGAGGAGGAGGAGGAGGAGGAGAAGAAGAAGAAGAAGAAGAAGAAGAAGAAGAAGAAGAAGAAGAAAAGAAGAAGAAACAGCAGCAGCAGCAGCAACAGCAACAACAACAAATTAAAATTAAAGTACAGAAAAGAAAATAAATAAAAAAAGTTGAAGAAAGATCCTATTGAAAGCCAGCCAGTGGTGGCACATGCTTTTCATCCCTTCACTCAGGAGGCAGAGGAAGGCAAATCTCTGAATTTGAGTCCAGCCTGGTCTATGGAGCAAGTTCCCAGGACAGATAGGGCTACACAGAGAAACCCAGTCTTGAACCCCATCCCAACCCCCCCAAAAAAACCAAACCAAACTAAATAAAAAAAACACAGAAGGATCATATTGAAATTAGAAACAGAAAAGCAAAAAGGCAAACTAATGAAATTGTGAGCTGGTTCTTTGTGAAGACCAAGAAAATTTATAAAATCCTAGTCCAAGTGACAGTAGGAAGGGAGAAGGCACCCGCATCTGCAGGAAAAATAAAGGGCGACATCATTGCAGTGTGTGCCAGTAACCAAGACAGCTGTGTAGAAATAACTTCAGGAACTTAAGATAAAATGTATGGGTTCCTTCTCAGATGCAGACTGCCAAGGCTCACCCACAAAGAAATAAAACTTTTAATGACCCTCTGTGTAAGCAAAAAATAGAATTTGTGGTTTTTTTTTTTAAAAAAAAAAAACCCTTTCACACAAAAAGATCCATGACAAGATTCCTTAATTGACTTTTCCAAACTTTACAGGATAAAATCATAAAATTTTAAGGGAACTCAGAAAATTTAAGAGACGATCAATTTACCAACTCATTCAATGAGGCTTGTGATGTAATAGGCATTCCTGGTTGTCAGCCTGACTCCATCTGGAATGAAGTACAACCCCAAAATAGAGAGCTCACATATGGTCCAGATCTTGAGGCATAGTGGCCATGAAAAGCTTAGGTCCAGGCAGGTTAATACACACCTTTAATTCCAGGAGACTGAGCCAAGCAGATCTCCAGAGTTCAAGGGATAGAGCAAGTTCCAAATCCAGGCTTTGTGTTACACAACTTAAATCTGGGTGACACCTTCTGCTGGAGGTTACATAAGTACATTGGAAGAAGGAAGATTCACTCTTTGCCTGCAATTATTTGTAAGCACATCTGTTGGAACCTACTTCTTCAGGATTCAGCTTATACAGATGACTAGCTGTGATGGTTTGTATATGCTCAGACCAGAGAATGGCACTATTAGGAAGTGTAGCCTCGTTGGAGTGGGTGTGTCACTGTGGGTTTAGGCTATAAGACCCTCACCATAGCTGCCTGAAAGCCAGTAATCTCCTAGCAGCCTTCATATGAAGATGTAGAACTCTCAGCTCCTCCTGCACCATGCCTGCCTGGATGCTGCCCAGATCCCACCTTGGTGATAATGGACTGAACCTCTGACCCTGTGAGCCAACCCCAATGAAATGTTGTCCTTATAAGAGTTGCCTTGGTCATGATGTCTGTTCACAGCAGTCAAACCCTAAGGCACCAGCTGAAACAACTAGCTAGCCTCATGGGACTGAGCAACTACTGGATTCTCAGACTTCCAAGATATCTTCCAGGATATCTGTCCATCATTGTGATAGTTGAACTGCAGACTTTAAGTCATCACAATAAATTCCTTTGATCTATAGAGACATTCCGTAAGTTCTGTGACTCTAGAGAACTCTGACTAATAGAAGGCTGTTAGCGTAATTCTCAAAATCAAGACATTACAAAGAAAGAAGCTACCTATCAAGCCCAAGGATGATTTGCTGGAGTCAGACCCCCTTCTAGCATGTAGGTACCAGGAACTGAACTCTCATCATCAAGTTTGGTGGCATGCTCCTTTGATCACTGAGCTGTCCTCTCTGCCCATAATCAGTTTTAAAAGAAACTAAAAATATCAATCAAATATCAATATTTGCTTTAAGCGCAAGATAATTAAACAGGGTTTATCACAGAAAGCATTGCTTTCATCTTAATCCCAAATCAACATATACAGATTAATTAAAAGTAAGCTTTTTGTTTTTTCAAATTTGTGGACATGCACTCTCTCCCTAAGAGGTGAGACTTGAGAGATCAGCAGTAGGCATGAGGGACATAAGATTCTTATAGCGCACGAGTAGAGGTTTCCAAATGAGGTTATTTTGCAGGCAAATAGTTGGGGTTATAGAAGCAAAGCATAAAGTTAGTAGTAACAACTTTCTGAAACAAAGATGTTTGTAAGGTAGTCGTAACAAGTTGGTCATAGCAAGTTGGTCTTAGCAAGTTGGTTGTAGCAAGTTGGTCATAATAAACTTGTAAAACAAAGGCATGATTTCTGTTTCTTTAACAAGCAGTATAGAACCATTTGTAGTTAAGGTTGCAGGTGGGGCATAGCCCAATCCCTGGGAAACAGATTTATTCACCAACAGGAATGAACATAGTTCAGTCTTCTCTATAAGATGGCTTTCAAGCCTATCACAGAGGTAAACTAGTTCATCACTAATGCCTGGAAATCAATCTGGGTAATTTGCTAGCTAACTAAAAATCATATACTTGACTCAAGAGATGCTGCAATAAGGCATATTTAGAAAAGCCAGCCCTAACTCACAAACATTCTCACCAAACTAGAACAGAAGAGATCACCATCAAACCGGTAAACCCTAAACTACACAGACACTGGGGTCACACTGCCGAAAGGCTGACTTCCCTGCTCAGACCAAGAGCAGGCCCCTGATGAGGTTCAACCCAGTGGGGTACTTTACGAAAGACAGCTAGATGGAAAAAACTGATTTATCAATACAGTGTAATCTGATCAAAACTCTAGCAACCTAGCTTTCTAAGAAACATAGAAACTGATACATAGCACAGTTAGTCATCAGTCTCTCTGAAGGACAATCGGATGACTTTAGTTACTTCAAGATTGTAAAACTATCTTTTATTCACCTGATGTAACCGTCATCTCTGAGGTTTACTGCTTCAGTCCGCTAACCTAAGCCTAGTCCCAGAAGCCTCTATCCTCCGTATAGTCTTATCTAGGCCTAGAATATTTTTAGCCTATGAGACTTGCTGCTGAGTAAGCTCACCCCTTCCTGGTTCTTCTGAACTTTGGCTGGCTGGTTCAACTCAACTGTTGTGGCTCAAACTCCTCACACACATACACAGTGACTGATTCAATCTGGCTTCTCTCTCAGCCTCTCCTGAATTGATTTGCTTGCCTTCATACTAATTTTGGCAATCTATCCTAATCTTCTGGCTCCTTAACATTCTCTGGCTCATTCTGTCTTCATTTGTGTCTGGTTTGTTCTCATTTCTACCTGTCTCTGTAACACTCTCCTGGCAAAACTGCCCCTCTCCTTCTCTCTCTCTCTCTCTCTCTCTCTCTCTCTCTCTCTCTCTCTCTCTCTCTCCTGCTTTTTCTTAAGTAGCATCCCTTTCCTCTCTCTTCTCCTGAGAGTCGGCTATATCCTGTTCTGCCAGATCTTCCTCTGATTCGACACATTGTCTGCCACTCAACTAAACATCACTTTCAAACACGGCCACGCCTTTTACAAACTAACACCACCTTCATTGTTTGGGGTTACACGTGTACTAAGGGCTGAGCCACATCAGAACTAGAAACAGTTTGTTCCAACAAACAACACCATCTCAGGGTTCACAACGTAATCAAATATCTTGCAACACAAGATTTATTGCAAAGCTATAAGAGGTACGTTATTATAGTGTGGGTGTCAAGGTAAACATATGTCAGTGGATGAGAACAGGAAATGTAGAAGTTGTTCCAAACTTCACTGGCCAATTAATGTCCAACAAAGGGGGAAAGATAATATAAATTATATTATATTATATTATATTATATTATATTATATTAATTATATAATTGATAATATATATAATATATTTTATATTATGTATGTGGCCAGAAAGGATAGAGGTTTCCAGGACTAGGCCTAGGTTAGCAGACTAAGGTAGTAAACCTCAGAATTGACAATATAAATTATAAAAAAATATATAATAAATTATATATATATAATTGATAATTATATAAATATAATTGATGGCTGGTGTTGTAGCTCAGCTGGGTTAGAGTATTTGCTCAATATCTGTACCGCTCTGGGTGTGGCACTCAGCACTGCAGCCCCTACTTTTCCTAAATACATGAATGCTCTTGAGCAATTGGAGATCCAAATAAAATAAAACTCGAAGCAAAACAAATACCTTGTTTGTTTGGGGGGAGGTTGTTTGTTTGTTTTAAAGAAAAATACCTTTCACCCACAGTGAGCACCAAACTGACAAACAATGTCAAATGCCTTGCAATGACTGTACGCTTTTTAAAGAAAGATTTTGCAATTTTAAATTCAACGGAATTCTTAGGTGCACCATTTTAAACAGAATCTCTTCCCCCTGGACTTCTCATCAAAGTGAATGGGAAGGAGACATGATGGAGGACAAATGCGGGCATGAAAGAAGCGTTAGCATCCCATCAGTCCTGACAGAAATGTGGCTAAGGGCTGAGGGGCCTGCCAGGAGAGCGTGAATTCAAACATTGATCTTACCAAACACTCGGGCCACGTGGCACATCTTAAAATCTTAACACATGCAGCCAGCTATTACAGCACGATACACTCCTTCTCTCTCTAGGAATCTTCCTACACGCAAAACAGCATATGTCCAAGCACGCACTTGAAACTTTGTATGTTTTTTTGTATTTTAGCCTTAACTGCAATGGAAGCCAACTAGAAGCAGCCTAGGTGCCCACTGGTAGATTAAATAGATGATCTTCGTATGTTCATATGTGAGCACGCTTCTAGTCAGTCAACTATTGGTATGCTAGTGCATCCGTGAACATGGGCTAATCTTGACATAACTGTGTATGCTGGTCTGAATGGAAATGACCTTCACAGACTCATTTGGAGGGATATGATTGGGGTGTGGCTTTGTTGGAGGAAGTATGTCACTGGGGGTGGGCTCTGAGGTCTCAGAAACTCAAGCCAGGCCTGCCGACCCACTGCCTTCTGCTGCCCGCCAATCTGAGATGTAGGACTCTCAATTACGTCTACAGCACCATGTCTGTCTTTGCCTCTCCATGCTTCCCGCCATGATGATAATGGACTAAAATGTTGAACTGCAAGCCAGCCCCAGTGAAAGGTTTTCCTTTCTAAGAGTTGCTTTGGTCATGGCATCTCTTTACAGCAATAAAATACTAAGATATTGTGTTAACGTAATGGTATAAGGCCACAAAGAAGAGCCACCCTGAAATAAAGCATAAGATTCCATTTATATAAGTTTACAATTAAAATTAGAAAATAAGTGTTATTGCATAAAAGGCATCATTTACTAAGTTTTATAGACATTGGGATAGTCTAGAATTCCTTTAAAAATAATTTACAGATTCAGTCCTTGTTATTAATATTCTAAGAATTAATTTTTTGAATTTTTTGAATTTTTGAACTGGTTTGAATCCTGCTTGAAAGAAAATTAACCTTTTGCAGTCTTGAATGAAAAATCAAACAACGCAAAGTTTCAAATAGATTTTTCTTTAAAAAATTTTCCCAGGATAGTGTGTGTGTGTGTGTGTACCTGTGTACCTGTGTACCGTGTGCAAATGTCAGAAGAAGGCAAACAGACCCTTCTGAAAATCAAATCACTGTGGACAATTATGACCTGCTGTGTGGGTGCTGAGAAACGAACCTTGGTCTTAACCATTGGTGATAGATAAGGTGATTCTGGGCAGAAAGACAAACGTTCTCTCTGGTTGAATTGATTATAATTTTTTAATGGTCCCAAGCTCATACTTTAAGAAACAATGACCAACACTACTAATTGATGAATATGGTAATACCTGTGCTTTCTAGAGAGATTTGGGTAAATAATCCTCATGACAAATTGGTTTTAGCCAGTCTCTCTGGCAGTGAAAGCCAATCCCACTCAGGAATTGCTGCAGCCTATGGGGCCCTTTGTTTAAGAACCACGGAGGGACAGAAAGGACAGGGTTGGCTTTCACAGGAAGGATGCTCTGCTCTTTCGTTCTTTCTGTATTTTTTTTTAATGAGTTCCAATTGTGTTGGCTTCCACCAGCATGTGTAACTGCCTTTTGCCCTTCGTCTGAGTAAACTTCCACAATTCTACAACATGGAGATCACAGAACACATCTTCAAAGCTAATTAAATCAACATGACGGGCTGCCGCAGCTGCTGACTCCGACTAGATGGCTGCGTAGTGCGTGAGCCCGACGTGGGAATTAAACTCCTTTGCTGCTTTTCCTCCGTGTTCACACTCACATTCATTCCTGTGTCTCTGCTCTTCACACTCACACTCGCCAGGCCCCACTGCTCACACTCACCATTGCAGTCCCCACTGCTCACACTCACCATCCCAGCCCCCACTGCTCACGCTCACCATCCCAGTCCCCACTGCTCACGCTCACCATCCCAGCCCCCACTGCTCACGCTCACCATCCCAGGCCCCACTGTTCACGCTCACCATCCCAGCCCCCACTGCTCACGCTCACCACCCCAGCCCCCACTGCTCACGCTCACCATCCCAGCCCCCACTGCTCACGCTCACCACCCCAGCCCCCACTGCTCACCCTCACCATCCCAGGCCCCACTGCTCACGCTCACCACCCCCACATCTCCGCCACTCACGTTCCATGCTCTATCTTCCCTTCTCACATCTGAAGGGCATGTTTTAGGAGAGCAATGTTTTCTCTCCAGAAAAGAGATTTATCATCTGTTTTCATACAGTACTAGTGGAATTCTTACAGAGTAAATAGAATATCTTTTATGTTACAGCTATGAGACAGTGATAGATTTTACATAGCATTAATATTTAAAGGTTTTTTTTTTTTAAAGAATTGGTGGCCTATAGCCTATCTCCAGTGTTTATTATTATGTTTATTATTTTATTGCTGTCTCTGCAATAATTCTATGAGGCATCTTGATCTTTACTTACCATGGGAAGGAATAACAACTAGGGTAGCTTTCGGGAGTCCATTTTCTTCTACGGTGTGGGGTCTAGTGGTGGAAGCCTGCTCATCAGGCTTGGTGGCAGGGTAGAACTATCTCAGAGCAGAGAAAGCGAAGTTAACAACTGCTTCTTTAGAGTTTCCCCTTAGCTTCTTCTGCACCTGCACACACTGCTGATGCTGGAAAATAACTGGTGTCTTCGCTGACAGAATAGACAGCATTCTCCTTACTTTAATAAATTCCCTTTTTATATTTACTGGTAGGATGTTTGCAAGCAACTCACAGTCAAGCTGTTTTCCTCCTTTTTTTACCAAAACAGAGGTCACATTCCTTCTAACAAAAGGCTGGTGGACGGCTCAATTTGTTTTCTATGTTTCAGAAGTAAAAATACATTTCTTGGGTATGTCTGTGCAACACTGAATTCTTTCTACATCACCAAAAGTGGAACAGGCAGGAGACCCCATGCAAGGAAAAAAAACCACTTGCACAAGACAGAAGATAAATTGTTACTCAGTTCCTCTGAGTAAGCTCCATCTGTCCTTTTGATGAGTCCTACACTATGACCATGTGTATACAACACACTACATATACAGGCACATGCAAAGGGCCTTGCTAGAAATAGAGCTGGATGGAGCCCAAGCCTGGAGCTGCATGGAAGTGTTTTCTGTTTCAGAGCAGAGAAGTCACAGTCTCCTAGCCATCTGGCTTTTATCAGCGCATGAGCTGCTGTCAGCATCTACTTGAACAGGGTGGGGCTCCTCAGCCTGTGTCGTCCTAGGGACACCAGTATTTTCTTTAAGGGATTTAAAAAGTTACACTTATCTATTAGTGTGTTGTATAAGTGTATGTATATGTGTGTATGAATTTGTATATGTGAATGTGCACATGTGTGTATGTGTATATGCATGTGTGTACATGTATCTATGCATGTGTGTATGTATATGCATATATGTGTGTGAATGCAAACATGTACATATATGTATATGTGTGTAGTGTGTATGTATATGTGAACATGTACATGCATATATACATGTGTATATGTGTACCTGTGTGTATGTGTCTATGCATATGTATGTGTATATGTGTATGTGAATATGCGTATGTATATATGTAGGTATGTATATGTGTGTGTGTGTGTGTGTGTGCGCGCGCGCGTGCGCGCGCGTGCATACACACGTGCGCACGTGTGCGTGCAGGTAGGTATGCATGCCTGTACATGTGTGTATGTGTATATGAATGTGTATGCGTATGCATGTGTATATGTACATGTATGTGTATATGTGTGTGTATGCATGTGTATGTGTGTGTGTGTCCACATGTGTGCAGATCAGAGAACAACTTGCCTCAGTTTATTCTCTGTTTCCACTTTGGGTGTCACAGGCTTGATCTCAGGTCATCAGCTGTGGCAGCAAGCCTCTCCCAGCTGAGCCGTCGCGTCAAGCCAAGGAATGCTATCGTTTAATGGCTGAACTGGTTTAAGTCTCTATTTACCTACTAGAACAACATGGTCACACAAAGAAATGCCTTCCGAGATGAAGATGAGTCACTTTCAGAGTCCCTTCAGACAGCTTCCTTTCTTGTCGCCATTACCACCTTTACCAACCGAATTGATATCAGACTCTGAGAGCAATGTGAAATAGGCATTTGACTGGCATGGCTGATAGGCATTTGACTCACATGCCATTAGAAGTTAGGCATGTTGCTGTTTCCATCGCCATGTTAGAAATGGTACGGCATAGCATGTAAACGAATGGATGCTGACACAGGCTGCCTAGGCCTGGACCCTCACTCTGCCACCTCCTGCCCTGTGACCCCGAGCATGTCACTCCACCTATCTGTGACCTAGGATCCTCATCTGGAGAATGGGGACCCTCGTAAAACCTTCCCCCACCCCGTGTACTTGAGAGGAAGAAATGAGTGTACAGGAATCTAATTGGGACACACACACACACACACACACACACACACACACACTGTAAGTCTGCTTGTGTGCTTCTATTTTGTTATAAGGACATAAAAGTTGCCTCAGTGTTCTCCTTGAGCATTTTTAATAACATTTAAACCAAAAGAAAATTTGACTTGTTAACAACCATTGTCAGAGTTACAAAGTATCTTAATATCTATATACTAAAGAAGAAAAAGACATGCAAATTTTTCTCAAGGAACCCTGGTAATTGGATATTTTGAGACCAAGAAGGAAGTAAGGTTACTTTTTAAACTAGATCCACTGGGGTTAGATGTAAATTCATTTCAGATTCTTTCAGAACATTCTACTTCCTCTATTTTACTTTCTTCATACTTCGAAGAGAATATTCCCTCAGGGGGTCAGGGAAGGATTTTAAGTGTCATTCTCTCCATCTCCTTACCCAAGTTGTCTGTGGCTAGCAGAGATCTCCAGGGACACTCAGTCAATGTCAAGCTCTATTCTGTCTCTGGCGCTCTCACCACTTGGTCCGCCCACCTCCTTCCTCCTCTGCTCTTCCCTTGGTTACCTGTGAACCAAAGTCCTTAACTCACGTTGTAAATTACTTTCAGCTAATTTCACTTTCACTTCCTTTGAAAATAATTTCACTGATTGTCTAGGACATATGGATCGCTTTCAACCCCGTGTCCTCATTTGCTTGGGCTAATTATAACTAACTAGAAGACAAATCTTGTATTCAATATGTTTATCCTGGTTGAATGTGATGTCCTTGGAAACTTCCATCACACTGACTTTGGTGTTGACCATCTTTGCCCCCTGTCGCTGTGTACCATATAGTTATTTCATAGGTATTATGTGGAAAAATTATGCTGAAAGGTACACATTACCATTTGGGTTCACTTATTTCCAGAAGCAAGTAAAGAAAGTGTTTCACTGGGACATATTATTGGAGAATAAAAAGAAATCCAGTGGTCTCCATTTTTCTTTTAAATTGCCAACTTGCTGCTACCTAGAACCCCTTGCAGATGAAGATGTAAAGTCTTCATGTATTCTGATCTTGTACAGACATTCTTAAGTTTAAAATAAAAAAGGAGGCGAGTAGTTGATATTTTTAGGAAGGCTTGGTTTATCTGAAAGTGAGGAAGATTGCTACACAGAGAAAGCACACTCAGATTCAGCAGGATGTAAGGCAGAGAGTGGTTTGTAACCTCCCTAACGCTGTGATACTTTATTACGGTTCCTCATGTTGTGGTGACTCCCCAACCATAAAATTATTTTTGTTGCTA
The DNA here is from genome assembly GCA_964023405.1 of Apodemus agrarius. Lineage (NCBI taxonomy): Eukaryota > Metazoa > Chordata > Mammalia > Rodentia > Muridae > Apodemus > Apodemus agrarius. Next base: position 4,692,979 of record OZ030026.1, read on the forward strand.
CTTTGTAACCATGATGTTGCTACTGTTCTGGATTACAATGTAAAAAATACCTGTGTTTTCTGATGGTCTCAGGCAACCTCTGTAAGTTGTCAAAGGGTTGTATGACCAACAAAGGAGATGCAGAGGTTGAGAACCTCTGATCCAGAGTGTAATGAGAGGGGCCTTGGCCAGTCAGGGCATGAACACGAGTCCTGGACACACTGTGGGAATCCAAAGGTTGGTAATATTCTGCTAGCCTACTTGAATTATGTTATTGTTCAGCTGAAATTTGGCCCAAGACTTAGGACCAAGAAAAGAGAGCTCTAAGTCACCTGGAGGCCACTCTCCATCTCTCTAACAATAGAGTTCAGTGCCACCACTGTGCAGTGTGAAACAATAATTACTCTTAGCAAAGCAAATTAGATTCAGTAGTAGGTTTAAAGTTTAAAAATGTATAATAACCAAACCCAAATAAGAGATTCTTTCTTGTCCTTTCTCAACTCTGCTGGGCAGAATGGCTCAGAAACCATTCCGTTCACACATGTTTAATTTTCTGAAAGTGGCTGCTATGGAAATCATTGGCTTTACAAACCCAGCCTGTCACACTGTTAAATTATTTGCAGACCGTCAAACAGTATTCATGTTGGAGGGGTCGGAGGTCTCAGAGCTGCACAGCCCCCTTCTCTGCTGGAAAGAGCCATTCATACATGAAAAATGGCATTTAAACAAGGTTTAATCTCTTTCATAAGTTACTTCAGGCACTAAACCATACCTGTAGCTGTGTTCGTTACTCCACAATGTTTGGGGCCAGAATGATCCAGCTTTGTGATATTTTCTGGGCTGGAGTTTACTCACCGTTAGGAAACCCTGCAAAGAGGTTCAAGCATGTAGCCTCATGTTCTATAATCCCACAACCAGCATTTGTGGCGCTAACTCCAGATTCTGCTCTTTCTACACTATGGTTTTTTAAAATTTTTATTTTTGAATGTTTTGGAATAAATGCACCCATCTGGCAAGGGCTAGCCTTGAAATAACAATCCCGAAACATCTTCTGATCTTCCCTTTCTCACTTTCAGAGGTGTGGATGAGGCACTATGTCTGCCTTTGCTATTTTTCTCCAGAGCAGCCAGGACCAATTTTGAGTACTGCTTTAAGCCTCTCACTATTATTATTGTTATTGTTATTATTATTATTGAGATACAAAGGCCTCTCTCCTATGACGTCACCACCCTGGGGCCTGATTTTCAGCACTGTAGGTTACGCCCCGAGACCCATCCCGTCTTGTATCCTCCATTTTGTCTCAGCAGCGCCCCATTCCTGACTTTCTCTATTCTCAGTTGGCTTGAGAGTGTGTGTTCCTGAGTATGTGTTCCTTATTCTCTCTGCCTGGACACTTTTCTCACCTTCTGGGACAGTTAAGATACTGAGCTCAAGACTCTGTGTCACTGATCTCTGAATCGTTGGCAGCTTCTCAATACTCAAATGTGTTTAAGAGGTTTCCACTGTAATTAGTTAATCAGTCCATTGATCAGTTACAGATCACTCACTGTTCAACACAGTCTGGAGAGCATTGTAAAGATCACAAAATAATTATCAGAGATAACATTGGCCCTCGTGTGTGGCAGAATTATGTTAGTGTTGACGAGGAGTGTGGTGGCAATCACCCACCTATTATGAAATAAATGACAGAACTCCACGGCTTGAGAACACCATCCTAAACGTAAGGATATTCAGTTTTGCAAGCAATTTCTTCCTCCTAGGTTACCAGAGAACCTCACTCAGATTTCTGGCTTTAGTTTCTGAGCCTTTCCATATGGGAGCCATTAGCCACACCGGGCTGTGCAGCCCTCAGAATGTGACCCGTGCGACCGAGGAGCAGAAACAATTGCATTTAATTCTAATTAATCTCTACTCCAATTTAAAAACAAATATTCTGTTAAACTATTGGAAATCTACATATGTCTGGAACAACTCCAGCTTAAGGACCTATGGTTTTTTTTTCCCCTATAAAGTTTGCAAATCTAAATACAGGCCCTAAACGAATAGTGAAATTTTAACATCTGAATCCTTTGAGTATAAGATATATATGTATGTATATTATATATATATAATATACATACATATATATATATATATATATTAATGGCGGTACAGGGCAAAGACTGGGAATTGTCTATTAATTTGTTTCTATCAGTTGTTTTGTGAGCTGACAATATTTTGGATCTAGTGGGTTCAATAAGATATACTCCTAAGTTTTAGCTCATTGATATTCCCTTAAAAATTATGATTACTAGAAAAACTTAAGTAACATATACGAGTGTTGCATTGTTTTCTTAGCCTGGCACCTCTCCAGATGAGCAAGGTCTAACCTGGATTCCCACGTGTCCCTGGGCCTCAAGGCCAGCGACTTTTGCTCTGTTCTGTTTCCCAAAATTTTAGAACACTGCCCTCTGTTGTTTTGATTATATCAGTGGAGTTTTGGGTCCTTTTAAAAACAATTCTGTGTTGTCACATGGTACTAGAAGGAGTTACGGACCCGTGTTCATATGGTCTACTACAGGCACTTCACGGAACCCACCGCAGGCGCATGCGCACGTGACGGTTGGTGATGTCGGCTTGACAGTGTCTAGAATGCCCTGGGAGACGGGCCTCCATATGTGTCTGTGGGGAATCTTCATTACGTTCATTGATGAGGGAAGGCTCGACTGTGCACAGTTCTGTTTTTCTTTCACGATTCTACTCACATCGTTCACCCTTTCCTTGGGTTTTTAAGGCGCTGGGGCTTAGATTCAGAGCCTTATGAATGTTGAGCAGGAGCTCGGTGCCTGGTGTTGATGCTTTACACCACTTTCTGAAGCAATCCTTCAGATTCTTAGCTAAGTGGAGAGAGCCATTTAGTCTGACTCAAAGTTTTTCAAACTTTAACAACAGTGAAAGAAAAACAGTTGCTATTGATGAGGTAGAGCTGAGAATGTGTGAGACAGTGTTTAAACACTACTATCCAGCTGTCATCTGTATCATCCGGGTACCTTCGCTCTCTCTATCTGTATCACCTATCTATCTATCTATCTATCTATCTATCTATCTATCTATCTATCTATCTATCTATCTATCCCCACTTCATATTCTCTTATATCCACAAATCAACACTGTTATTATTTCAGCAAACACTTTGTTAAAGTGAAAGAACTGAAAGTTACTGAAAGAACTTTCTGGGCACTATATACAGGGTAGAGATACAAGGACCGAGAGAGGTGATTGTATAATTTGTACAAGCTGTTCAGGTGCAGTTCTTCTGAAAGGAGAAACATAACAAAGGAGATGAAAAGGCATGGGAAGGGTTGAAGGAGCAACATATTATGAGCCCCAGCAGTAGGGAAAGCTTTCTCCTAACCTCACTGATCCATGAGTCTCCCTGGACCAAAGACAGTTTTATGGTCCATCTACTGTCTTAGTTCTGCTCACACTGGAAGCAAAACCATGTGAGTTTATTAAGATAACCCACAGTTAGACTAAGAGATACCATGTCTGTCATTTAGAAGAACGAATGTCATTCTATTTTTGAAAAGGCTTTTGTATTGATTTAATTTATGCATATGCATATTTGCCTGCCTGTATGTATGTATGTACACCATATGTGCCCCTGGAACTTGAGGAGGGCAGAAGAGGGCATTGGATCCCCTGAAATGAGTTACGGATGGTTGCAACTAGTGACCTAAACCATTGAACCATCTCTCCATTCCCAACTCTGCTACTCATTAACCACTATGGCATGTCTTTTAAAAATCCAAGACATTTATAGAACAGTGTAAATGCCTCATGCATCCATGAATAGAACTTTGGAAGTCTGCTACAAAGTCTCTGCACCCCATGTTTCTCAAGTCCATCCAAGCTCAGATTCTTGCTCACTGTGTGTTCAGGCAATTTACATAAGCACTCTGGATTTCAGTGTATTAATCAACAAGGCAGGGGAGAAGATCTGTACTTGAATGCTGCTGTGCAATCTGCAATTGATATCCAAAGCTGGTGCCGCTGTATCTTGCCAGAGAGTATTCAAATATCACTCATGATTTCATGATTTGTGTATATTTTGACCACTCATATTTATGGAGAAGCTATGAACTTCATGCTCTACAAGAACTTCCTTGTTTGGTATAGTAGTGCATGCCTATAATCCCAGCATCCGGGAGGTAGAGGCAGAAGCTCTGAAGTTCAAGGCAAAGGTAAAGGAGGAAGAAGAGGAGGAGGAGGAGGAGCTTTCAGCATCCCTAACTAGCTTACTCAGTCTCACAACAATCTTTTTTTTTTTTTTTTTTTTTTTTTTGTTTTGTTTTTTGAAACAGGGTTTCTCTGTATAGCCCTGGCTGTCCTGGAACTCACTCTGTAGACCAGGCTGGCCTTGAACTCAGAAATCCGCCTGCCTCTGCCTCCCAAGTGCTGGGATTAAAGGCGTGTGCCACCAACGCCTGGCTTCTCACAACAATCTGATGGGATAGTTGGTGGTTTGAATAAGAATGACCCCATGGCTCCACCTTAGTCATCAGGAAATATTACTACCTGAGGATTAGGAGGTATGGCCTTCGTGGGGGCAGTAAGTCACTGTGAATGGGCTTTGAGTTTTCCCAAGCCAGTGCCTGTCCCCGTGCGCTCTCTTCTTGCTGCCTGTGTCTGTGGATATAGAACTCTCAGTTTATGGATATAAATCCAGCCTCATGTCTGCCTGTGTACCACCATGCTCTCAGTCTTGTCAATAATGGAGCATACCCCTGAACTGTAAGCCAGCCCCAAGGACATGTTTTCCTTTAGAAGAGTTGCTGTGGTCATGGTGTCCCTTCAACAATGACTAGGGCAGGACTTTGTGTCTGAGGAACAAGGAGGAGATAGCCACTTGCTCAGTGTCACAAAGCTGGGGACAAACCCAGCGAAGGAGTCAGGTTTCAAACAAGCCTTGGATCTTGGCCTTGAATGACACCCTTTAAAATATGTTTGTCTTCCTAGACAGAAACACATCAAAAGCAAATCCTTTCAGGTGAGAAGCCCGAGGCAGCAGGTGCTATGGGATGGAATCTGAATCCCAGAGAATGGGTATGGCGGCTCACGGAGAACAAAACAGTGTCCCTTTAGAGTGACCTCTGTGGAGAGTAAGGCCACTTTTCAGAAAAAAAAGACAAAAGCAAAAAGACAAATTGGTCATTAAGGCATACAGCTTGTTATTATAAAAGCCCGGGCTGTGCATCACATGAGGGATTTGGGCACCAATTTACTGTCAAACAGATAGCAGCAGCATGTAAATTTCCAAGAATCAACTTGGCATCACTGGAAAAACATCCCCTTGAGGCTGGGGTATTGAAGAGAATTCCACAGCAGCTGAATCATAAAGACTTTTATAGATCAATAACCCTCAACCTTCCTTCATTAAAAACCATCTTCATCAACAAAGAGAGTTTCAGGGAGACACGGAAGCACAGTGGGGTTCTTAGAGCAGGTGGGCTTTTGCATATATGACTGGCATTTATTTCTAGCAAGGTCATTGCTGTATAGTAACGATTTAATCATGCTTTAATTTTAATATTTCAATATAATATAGTAACACAATATAATATTTCAGTATATGCTACAGTGTTTCTCCATCTTGGGTTATGCAGTGGTTCTTTCTCTTATACATCCCCAAATATTAGAGATCCAAATGAAGATGGTTTTGGACAACAGTATATCCTATGGTGGTTTTTCGTTTGTTTGATGCAAGTTCATGACATATAGCCCTGGCTGGTTTGGAATTGGCAGTCATCCAGTCTTAGCCTCACCAGTGCTTGAATTTCAAGCACACTCTCCTGTTCTATTTAGGTTTCTATTGCTCTAATAAAACACTGATTCAAACCACCGTGGAGAAGAAAGCATTTAATTGTCAGTCACTGAGAGAAATCGGGGCTGGGACACAAGCTGGGCGGGGGAGGGGGGCGAGCACCGGAGGAAGCCACTTCATGGCTTGCTGTCCAGGTTCATATCCAGCCATCTTCCTCGTACGTCCAAGGACACTGCTCATAGTGGGCTGCCCCGCCCCCTGTCAATCACTAACTAGGATGCCCCCCGCCCCCTGTCAATCACTAAGAAAATGCGCCCACAGACTTCCAAGGACACTGCTCATAGTGGGCTGCCCCCGCCCCCTGTCAATCACTAAGAAAATGCGCCCACAGACTTCCAAGGACACTGCTCATAGTGGGATGCCCCTGTCCCCTGTCAATCACTAACTAAGAAAATGCGCCCACAGACTTGCCTACAAGACAGTTTGATGGAAACATTTTCTCAATGAGATTTCCTCGCTCTTCCCAAATGAACCTAGCACACGGAAGTTCACAAAAAAAAATGGACCCACGCCACTACCATGTGGCCTAGCTCTGTGTTCTTATCTTTATTGCTTATTCCAACCCGAGTTTCTTCATTTATAAATGTGAGTGTAAGTATAAGAATAAACACCTCATATGGTACTGAATGTCCAAAGTACACATCTCATGGAGACACTCCCTTGAGGGAAACAATGATGGACGATATCTCCTTCACAGAAACTTATGACCAGCAAAAGTGAGAGTTAAAGCTGTCCTTTTTTTTTAAACAAACAAACAAACATCTTTTTCAGTTTAGATTATAATCAAATCAAATTATTGTCCTTTTCCTCCTTCCAAAATCTCACATATACCCCTCCTTGCTCTCTTCTAACTTCATGGCCTCTTTTCCATTCATTGTTATTACATGTACACACATGCGTGTGCACACACACACACACACACATACACACACATGCGCGTGCATGCGTGCAGATTTCTGATATATATCTTTTGTCATGTTGAGGCATGTTTCCTCTAGCCCTACATCCTCTAGGACGTTGATCGTGAAAGTCACATTAGATTTTGTCAAACACCTTTTCTGCCTCCGTTGATACGACCATGTGATTTTTGTGGGGCAAGTGGAACCGTGTCACTAGACAGAAGAACTGGCGGGGGGGAGCAGATTAAGGAACCCCGGCCATTCTCATAACTGAGAACAGGCAAGTGTTTGAATCTGCTCCCCCCCCCCCCAGATTCCTGTTCCGGAGCACATGACCACAACACCCACCACCACCACCACACCACCACCACTAAGAGGATCATAACAACTGGTCACATAGCAGAGTCCTCCATGCTAATGAGGTTTCTAGATGAGCCCTGAAGGTTTAGCAAATGAGCTTCCCTTCCCACAGAGTCCTTCCTGGAAGAGGTATTTAATCACTGATCCACCCTGAGTAAGTCATGTGCATCCATTTTCTACCATGAACAGTTTGGACTAGCAAAGACTGACTCCTTCCTCAAGGACCTCCGTGGGGGGAAAATCTTCATTTCTGAGCTGTGCCACCTAAGTCTGCTGCAGAAGGTCTCTTCTTGCTCCTGGGACTCATCCTGAGCTAAGCCAGATTTCCCCTCCCCACTCACTGCTCATCTCCGGACACCCCCTCCCCCCTTAACTCCTCAGGGTTCCCAGCGGATTCTGGGTCACCAGGAGTTTGGGAACCACAGCCTTGGCTCCAGCCTGTGTCATTTCTCACCTGGAAACCCCACTCCTGAGCAGGTAGGTATCTGAGTGCCCCAAGCCTGGCACTCCGGTGACAATGAGGGACTACGGGCCCCTGTGTGCAGATCCACGATTCTTGTCTTTAAGTCCACTTACATGACTTATTATATTTATTGATTCTTCTGTGCTGAACCATCCCTGCATTTCAGGAATAAAGCCAACCTAGTCGTAGTGGATAATGTTTTTTGATGTATGATGGTATTTTGCCTGCAAGTACTCTATTGAACATTTTTGATTCTGTGTTCATCAAGAATTCTGGCTTGGAATTTTCTTTTTTGTTTTTTTTATTATTGCTGTGTCTTTACTCAGTTGTGGTGTTATAGTTCGAATTTGTAGAAGGAGTCTGAGAGCGCTCTGTCTGTTTTTCGTTTCTTTTGTTTGTTTGTTTGTTTGGGGAGGGGGTTTGTTGTTGTTGTTGGTAGTTTCAAATAGTTACAGCTTGGCTATGGGTCTTTGAATGTCTGGCAAGGTTCTGCTATGAATCATCAGGACCTTACATTTCTTCATAGCTAGAAGGCTCGTTATTATTATTCTCCTCATCTGTTATGGCTCTGTTTTTGTTATTGACTTTGTGGTTTAAACTTACTTGTTCAGCTCAATCTATAAATTTATCCTTTTCCTTTTGGCTTTCCAGCTTATAAATTCAGAGGGGTTTGTTTGTTTGCTTGCTTTTGCTTTTTTATTTTTATATCTTTATAATACTCTGAATTCCTTTGGTCTCTGTTGTAATGTTTCTCTGCTCATTTCTGATTCTGTTAATTTGGCTCCTCTCTTTCATCTGGTCAGTTGGGCTAAGGGTCTGTCAGTTAGTTTATCTTTTCAAAGAACCAACTGTCTTATTCTTTGTATTATTGTCTTTCTTTTTATTTCATTAATTTTGTTGTTCTTGTTGCTTTGCTCTTATTACTTTTTGCCATTGACTTAGTTTGGATTTGTTCTTGTTTTTGAGTTACATCATTAAGTCATTCATGAACTTGTACTTAAAAATTTGCCTGCCCCTGCTTCTCAAGTGCTGGGATTAAAGACATGTGCCACCACTACTGCCTTTTCATTCTTTTTTCAATGCAGGCACTTAGAGTTAAAAGTTTCTTTAATACAACTGTGTTTAATGTGTCCCAGAGGTTTTTGTTGTGCTGTGTCTTCATTTTCATTTAATTCTAATAAGTTTTTGCTCTTTTTTTCTTGATTTTTTGACTCATTCGTCATTCACTCATGACTTGTTTAATCTTCATTAATTTGCGAATTTACTAGAAAATTGTTTGCTGTTCATTTGAAGTTTTATTTTGTTATAGTCAGATGGCATGCAAGGAGCTATTTCAATCTCTTTGAACTTGTAAAGATTTGTTTTGTGTCCAAGTATGTAGTCTATTTTAGCTTCAATGTGCTGCTGAATAGAGAGATGTGTTTTTTGTTATTTGGTGGAGTATCATGCAGCTCTCTGTTAAGTCCCTTTGATACATGATGCCTTTCATTCTGATGTTTGTTTATGTTTTATTTTTTGTCCAGATGACTTACCCATCTCATTGCTTGGACCCCATCTGGCTTGGACCTGTGCAGGCCCTGTGCATGCTGCCACAGTCACTATGAGTTCATATGTGCCTCAGTCCTGTTGTGTCTGAAAGACACAACTTCCTCAGTGTCCTCTCTCACCTTTGGCTTTTACAACTGTTCTTGCCTCTTCCACATAACTCCTTAAGCCCTGAAGATTGGGGTTTCATGAAGACATCTCATTTAGGACTGACTGTTCCAAAGTCGTCACCCTACATGTTCTCCAGTCCTGAGTTTCTTGGTGATTTCTCCTCTAACTGAAAGAGGAACTTTCTCTGATGACTGAGTCAGACACAATAGCACAATGTCATCAAGAGTCATTCTATTGCTTTGTTCCTTTAGCAGAACAGGTACATTTGGTTTTCCTGATCTCAGGTTCTGTGTTGCTTGAGCAATGTCAGGCATTGGTTCCATCTTCTGAAGTGGGGCACAAGTCCATGCAGAGCATGGTTGGTTACACCAACAATGTCTGTACCACTACTGCACCAGCCTGCCATGCAGGCAGGTCACTGTTTTAGGTCTCAGTTTGTAGATGAGTTATTGTTTATCTTTCTCATCAGGTAGCCTTCAGCATCACTTGTAGTACTGTGGACACTTGTTGGTAGAGGTGAAGGCTCTAAATAGGCACCAACTTGACCTCTTCAGAGTGGATAAATATTGGGGTATTTTGAATCATCCTTTTACTTTAAGATGATGTTTATCTTTAAAGTTTAGATGTGTTTCTTGGATCTAACAGATGGATTTTGTTTATTGATAAACTCTGTCAGCCTGTGTCTTCTGACTAGAGAAGGCCACTGATATTTAAAGTTATTATTGAAGCTTGTGTATCCATTGCACAGTTATGTTTTTGTTAATTTTTTCTTATGTTGTCTATGTTCTCAGGGGCTTTGTATTTCTGCCCACAGTTTCTTCGGCCCCAAATATTGCTTTTTTGTATTTTCTTTAGGTTTGTTGGGTTTAAGTTTCTTAAAGCTGTTTATATTGTATGAAGTTGTTCTTTCCCTCTAAAATAAGATGAACAGTTTTTCTGGACTTATTAATATAAGCTGGCTGTCATAGTCTTTTGGCACTCTAGGCTGTTCTGGTTTTCGAAGCTTCTCTTGAGAAATCAGCTGCTATTCTCGTGGATTTTCCTTTACAATGTGACATAATTTTTTTCTCTTGCACCTTTCAATATACTTTTTTGGTTATATTTACTTGATGTTTTATGACATGCTGTCTGGATTTTCTTTCTAGTTTGGCTGATCTGGTGTTATGTATGTGCCTTGTATCTATATAGGTTTTTCTTCATTTTGGGTAAGTTTTCTTCTCTGATCTTATTAAGGATCTCTTCTACACTATTGATTTGGGATTCTCCTTCATCAACTGTGCTTATAAATTGAAGGACTAATTTTTTTCCCATGCATTTGCATTTGGTCTGAGTCCTACATCCTAGAACACTGACTCTGAGTCAAAGCATATACAGACGCTCCTAAAAGGGCTGGTACCTTACTGCTTTTACATTGTTCCTTTGTCAGGAGTCTCTCATTTCCAAAGATTCTAAAACATGACAACTCGCTGTATTCAAGCTGTGGATAATTCAGTAGAGAAAACTGTGATAGGACCCAGAATCTACTGGTGCAAAATAGAGTAGGATTACGTGTTGGCTGTTTTAAACCACACCACCAATCCCCCAAAGTTTTCCTGGAGGTGAGAAGAAAGACTCTAGAGTGGAGATTTAAATGTTACCATCCTCTTCCCATTCTGTATGTTAAATATATCTTAACTGTACCTGGTTTTAAAGTTTTGTTTTTTTCACTTTTTAAAAGAAGATCTTGTAATATCTGAAACATAACAGCTTTATACAGCATTGCACTCCAAATGCTTTCTTCATTGGTACTGAGAACTTTATGGTCCCCAAACTGGAACTTGGAAATTAACGTACAAATGAATTGACATGCAGAAAAATGTATGATAAATGAGCTTTCCATTGGATCAGATGCCTGCTAATAGTCAAAACCGAGAACCTCTGAACGCGTATTGTATTTTGTTCTGCATGTTATAATGAATATTGAAGAAAAAAAAAGCCAGCGGGGCAAGCTCTTTGCTAGTAAATTGTGTTCCTTGGGGAAAATCCAAAAGGGAGAGAGCGATTTAGTCAGGGGAAATTATAATACACCAATCATGGTGACGGATCCCTAGCAGGCGAACGCACATGGCAACAATTTAAATGTTATCCATGAAACTACTGCCCTCAGACCCCGGGGCATCTTATTTGTCAGACCCTGTTTTTGTAGACCCTGCAAGAATTCTTCCACTCCGGCAAAGAATGTGGGCTTTGGGACATTCTTCTTCAGGTTTCAAGGTGGGAATTACAGGTTTATTCTTCTGTCTACTGCTCCTTTAGGAATGAGCTTCTCTGAGTATCCTATAGTTCATATTTTATCGGTATAGTCCACACGATAGAAGTATTTGGATAAAGAATTTTATTTGGCGTGACACCTTCCAAGCTAGATTCTTTTCCTGTAAAGTCGGGAAGGTAGGAATTCATTTAGATCGTCCTTTAACGATCTTTATAAAATGTTATCCTTTGATGAGCTTGACATGGACTCTCTGATTGGAAGATGGTGCCTCTTTCTTGGAGCCGCTTGAAGGCAGCATACACACTCATATTTCCCCCTCATATGCAAGGGAGAAAAGTTAAACCTTGGTGAAGCTGTGATGAGAAAATTCTTATGGACTCTTTTATTTTCATTTAATGCTCTTTCTTCCCAAGAGTGGGATTTCGCTTGTGACAAGGTAAAGGTACTGTAGTTTTGATGACAGTGTTTGGTGAAGGGATTATCCTATCTCCCAGCTCACTTGGTAAGTACGTCAGGGATATGTCAGACCGATTCTCACCATGGAAGACTGTCAGAAACCCATGGTTGGCGGAAAGGGAGGAAAACATTTTCCTTCACTGCTAGTACAAAGAGCTATTTGTTGTGATCGTCTGGCTCAATCGACCTGTTTGGAACTCTCACAGGACTCAGATCCCAAGAGCACACGCATTTGCTCTTCACTCACTTTCACAATTGCACTCTGGCTCCCGGCTGACTGGTTTAGTGTTGTCCGACTCCCCAGAAATGAGAGTGCTGTTCTTCCCCCAGAGCGGTGCTAAAAGACTGACTCAGTAACCATAATGCTTTATGCTAGCATTCAAACTCAAAATGAGTCTAGATCTCATCCATGTTTGGATGTGAAAATCCATAATTGTGTGTGGGGACATGGAAAGAGGCGTGATTTCTAGCATGGAGTCTGAGAATTCTGTGGATTCCTTGGCATGAGTTATCTGTCCGTCCCAGGCATGAGCTGATTGTCTGTCTTAGGCATGAGCTGTCTGTATTGTGTTCCTGTCATATCTTGTTTCCATCACTCATATTTCTATCTCTTCAGCACTTCCCTGTCTCTCTGTTTTCTCTTGTATTCTTTTCCCCTTCGCAACATGGTACTCCTTTCGCTCTTTGGACATGCTGTTCTTTCTGACAGGAATGGTTTTCTCTAACTCCACTGAATTTGAAATCACCATAGGTGTTACCTTGGTAAATTTTCCCCAAGTTGCTTACCAGCTGTTCTTGTACCAAGTCGCTTTCCTCTGATCACCGCTAGGATTCGGAACCAGCCTTAAACAATTTCCCAGGCTACGGTATCAGCCGTTGGTGTCGTTGACTTTATATTCCTACCAAATTGCACATTCCGAGTTACAGCTGAGGTTGGCCAAATTAGGGCTCTCAGATGATAATTTATCTTCTTAGGAATTAGATTTCTCAGAGAATTTCATTTCCTGCACTGTGTTACATCATCCAAAGCCAGGAGTTCTGAGCTGTACCCAGCCCTCCCTCCCTGCTCGGTTCTTCTTTAGAAATAGTTTGCCTGAATTCTTCTTGCAGATGATTACATACCCAAAGATGAGAACAATTATATTTGCCCAGCTATCTGTGACTCTTCAGTGTACTTTGTTAGCTGCCTTTCCTCCCCTGAGCAGTTTCTAGAACCATGAAACACACTCTTTCTTGAGACTGACATACAGTGGATACCACACCCACTTCCCAGAGTCCCTGATAAGTGAGAGTCTAGGAGGTAAATACACGCTTGTCGTGTCTTAGCTGACAGTGAAGCTCTTCCTAGAGATATACACAGCAGGCTCTGCCTCTCTGCTGAAAATCTATTTAGCGATCTACCTAGATACTGCGTTCTTTACCTCACTTCTCTGAGATGCTCAGTAGACCTCTGGGTCCATCTATGATCTTTCCCATGTCTTTCCACATTTCTGCTACACTGGTACCTTGTCCTGGCTGCCCCAATTGAGTCAATCCCTTTCCCTACTCCAATCCATTCTTCTGATTCCAATGAAAGTTCTTTTAAGATCCAATAATTACACACCACAATCCTGTGTAAACACTCTCAATGACCTTTGTTCTTCTTACTGGAATATCTGATACCATTTCCTCGGCGGTGATGTGTCTAGATTGTGTTTCCCAGCTCCCCTCTGAGTGCCCGTGAGCCTAACATCCCCATTGGTTTGACTTGTAAGTGTACCTACCCATGGCCCTCCAAACAGCTCACCCGTTCAGAGCCCTGGACATTCCTACATGCTGTTTCCTGCCTGCCAAGAATGCTTTGCTCTGAGACCCACACAGCTAGCCTCCCTTTAATGATTTGTTTAGATTAGGTTCAAATGAAATCTCCTCCTACAGATTTGTGGGTGTCTTGGAATGTGTACTTTCCGGTATATCTCACATTGAACCCCAGGACCGTGCAGAGAGCTCTTCCTCACCCTCTAGCCCTTCTTCTCTCACACTTCAGCGGCTCAGCAGCCCGAGCAGTGTCTGCTATCTACCACGTGCCCCACGTCTTCCCAACTTAAACTGAACAGATAAACGAGACTCTCCAATTTAAACTAAACATTTAAATACTTCAAATACATTTGAAAATTTTTATTTTAATTTTTTTTAGCATTATCAACTATCCAGTTAGTTTTAGAATAGGAAAGCCTCAAAAATTCTGAAGCCACAAATTCATCTCATAAAAGTTTTTCTTTCTCCATGATGGCTTTGAGATTCACTCAAAACGCTTTCACCGAGGACCAAAGCCGGACGGTTTCTCTTACAGAATTTTTCAGTTATTTTAGGGCGTGAGTCCAGCTAAATTATCTCTCCTTTTAAAGTTACAAGACATGACATCCTTAAGTAGAGAATGTTAACAAAAGTATAAAACAGTTACATATACAATGTGCTTTTAGAAGCGTAAAGTCCGTCTGTTTGGAAAGCAGTTCAACAGACATTCTGTTCACTAGAGAGGTGGACTTTTTTAGCTGAATTAAAGTGCTCTTCTTTTGCTTCTCCTTACTTTCAAGCAATTCAGGGTCCCTAGACTGCCGAGCCACAGTGGGAATTACTTCAGACATACACATCTGTCCTGCCTGGTTGCTTTGCCCTTGTGTCTCGGATTTTCATTTTATTTGCACCTTAAATGTCATATGAAATCCCATGCCCTGTGCTGTTTTCCAGGGTTTAATGGAGAAAACAGCCAATACCTGAACATTTAGTTGGGGCAAATAATGGAAACTTCTCATAGTCATTTTACATATAACTGGCTTAACTGAAATTTTAAAAAAAAAATTGTTGTAAACTTATTGATTTTTTTTCTTCCTTTGGGCAACAAGATGATCAGTAGGAGGTGAGGGTTCCTTTTTCTTATAATTTATTTTCATTTTGTGTATATTTAGGTTTTGGCTACATGTGTGAGGAAATCAGATCCCCCAGCAGTTTTAAGCTGCTGTGCGGGTGCTGGGAATTGAACTCGGGACCTCTGGAAGAACAGACGGTGCTCTTAACCACTGAGCCATCTCTCCAGGCCATGAGTGCCCCCTTTGCATACAGGTTAGGTGACTCATTTTTCCTGCCAGTGGAAACATTTTTTTTTTTTAAGTTTTGGTTTAGCATTTTAAGATCTGTAGAAACTACGTTTTTAATACCCAACGTTAGTTTTTTCACTGCTCTGACTTTGGACAAAATCAAAGAGGTATGAACAAAGAGAATACTACTGAGCCAGCATTAAATAGCTGCTTTTTTTTTCTTCTCCGTTTTGAGCCAAACTGATGACCTGCCATTTGGGGTGAGCTCAAATATCAATGAGTAAAAACACTTTCTAATCTGTGCCCTTTACACAGTCTCGGGGACTCCGTGAGGAGCTTGAGGTTCGGCCTTCCTTTTCACACATGCGTCGGCAGAAAGGCACAACAAAGGTATTTTAGGCCCACATGTTGCATCAAGAGCCTTTAGCTTTGCCACAGTGCCCTGCTAACCTGTGGCTGGTGGTGTCCACAGCCGGAGCCAGCACTTCTGTGTGTCAGCATTTGTCTCTTTCATTCCCTCCTTGTGTCCTCTCACCTGTCCTTCTGGTTTCCATTCTGAAACGTCTCTAAAACACACCCTTTCGTCTCGGCCAGGAGCTCCTCACCTCCAAACCCTCAGCCCGTAGAGCGTCCCTGTGCGCGCTGCTCTTACCCTCTTCACATCCCCCCATGCAGACACGGTTTTGTCTCCTTTCCAGACTGCTCCTTGGGCAATCCTATAGCTCACCCTCAGTTTCATTTCTTACTCCTCTTTGAAACATGCTCACAGCTTCCCTCTCTCCCGGGGTCATTGATTTTTTAGCTCGTGCTCCAGGATCGGGGCTGTTTGCTGAAACCAACAAAACCGAAGTAGGCTGTTCGCTTGCAACTTTCTCCCTCGGTCTAGGAATTCGCATTTTCAAAAGAATTCCTCCAGATAGCTCTTTCCATTGCTATTAATTTATTATTGCGCGATCGCATACGTGTACAAACTACATTCTGGTCAGACTCACCCCCACCCCGTCCCTTGCTCCTTTCCTGCTACCACCAAACCCCCTTCCCAATACATTCTCCTTCTAGGATTGAATCGTTTTGTTTGTAAGCCACTGTTTAACCAGGTCCATTTATCTTCATGAGCCCGTGTGTGGAGCTGTCCCCTGAAGCATGGGGACTCTGCAATGGCCACATCATACCACTAAGGACAATGTGTCTTCCACCTTGCCCATAGCTCCCCTGAGAAGAGCTGTCCTCCCAATGATCTCTTCTTCCCTTTCATGTGATTGAATGTTGACAGGTCCACTCTTGCATGGGTTCCATGTAAGCAAGCACAGCTGCTTACAGTAAGTACAACAGCTATGTCACGCCCAGAAGATGTCTTTCAAGGCTTCTTCTCCATGGTTCAGCTCTTACGCTCTTTTTGCTTAATCATCTGTGATGCTGTCACTGCCTTGGAAAGGATGATATGGACACTGAAGAACTCAGTACTCCCTTATCCTTGGCGCATTGACCAGCCATGAGTCTCCACTAACTGGCATTTACTGCAGAAGAAAGCTTCTTTGACCAAGGTTGGAGGCGGGAAGGCACTCTTCTATGAGAATAAGCATGCATTTTTAGAAGGCAGGGTAAGGGCTATGCCAGGTTGTCAATTCGACTATATCTGGAATTAGCTACAATCCAGAATGGGAGGGCTCACCTGTGATTCAGAGAATAAATCTGGATGATGCAAGTTTCTGACCTAGATCTGGGCAGGGAGATCTTGAGGCATAGTGGCCATGAAAAGCTTAGGCACAGGCCAGATAGAACACTTTTAATCCCAGCAGACTAAGGCAAGGAGATCCCTAAACTCAAGGTCAGCCTAGGATAAAACAAGTCCCAGATCCAGGCATGGTGGTACACGCCTTTAATCTGGGCCATACTTTCTGATGGAGGCCTACATAAGAACATTAGAAGAAGGAGGATTCACTCTTCTTTGACTGCTTGCACTGACTTGCCAGCACATCTGTTGGAATCTACTTCTACAGAAGACCAGCTGAAACAACTAGCCTCATGGGACTGGGCAACTACTCGATTCTTGGACTTCCCATTCACACAGTCAACCATTGTTGGGGTAGTTGGACTATAGACTGTAAGTCATCACAACCAATTCCCTTAATATTTAGAGACATTCTATAAGTTCTGTGACTCTAGAGGACTCTAATACAGGCGATTTGACAACATATCTATTAAGCAAAACCTAGATCCTTTGATCTCTCGAGCTGCTGACTTTTGATCAGGTACACAGAACCAGGCATGAACCACCTCCTGAGAAACGTATCAGCTCCAATCAGAGTGCCGTTGGTTACTCCCAAAGAATGGATGGGTTTATCATCAATGTAGAATGACTTCAGAAGTGAGTCCCACGGAGGATCAGTCTAGATTACATTAAGTAGGTTAGGAATACCTGCCCTCCCTCACCTGGTTGCCTAGCAACTTTCAACACTATCCAAGCAAGACAGCAAGGAAGAAACTTCTTGTGCCTCAAGTGTGAGGAATCTTTAGCAAGAGGGTTTTTACCATCTAGCTCTAGGAGGCAACCAAGAACAATGATAATAACTTGCATTATTTTAAAGGTGACTTCCTGGGCAACTCACAGAGAGATACTCTTTTAATAGTCCATGCCTTCTGGATTTGGCATTATCTACTGTGCAGTGAACTGCTGATCAAACTCTGCTTTAAATTATATTTTTATTTGGCTCATAAAGAGAACATCCATATGGCTTCTTTGTACTCCTTGGTTTTAGACAAACTCCCCCCCCCATCCTTTTTCTTTCCTGTGTTTCTACCTCCATTCTTGTTTAAACCTTGTCATTTCTAACATTCCCCCTCTCTACTTCCATCATCTGTGTTCTACTACTTGATGTCCACTTAAGGTCCCTTCCCTCCTCCACATACTGTGGCCTTTTCTAGCATCCAGATGACTTTCCTGCTTGGATGTGGAAAAGCCTGGACCACCTGCTTCTCTGTCTTCAGCTTCACTTTAATCCACAGGGAGGAAAAGGCCCTTTGCATGTGGCAAAACATCCATCCAACACCTGTCCACTTGAGTTGCTTTCTGATTAGTGGTTTTTAAGAATGGTCTGAGCTTCCCAGAGGCAGAGATCATTTTAATCCTTTATAGTGGCATAGAGAAATCGTAGGCTCTTACAACCTGGATTCTGCTTGTAGGCAAAAATGGAGGCTGGTGGAGAAGTCTAAGTTTCCTCCAGCTTAAACACTTGACGTGTTAAACATGGGGGAAAGGGTAAGAGCTTCCGGTTGGAGCTCTGCCATCGGCTTTGCCTTCCTTCAAGCCCCTTTCAAAGGCGGACATAACGCGTAGCCTCCATGGTTGATGAGAAGATAGAACACAGAAAGTACCTGCCATGATAACTCGTGGATGAAGGTACCAACTGGGCGTGGTCCTGCAGCTCTCCTCATCCTGGATATAGAAAGGCTTGAGATTATTTATTAGATTGCCAGTTAGATCTTATATAATGTTCTTATCCATGGTTAAATTAAATCACAAAATATGAAATTGATTGGGTTCAGCTACTTGATAGTTGATCAATGTTTTGTTTTGTTTTGTTTTGTTTTGTTTTGTTTTGTTTTGTTTTGCTTCTCTGTGTAGCCCTGGCTGTCCTGGAACTCACTCTGTAGACCAGGCTAGCCTCAAACTCAGAAATCCGCCTGCCTCTGCCTTCCAAGTGCTGGGATTAAAGGTGTGCGCCACCACTGCCCGGCATAGCTAAACGATCTTATGCATGCTTATTCTTCAACTTTTGAAGTGACAACGACTATATCGGCTTTACATGTGAAACTTAAACGAAGTCATATATCGCAAAGGGTAGCCAGTGCGTGCCGCAGAGTGAGGGCCACTTCTTTTTCTGTTTGTTTGTTTATTTGCCTCATTTTTTTATTAGATATTTTCTTTATTTACATTTCAAATGTTATCCCCTTTCCACTTCTTACTACTATTCCTGCTAAGGGGATCCTGACTAGGCTGTGTTCCGTGCACCTTGTGACCCAAAAGACACACACTGGAAGCTGGGAGAATCCACTGTCTTACATGACTGTGTGTAGGTTGTCATAGCTTCCTGTACTTTCACTTCCTTTTTCTTTTTGTGGGTCTTTTTTGTTTGTTTGTTTGTTTGAGAAACACACACACACACACACACACACACACAGAGAGAGAGAGAGAGAGAGAGAGAGAGAGAGAGAGAGAGAGAGAACATGAATCTGAAGGGTAGGGAAGGGGAAGAGATCAGGAAGAGGAAAGCATAACCAAAATATATTTAATGAAAAATTCCCATAAATTTAAAGAAGACTTTGGATGCCTAATGCTGCAGTTACGTGTCTCAGTACTTGAAATCATCTGGATTTTGAACAGCCATGGGTGTGCTGATATGGTTTCTGCCATGCATACTGTAAACCCAACAGCTAATAAGAATTCTAAGAGATACTTGTGTAGGCCGGCCATTCCACTGAGTGCTCTCGTGTGTATCTTATTAGACTACAAGCCATCTTGTCTTTGTAGATAGCGAAAGAGTTGAATGAAGAGCTCTGATCTGTGTTGCAAAACAAAACTAGTGAAACATGAGTATTTGTTTCTTGACATAGAGTTTCGTTTTTTTTTTTTTTTTAATACATGGCTCTCCCAAGATACCAAGTTGCAGTTTACATAATTATTTCAGAAACATATTTTGTTGATACTGTATCTTATAACACACAGGCACCTCATGTGGTTCTTTTAACAGCACTCAAGAGAACTTAGCTTCTCTTTTAGAGGTGAAATAAAATGAAGGATCAGACAAGCTCAGTAGTTTGCCAAATTTACCCAGTCGGTCAGAAGCATCAAGACACTGCATTTCTTTAAGTTTTTAAATACTCAACCCTGCTGCTGATTTGAAACAGATAATAAGATACCTCAGTTGCAGTATTTTATAGAAGAGTCTGTAAACTGAACAATTATTTCAAAGAACACAGTTATTGGGGCCTGGAGAGATGACTCAGGGGTTAAGAACACTGACTGCTCTTCCAGGGGCCCCGAGATCAATTCCCAGCAACCACATGGTGGCTCATGACCATATGTAATGGGTTCTGATGCCCTCTTCTGGTCCCTTTGAAGAGAGGGTCACTGTACTCACATACATAAAACAAACAAATCATAAAAAGAAGAGTTGCTAAACACCTGTGCATGGCAGGAAGGCCCAGCACTGTAGATGTTACCGTTCCTAGTTTCTTAGATGCTTCTCTCTCACCCAACCCTAGGTCCCTCAGTTCATAATAGACCTCAGTGGATCCACAAGAGATCCCTCCAGGTTCACAGGAAGCGGGGGGACCCGGGCTGAGGCCTGGCTCTGTATGACCTCTACACACCATCTTCTTCACTTGGTTTCTGGGCATAGTGGTGCAGGCTTGTGATTCTAGTTCTTAGGAGGCTGAGGCAGGAGGATTGGATGTTAAGGTCATCCTCAGCTACACGATAAATGGCCACGGAGTATACTCATAAATAAAATAAATAAATCTAAACAAACAAAAAAAGAAATAAAAGAACACGGTCATCATAAAATCACATTTGCAAATAGATATGTTACTTTAAGGAAATTGAAAAGGTTCTGTTTAAGCTCTGTTTTAAAATTTAGTTATAATAGTAGGCATTTAAGCTAGTTAGTAAAAAGAAGTTGGTCGTTTTCTTGCTGTTAAAAACAAATAAAAGGACTTGTTCTGCTGACTTCAAGAAGGAGGTGACCTAAAGACACATTGGCTTTAGTGTGGGTTTTTGTCAAGCATGGATGAAGACGTCTGAAATGTATCGTCTTCCACTAATTAACTACTTCTTTCATTCACTATCTAGACATTGCACTACACTAAGCAACATTTGCTGCATTCATGATTACAAAGGAAAACGTGAGATACTTCCGCAAAAGAGGCCACAGCAGAAGCGGAGGTGGCCAGTCCAGCCTCCAAGCATTGAGTGAGGATCGTGAGGATTGGACTTCCTCCTGTCCTGCTTAGCGGAGGCACCGTGTCAGATTTCCTCCTGTTCTGTGATGCCCCGCAGGACAGGTAGTTCATTCAGTCACACTGCATCGGCTGGACTTCCTTCCGTCCTGCAATCGCCCCCCCCCCCGCGATCGCCCCACCCCCACACCCCCCTCCTCGCGATCGCCCTACAGGATGGTCATTTAGTGGCGCTGCGGCTTCAACTCATCCAAGAGAAGAAGACAACATGTTCAGTTTCTGCTTTGACAGTCCTCGATGTTACTTTATGCTCTCTCAACCTGACTATGCGTGGGTGGGAGACTAATTGGCATTTATTTTATTTTTTATTATTTAAGAAGCCTTTCTCTTCTACTTTTAATGCCATAAGCATTGTCATATAGAAAAGGTGATTTTTTTTTTAATATTTTCAAGAGGACAGATTGTATAACCAGAACCTTTCTGTTCTTCTGCTTAAATCTATTTTAAATCATTTTAGGATATTATTTGACATAGAAATTGTTTTGCTATACATAAAATAAAGTATGATTTTAAGAATTTAAATATACCACATTTTCTGTATCCATTCCTCCTTTGAGGGACATCTGGGCTCCTTCCAACTTCTGGCTATTATAAATAAGGCTGCTATGAACATAGTGGAGCATGTGTCTTTATTGCATGCAGGGGAATCCTTTGGGTATATGCCCAGGAGTGGTATGACAGGGTCCTCTGGAAGTGTTATGCCCAATTTTCTGAGGAACCGCCAATGGAATACTACTCAGCAATTACAAATAATGAATTCATGCAATTGGTAGGCAAATGGTTGGATCTGGAAAATATCATCCTAAGTGAGATAACCCAGTCACAAAAGAATACACATGAAATGCAATCACTGATAAGTGGATGTTAATGAGCCCAGAAGCTCTGAATACTCAAAGCACAATTAGCTATTCAAAAGATTCCCAAGAAGAAGGAAGGAGAGGACCCTGGTCCCGAAAAGACTGGATCCAGAAGACTGGATCCAGTTTTGTAGGAGAGTACCAGAACAGAGAAATGGTGGTGGTGCGGGGTGATTAGGGAATGGGCAGAGGTGGGGGGGGAGGACTTATGGGACTTATGATGAGGGGGAACTGGGAAAGGGGAAAGCCTTTGGAATGTAAACAAAGAATATAGAAAAAAAGAATTTAAAATATATAATAGAATGTAAGGAAAAGTAAAACAAGTTTGTTCTGCATCCTACCTATAATGATAAAGATGAAATTTAGTGAAGTTATATTAGAAATTAGTTCCATATTGTGCCTCTGGAATTTTTGAATTTGTTTTTCTTTAAAAAGTATTATACCTGTATTTG
Organism: Apodemus agrarius; assembly: GCA_964023405.1. Classification (NCBI taxonomy): domain Eukaryota; kingdom Metazoa; phylum Chordata; class Mammalia; order Rodentia; family Muridae; genus Apodemus; species Apodemus agrarius. The sequence goes on from OZ030026.1 coordinate 4,715,310, forward strand.
TTTATCTCTGTGTGTGTGTGTGTGTGTGTGTGTGTGTGTGTGTGCGAGAGAGAGAGAGAGAGAGAGAGAGAGAGAGAGAGAGAGAGAGAGAGAGGAGGAGGAGGAGGACATCAGAGAGGTGTCAGGTACACTGTTACTGTAGCTATAGGTGGTTGTAAGCTGTCATATGGGTGCTGAGAACTGAACCCAGTTCCTCTGCAAGAGCAACCAGTGCTCTTAACTACTGAGTCATCTCTCTAACTCCTAGAATTTGACATATTAAGGAAATGAAGTGGATTATTTGGCCCATATGTCAAATATCCACTTAAAGCGTGTACCTAGACAAAACCATAGCTGTCCAAGTTAGCCAAATGGACACCTGCCAGAGGCAGGTGGCATTGTGTCTCAGTCACTCCAGAGGGTGAGGTGGAGGGTAACCTGAGCTCAGAAGGTGGGACCAGCATGGGTACCATAGCAAGATTCCATCTCAAAAGGATGAAAAGAAAAAGGAGGGAGAGCCTAAGAGCGAGAGCGAGCGAGAGAGAGAGAGAGAGAGAGAGAGAGAGAGAGAGAGAGAGAGCTAGAGAGAGTGAGAGAAAGCAAGACAGGGAGAGAGCAAGACAGTAGAGAGAGCAAGAGAGATCGAGAGAGAAAGACAGAGAGCGTGTGCAAGAGAAAGAGAGAGAGGAGAGAGAGAAAGAGAGATTGAGAGAGAGAGAGAGAGGGAGGGAGAGAGAGAGAGGGAGAGAGAGAGAGAGAGAGAGAGAGAGAGAGAGAGAGAGAGAGAGAGAGAGAGAGAGAGAGATTGAGAGAGAGAGAGAGCCTGAGCCAACCAGAGATGAGCTCCAGGTCTCTCTTTCAGTCAGGCTCATCTTGCTGGCTCAAAGCAACTCTTGCTTTCCCGCACTGTCCTCTGCCCCTCAGATAGAAACTGGCTCCCATCCATTGAGGAACTGAATCTGCCACAGCAGGGCTCACAGGAAAAAAATAAACAAAGTCTGAGGCAAGTCCTAGCGTGCTGTGCCTCGGAAGCTGCTTCTTTGTCCTCACCGCTCTAGACCCAGCTGTCCAGGCTCTTCTCCATACGAAGCTGTCCCAGTCATTTATTGCTGGTGTGAAAATTTTGGTTCACCACATTTAGATGTGAAAAACGACATGATTTGGGTGGTCGGGTCAGGCTGTCTTTGAGGTTTTCCATGAACAGGAAAGTTTTACCTGTGGCGATGGAAGATTCTCTCTCAGAGCTAGTTGTTGGCTGGATGGGATACTGAATAACCAAAAGCAAATAAGGAAACACGCTCATGACCCAGCACAAGACTCTCTTTTTTATGAGAGAATATTTCTCCTTTGACTATAACTTTAATTAAACTCTATTAACTTTAATTTAATTTAAGCTGTTTAAATAGTTCAGATGCTATTAAATGCAGGGAACACATTTTTTTAAGGTATTTAGTTTCTGGGCATTTTCCCTCGATCTCACACAGTCTTAATTATGCTCTACTTATTGTTAAGTATACCATAAAATAAAATATAATGTATAAATTGCATTAATCTCCATAAGTAAACTTGAGGCAGAGCTATGAACTAGCCTAAATCAGAGGTACAATGAGTAAGCAAAGTACATAAGACATCTTCAGACTTGGACCTCTGTGGACACTGAGCAGATGTTATTGTATTCTTCTTCTATTACAACCATAAAAACAAGAGTGAGCATTTCTATGTACTGTGAGTCATTATATGGTATTCCTATCCGAGTATGCTCTTCTTCTTGTCATTTTTCTCTGCGGTATTTTAATGTCTTTTCCCCAAAGTGGAGCCTCTCTGTATCTAGAATAATTTCCACAAGCTTGCCAAGTCATATATTTTCCTTTCATAATTACTTGTATAATTGTAGCACCCTGGCACATATTAGTAACTAAGGAAACAGAGCTATTTAATTATATCCTAATGAACATTTGCAATTATGTAATTTTTTAAATCCATAGAAAATTAAGAAAATGCTCTCCAGCAAGCAGAGTATTGCCTCAATTTCATTTTCAAGAATCTTCAACTAAATATCGACTCTCTCTAAAAACCAACTTTCCATGTCATAAATGCTATATACTTTAACCTTTGGAATATAGAGCCTGCAGTTCTCTGATTTGGAAGCAATTCTGGACATCTTCAAATTCATTTTTTTCTATGGTTCACTAACAGATGTTTTATTAAACTTTTTTTCTAATTTGCAGCACATACTCGTTAATGAGAGATTGCTCAAACATCTCCTGAGATGTAGTATTTACCTTCTGTTCAGATGCCGAACAGTGCTAATGATTAGCAGGAACCACTGAACACCCAATGTGTGCAAGGCACTCTTGAAAATTTGACATGAAAAATAACATTTCTGCCAAACTTTAATTTTATACAGAGTGCCAACCTAAAGCAATGGACATAGTGTCTTAGTCAGGGTTTCTATTCCTGCGCAAAACTTCACCACCAAGAAGCAAGTTGGGGAGGAAAGGGTTCATTCAGCTTATACTTCCACATTGCTGTTCATCACCAAAGGAAGTCAGAACTGGAACTCAAGCAGGTCAGAAAGCAAGAGCTGGTGCAGAGGCCATAGAGGGATGTTCCTTACTGGCTTGCTTCCCCTGGCTTGCTCAGCCTGCTTTCTTATAGAACCCAAGAATATCAGCCCAGGGATGGCACCACCCACAATGGGCCCTCCCCCTTGATCACTAATTGAGGAAATGCCCCACAGCTGGAGCTCATGGAGGCATTTCCTCACCTGAAGCTCCTTTCTCTGTGATAACTCCAGCCTGTGTCAAGTTGACATACAAAACCAGCCAGTATACATGGCAATTCTACATGAAGAAATGGTGTCACTAGACTGTCCATCCAGTAGAGGGTTCCACTGCTCAATAGCTAGGCGGCTGATCCAGTTAGATCAGTGGGGATGGGGGTGGGGGTGGGGGGAACTCCAAGCTGCTCTCCATAGCTGCTACTTTGACCTTTGACACTTTCAGCTCCACAGCTGGATCTCTTTGACTTTGTACCTGAACTTCCCCTTCCTGCCTAGCCACTTTTGATTGACAGGGGGAAAAGAGTGGGTATTTGGTAGGTCAGTTTCCCGAGGCTTTCATGTTGGCCAAAACTATCAACTCTTTGTCCTACAGTTCTGGGCAAGTAGCCCTCACCTGCAGCTTTGCAAACCAGAGCAGTCTGGCTCAGGCGCCAGGCATCCAAGACTCAGTGTTTAATCCTGTGGGGACTGTGGAGACAGATACAAGGCCAAGGGGATTAGTTGGTGACAGACATTTGAAAGGGTCCATTAAGAATTAGAATGTCCTTCTGATGACCTTCTCAAAGGTGAGGATTATATGGAACATTCAGAATTTCACAGCAAACCATCCGATAGCCGATAAAAAGTTAGTCTTTATTGGTAAAGCAATAATCATGAAAATTGTCTTCGTGTAGCTAACCAGCAAGGGCAGTTGACAAAGGTAAAATATAAATATCTCGAACAATAATTTCATTGTGTTTTCTGAAGGAAACAATATAATCAATATAAAGGTGATTTGACTATATCATAAAAAGAAAACTACCATGTTAAAAAATGATTTCATTTTTTCTACTTTATTCTATTAATTCTAATCCTAAAAAATAAAAAAAAAAAAAGGCAGTGGGCTTTATGCATGTAAGAGCAGACCTATTTTTCAGACTCTGTAGGACTGCTTTGTGAATCTGTGGCTTTATTCCATAGGTACCCAGGGATACGTAGGACATGGAATTAAAGCCAAATAGTGATAAAATATGCATACAGATGTTTAACATGCAAAGACCCTGCCATACTTATCTTCTTCAGCTCTCAGAAGCACTCTGTGGGATTTACACGATCATGCTTTTGGTTTTTGTGTGAGGAGTTGAACTTGCAAGGGATGAAGACTTTTCCCCAGATACAGAGCTACTCTTGGTGACAGCTGGGGGTTGAGTGTTGAGCTTCTTTGTCTTAACCGTCTCTACTCTATAGCTGTGTAGTGCTGTTGCTCTGAGAAAGGTGTCTGCACATGTAAGGTGAGAAAGTCCCGAGTGGCTGAATGAAACACAGGACTTGAAGCAGCCGCTGTGCTCATCAGCTGGTACTGATCGACGTGTCCACCCTTCCCCCATGCTAGCCGCGATGTGCCAGGGAAGGAAACAAGGAAGAAAGGATTTAATTTCCATTTTCCATAACAGCCGCTGAGTTCATCTTCAGGTTGGGATTTGGGGGGTTTTACCCATCAACACAAATTCGTTCCTTAGGGTTTTAAAGTGAGGGTCCGCAGCGTCGTGACTGCTCAGACACGGAACAGAGTTTGACTGTACTTCCTTCTAGACAAGACCCCTTCTCGTGACTAACCTGCGTCGTCTGAGTGAGAGCAAGGATAGTCAGAAGTTCCAGTAAGAATAGGTTATAACTGTAGGGGAGAGAGTGCAGCCAAGAAACAAATAAAATGCTAAGCGGTTTAGGAAGGAAGAAGGTATTATTTTATTTTATTGGGTCAGGAGAATCTTTATGTAAAAATGTGTTCACATACTTTCTAGATATTAATAGTAGCTGAGTTTGGAGAAAGTAAGTTTGATCAGGAAATGGACGTTCAGACGGAAGGACTAATGCTCCTTCATCATCTAAACCAGGACTGTTTATTTTTGCTTTGTGGTGATTTTAAGATGGAATAGGAAGTACTCCCCAGTCCGTTTTCTTTCTGGCGTTGGCTCCGTATTTTGAACAACTCAAGAGAAGTCTCCTCTCAGCAGCCCTTAAAGTATTTCCAGACAGATGTCCTTTCCTACAAATTCTTTTTCTAAAGGCTAAATATTTTTTTTTCCTGTGCAACACCTGTTCTGTCATGTGTTTCTTGTCAAGACAGGAACTCAAAATTGAGTCCCTTATTTCATGAGTATCTAGGAGGTTAAAAACAAAACAAAACAAAAAATAAAAAACTCAACAACAACAACAATAACAAAAAACAACCCCAGAAAAATATTGTATAGCCTTCTAGTTTCCTTACATCTCTTACTTACCAAGGCAAGAAAATGAGTGTTTACTGCACCCACTTTTATACAGCTGTGGGGAAGCTGGGGTCGGGAAGAGCTTCTAGCATGCTCCTAAAGAATAATATGCATGTAGGTGTTTCTGTCAACATCTCTACCTGAAGAAAAAGGTGTAAACCTCCTTGGAGAGGATTACTTATCCTACACTTGTCTAGGTGAATGACAAGATTCTGGAAAGGGCAGAACCTTCCATGTGACCATGCGGATGTACCAAGGATGCTGACACCAGGAAACAGGAGTTTGTTCTTAGATGGTACGCCTAACTGGTGGAGATAGACCATAGACTTACATCAGTGCTCAGCTTGCCTCATGGCTGAGGAAAAGCTCTTGTGTTTACAGCAATATAGCATGATTCTGTATCTCGCATGCTAACTTCAATAGACATAAACTATTAAGCTTTACATAGAACACCTTTTAAACATTTTTATTGCACTTGGTATGGCACACACATGCCATTACATACGTATGGAAGCCAGAGGATTTCTTGTGGAGGGTTGAGTCTCTCCTTCCACCATATGTGTCTCTGGGATAGAACTCAAATCTTCAGGCTTTGCAATACGTGCCCTTTTCCTAAGCTGAGCCATCTCACTGGCCCTAGGTATTATGATTTTATAAATATAATATAAGATTATATTGGCTGTAAAGTCATTCCGACTTCTGTAATTCACTCAGTCCTAGTGGAATTAACACTAATCCCCAAATATTCATTTATTAACAAACAGTCATGGTTTCTAGCTCCAAAACACAGGGATAGCTTCTTTCTTAATCCCTGCAGAGTCTCTTTATACCTTTTTTTCTTCTGAAAGAGCTAAAGAAGAAAAAAGTCAGTGCTGAATAATTGGACGTAGAAAAATGTGGCAGGTATTCAAGTTTTGAAGCGTATTTTGTAAAGCAGGATAATCCGGAAAGTTAGCCACAGCTTGGACACAGCTTTCTTCCAGTGAGGACACTTAAGTTTTCCTCAAATAGGCATATCATAATGCATCCTAAACATGAGCATGCTTTGACTGACACTATTGTTTCGGCGTCCTTGTATGGTTGATGCTCCTGTCTAACAGTGGTACAGAGTGACTCCAGAAAGGCAGAAATGGCATTATCGAGTTGTGTGTGTGCTTGATTTGTAAGAGCTCATGATGACCCTTTCCCAACTCTGGTTCCCTGTGGGTTGTGCATGGTGTGGGGGACATGAAGAAATCCCCGTGTCCAGAAAGGTGAGTTAAAAGGCCAAACTGATGGTCATCAGTCAGGCCATGGGCAGCTAAGCATATCAGAGCCAAGGAAGTAACAGGAGGCAATGATGTGAGGGAAACCAGCCTTCCCCTAAAGATTGTGAGAAACTATACAGCTCAGAACAGAGCTGAGGGGTGTAGAGAGGGGAGATACCTCCCAGTTCGGCTTCCATGATGGTTTGCTTTGGTTGTTTGGTTGTTTGGTTGGTTTGTGCCATTTCTTACTGCTGTAAAGTTACCTGGGCAGAAAGGAGAAGGGGTGGATAGATGGATAAAGAAGAGAGCAAGATACCCTGAACTGATCAGGTGGATCTGAAGAAAATTAAGCTTTACACAAAAGTACATATGCTGTCTAGAATGGGCATTTTCCAGTAATTATTTGGGGAAATTCCCATTTGTGGCTTGTCATGAAAGTTGTATTCTTAATGTAATTACATCTCGTTGACAACCTCGTTTAAGCCTCTTCAAGTATTGGATACTTGATGCGCAGACTTCTACGAGTGTTCTAATCAAAAGGATCCCACTTAACACCATGGAATGAGGAGCCGGCATTTGAACAAAACCATAGAAGATGTGTGTGATTTTAATGAGAGAGAGAGAGAGAGAGAGAGAGAGAGAGAGAGAGAGAGAGAGAGAGAGAGAGAATGAATGGTGGAGAGGGATGATTTCTTTTAAAAATGGAGGCTGGGCTAGAAGAAATAGCACAGTGTGTGACGTGTTCTGTCAGCTGGGGTAGATTTCTATCAGTTGGCTGAACTGTAACGTTTTCAAATGAGAAAGGACCCTGGGAGGTGTTCTCTTCTGATCCACTTTTTCTACCTCATAAGGATGGGCAGACAACAGCTCTATCACGATCAAGCTGACAGCCCTGGCTCCCCAGTCACGGGTACAAACCCTGTACTCTGAGACTGTCCTCTCCCAGAAGAAAGTCTCTGTAGGCGGTGATGAACATTGTGGAGGAGAGGATTCTGATTCTTATGGCTGCTGAAGGGCCAGGAGGAACATCCCGGAGCAGAGGGCCCTGTGAACAGCATGCAGTCATTCGGACAAGAACAGAGCCAGGGCGTAGCCCTTGGACTATAGCTGTCACTTCTCATTGGGCAACTTCTGGTGTCTTTGTGTCTTTTAGATGTGCCGGGGGGGATTGTTTTTTTTTTAAAGATTTATTTATTTATTTTATGTATATGAGGTATATGAGTACACTATTGCTCTCTTCAGACACACGAGAAGAGGGCATCAGACACCATTACAGACAGTCTTGAACCACCATGTAGTTGCTGGGAATTGAACTCAGGACCTCCAGAAGAGCAGTTGGTGCTCTTAACCATTGAGCCATCGGCCTGCCAATGGGATGCTTGAATGAACTCTTTAATGAATGAGTCAACCAATGGGAAGAATGTCTGTTGCAGGAAGTTTCACAGCAACCATGTTTTAAGTCTTGGGATACAACGTGACCATTAAACTTTGAAGCATTGAGTTAATTTGGAGCTACAGAGCTTAGTGTACAGTGATGGCCTACATGTAAATTCTCACTCCAGCCATGAGAATATAGATTTGGAGCTGGGACTGAGAGAGGAATGCAGATTTGTAGAGTTGAGGAGGAGGGGAGATTAAAAAAAAAATACAAAGCAAATTTCTTCAAAGTGGACTGAATCTTCCAGTGAAGACACGGAATCTCTTTCCGTCATGTGTACTGATCCCTCTGTTTTATTTTGGGTTTTGTTTGTCTACTTGATTTCTTCTTTTTCTTTTTCTTCTTCTTCTTCTTCTTCTTCTTCTTCTTCTTCTTCTTCTTCTTCTTCTTCCTCCTCCTCCTCCTCCTCCTCCTCCTCCTCCTCCTCCTCCTCCTTCTCCTCCTCCTCCTCCTCCTCCTCCTCCTCCTCCTCCTCCTCCTCCTCCTTCTTAGATTTCTTTTTCTGGGGCTCTGAGCTTGAACTCAGAAATTAGATTCTAAAACTGAGGAGTATGCGGGTGTGGTGCTGTTTACTGGAACAAGTGATTTGTTTTATTGCCTACATTTCAAGTCCTTTATTATGTTTCCTAAGAAGTCATGTGGCTTGGGAAAGTATCCCCAAACTAATTCTGGAGGGCAAGAACCAAGCCTGTGTCACAGTGAAGGAATAAGTAACTGATCTTAAGAACACATTCACTAATAGAAGATCGCTGTCTACTAACTTATAGTCACTGTGTGTTGAAAACAATATTTAAGAGGTTAGTTTGAAGAGAAGCCAGCGTTGAGCCCTGCGGGTCTCAGTCCTGTCGGTAATAGGAAGAATGAAGTGAAATAGAGCCCAGAAAGAGAGTTCAAGCGGAGGTCTGGTTTTACACGTATTTTAGAGCAGAGACCTCACACCAGCAATGCTACAGTTCTTGTCAATTCCCAGACAGTGAGTGCACGAAAGCCCCTTGGCAGGGCAGCTGACCTTAGCTGCAGTGCTCCCAGCCCCTGGATAAGCCGGGAGCTTTCACAGACCATCCTTTGAAAAGCGCCAGTCCGATGGCATCAGCCCTGACCTCCGTGTCACGGGACTCACATTCTTGTTATGACTCTGTCTGTGGCTAACCAAATGTCCCCGGGAAAGTCATTTAGCGTCTGCTTTGGTTTCCTGTCTGAATACCTGACCCTCCTGCCTGATGGGGATGCTGTAGAAATGAAGGAAGAGGAGGTATAAGAGGATGCTTTGTATTCTCCGGAGACGCGTGCTCTGAGACCCAGAAGGATTATTATTAATACGCCCAGACTGAAGACCATAAACTATGCAGAACAATAAACAGACTGGTTGAAATTATCCATAGTGTCCCTCTTTGTCTAAGGCAGGTCTCTTTGTCAGCTGCTGTTAGCACCTAACGATCCCTGTTCTTACTTTAAATGTTTAGTCAGTCATCTTACATGATGGCTGGTTTAGTAATGCCTAAAAACTAAAAACCTGAATAGAGATAAAAGTAATGTGATCTAGGGATAGGTCGATCCAAGGACTGTGTTTGTGTTTGCTTTTGTAATTTAGAATAGAATTTTACAAACTCATACCACCACCGTGACCAGCACCCAAATAACTAAGTAAACAACAGGGAGCATCTGAGTGCCCCTCTGATGGCGCATCGCTGAGCTTAACAGTAAGGTCCACAAACAGTCGGCCAGAAACTATTATTCCTCAGAGGGCCACGGCGTCCTTTGGCAAATCTTAAAATTTGTGGTGAGCGGCTGAGTCTATCTCCTGCAATTCCTAAGCTGGGAAATCTGAGAAAATAAACACACGAGAGGTTGAGACCTCGGAATGAATGCGTGCAACATGATCCCTCGGTACTGAAGTTTATATTTAACAGTGATTAAGTACCAGGATCATGTAAGGGGTTGTAATTTCATCAGGAGGCATAAAATAGTACTTTTTTTTTTTATCTGACTGAATAAAGAGATTGACTGGGTCTGTTTGTTTGTTTGTTTGTTTGTTGTTTTTTTCCCCAGCGCTGGAGATTGAATCCAGGGTACTCATGCAAGGGGCATGTCCTCAACCACTGGGCTATACCCTCTGCTGGATTGAATGCTTTTCCGTGGAAGAAAAAAAGAAATCCATTGTATAAATATACCACGTTTTCTGGAATATAGAAAAAAAAAAAGAAATCAAACTGTTAGGAAAGCAGCAAATAATTCTAGTTGATGAATGGTGGACCAGATAGAAACTGATAATCAAATAATTGTATTGGGTAATTCTGACACTTCAGATGAGGTTTGTAGAGCAGCACTCCCGAGGATAGGAACAAGGGGGTGCTGGCCCTCCAGGAAGCCCAGTCTCGACCACCTGGGAGAGTCTTAGGCTGATGTCCTCTTCATCTCCCTGGGATGATCGTGTCTTTCCCTGCCTGGATAACTGCTGCTGGCTTGTGGAGAACCAAGTCCTTGTGGCCTCTTCTCTGCAGCCCTCTGGGGGCACACTCTCTCCAACCCTGCTGTGTCACTCTGAGCTTTTGTCTTTGCCCCTCTGGGCTATGGTTTTGTGCCTTTCTTCTAACATTTACCCTGTACAGAGCTAGACCTTTCCTTTTAGGATGGCTCTTTTCCTCTGTCATAGGAGCTTCCTTTCTTAGTGCTAACCTCTTCCCCTCCAGAGGAACCCAGTGTCCCAAGCTCCTGACTTCTCCCCTCTTCCTAGTGTCCCTGGGGGCATTGTGACTTAGTGTCACTCCCAAATGAAGTTCTCTGCTTTAATCCACCTTTACTGTGATCCCCTGGTCTAGCCCAAGGCCTGGCCCTATGACATCATGAGGTGATAAAACATTATAGAAATACCCAAAATGCACCTAGTGATTAGTAGACCATAATCCCAGTAGTGGAGGGACAGAGGTGAACCCGGTGGTAGCTAATTTAATCAATCTCTAATTGAATTGTCCGTGTGTGTGTGTGTGTGTGTGTGTGTGAGTGAGTGTGTTGGTTTTTTTTTTTTTTTTTAAGACAAGACTCTCATATTCTTTTTGGCGTCTAAAGGACTCAATATAGTTTCTAGTATGTCATATATACTTACTAAATACAAAATTAATAAACTACATGTAAATTATAGATCCACTACATGCCATCGCTTTGATCTTTTAGCCTCCAGCTGAGGTAATCTTATTCTTCAGCTGAGGGAAAATAGGCTTATTGACAAGGAAGCCACACATTATAGTCATGGAACAAGGGGGGCGTGTTCTGAGGAATGAGGCGTTGGGTTACCTTGTCACTGCGTGGACTCTGGCTTCTGACTATGCAAATGAAGATGTCCTTGACTTCATCAAATGATATAGCCTTATGGAAACTGTGCGGTCGACTCTCAGTAAAAGTCCTTGTTGGATGGCACAATAACTTTGTTCGGAAGGAAGAACAGTACAGTGGCATCCAACGGCTCCATGAAACCTTCCCTGGGGACCCACTATGTTCGAGTCATACACTGTGCTCCTCCTCTTCCTCCTCTTCTTCTTCCTCCTCCTATTCCTCCTCCTCCTGCAACTCCTTCCCCTCTTCCTTTTCTTTCATCTCCCCTTCTCTCTCTCTCTCACTCTCTCCCCCTCCCCTCTCTTTTTCTCTCTCTGTCTTTCTCTCCCCCCTCCCCCCCCCACACCTCGTGTCTACTCCTAGTGATTGACCTCTCGGTTTTCTGCTGAGGAAACTACTCAAATGTGACTGCTATTCAGATCTCTTGCCTGTTGAACTACGCGGCAGACTCTCACATTCTGAGCACCCTTAATGTCACCCACAATGTCTACAGCACATCGGACACCTATCACGTCATTGAGAGTGAATACTGACCACCAGTGCTCTTACCTGCTGCATCTCTTGCCCCAGTTCTCCCTCAGGGGCTGGGCCACCCACTGGTAAACCTCTTCCACCTAGCAATGGCACCTGTTAGCACTTTGTCTAGGCTCCGCCCCACAGTTACCTGGCAACAGCCAGGTTCTCCTGACTCCCTAGAAAAGGCTCTGCTTAGTTCCTCCTTTCTCTCTCTCTCTCTCTCTCTCTCTCTCTCTCTCTCTCTCTCTCTCTCTCTCTCGTCTCTACTACCCTCTCAGCTCCCTTCCCCATGCCCTGAATAAACTCTATTCTATTCTATACTATACTGTCATGGGGCTGATCCTTCAGGGGAAAGGGATGTCTCAGCATGGACATCTCCTGCCCCCACACCTGACTGCACATCCACCAAACATATTCCTTCTCAATTTATTTTTATAAAACACCCACTGGTAAATCTCTTCCGTGTAGCAGTGGCACCTAGCGTCTTGCCCACACACGTCTAGACATCTGGTGCATCTGGCTGTGGCTCCCCGGCCCAGTGAGTGCTCCCAGTATGGGGGGTTTCGTGCCAAAGGCAAGCTATCTCCATTCCGCAATAGCCCACAATAGCCCACACTGCCTCGTGAACCTTTCTTGGTTTTGATACTCTTTTTATGATACCTGCAGTTCTTGGCATCCTCTTGGCCCACAAACTGAAATAAGCCTCATGAACACCTCGTAGTAGGTCTTGAAAAGGCACAGCAAGCATGGGCTGGGCCTCAGTCCTCCGGGAGCCTGTTTTCATCTACCCTTCATGAGTTTGGCCTACTTACATAGGAACCCATCCTATCAACGTGTGAATTTGAACTGAGGGTTAAGATTAAATCAATACGAAATTCAAGCCAGCACCGCTTCTTAATTATCATTCTGGGTTGAAGCGAGTTTTGAAACGGGAGGCAAAGTCAATTTAGGATTTCACTCACACTGCCGAGAGAGTCAGAATTCTGGGAGACTCAGCCCCTCTCCCTCCCATCTCCCTCCAAGCTGTTCCAAGCTGAAGTGAGCTGGAGCGCGTTGTGATGTCTATTTTGATACAATGTTTAGATCTCTTCTAATTTCATTAAAGCTCGCCCCCCCCCCCGCCTCCACCCCTTAAGTACACAGTGCTAGCCCTGGGCTTCTGGCCCCAGTCCAGTTTGAGCAATTAATCGCATTTCAATGCTTAGCCCTTCCTGCAATTTCAGCCGGAGAAGGTGAGCTCTTTGTTTTCCTGTACCAGTAACTGCAGGCGGACGGAGCAGCTGTTACTGCCTCCCCAGAGGAGACAAGGAGCTGAGTTGGGAGAATGCTTTTCTCTCTTTGAGGGGGCAGCTAGCAACGTGGTCTAGGACAAAAGGCATGCGGAGCTTGTGGAGATTTTTAAAAACTGCCACGGATTCCAAGCCATCCATCACTTCCCTTTTGAACTCCTGCCTGAACCCGGAACAAAATGGAAAGCGGTCCCGCGCTTTCCCCAGAGCTGTTCGGTGAATGTGATGACTTCCTTTGAAGCCCTGCGAAGGAGGTGTTTTTATTTTGTTTTCGTTTTTTTTTTTTTTTTTTCTTCTGAAAACCCCTCTGTTTGTCTCACCTCCTCCAAGATTTCACACCACAGCCAGACCTCACGCCGGCTGCCTTCACAGTTCACAAGGACAAAGACCAACAGAGGCAGATTGCTGTGATGGGTTAATCTGAAAGGGTGAGGCGAGCTCTTCTTTCGAATTTTAAACAGCAAACGCCCTAGTGTTCCTTTGGAAAGTGAGGTGAGAATGACGCACCCACTTTCACCAGCAGAGATCTCCCACGACCTGATCCCACAAGACAGCAATCCTACCAATGTAGGGTTCGGTCCTTCGTCCTTCGAGTGGGTCTGAGACACAAGGAGCGTCTAGTCTCTAGATGCACGCCGCGTTTGCTTTGGCCCAGACGAGGTGCCTGACAGAACGGTAACCGGATGCTAATGAAAAGCATCAGTCATCATTTCGATGTGACTTGAGTTACATTTATTTAACGCGAAACTCTTAAATTGTGAAATGAACCATCCAGGTTGCGTTTCTCAAAGTCCATCTACGCGGCAGGGCCGAGTCATTCCCCTTATCAATGGAGCTTATTGAAAATCGCAGGATTACTCTCCCCAGTTTGAGGCGGTTGTCAAGTAAGACAAAAAGAGAAAACAGTCCCTTTCAGATAGCAGTCTTTAAGCTGTCTTCTTGAAAGCCCTGGGCTCCGGGGTTAACGCGCCTCTACAGGCAGACAGCTGGCTGTTCTTGTCCCCGAAGGGAGGCCCCCAGGTAAGAGAACAGCAGCTCCTTATGGGCTCACTCTTCCCTAGGTGGCCAAGGCCAGGGCTCAGGGGCTAGAGCTGATTCAGTGGGTGAGGCAATTGCTTCACGTATGAACTGCTCTTGCTGAGGAAGCAGAGATTCCCAGGGCACACGGGCTAGCCAGCCTAGCCTGGAGGTAAGTTCCGGTTTCAGTGAGAGACTCTTGTCTCAGAAAATAAGGTAGAGAGCGACTGAGGACGACGCTCATTGTCATCTCCTGGCCTCCACACCCCAGAACACAAACACATGTGCACGCGCAGGCTCACGCGCATGCACAGGCACACGCACGCACGCGCATGGAAGCATGCATGTTACATGCCTGGATACAAACATTACACACACACACATCTGAAAAATTCAAGCTTTTTTTTTCTGAATTTTTATGTTTTAAAATATATTTTAAAACCTGTATGTGCATGGGTACTGTCTTAGGTTTACCACTTCTGTGAAATACCATGAGCAAGGCAACTTGGAGAGGAAAGGGTTTGATTGACACTTCCACATCACTGTTGATCATTGGATGAAGTCAGGACAGGATCTCAAGCAGGGCAGGAACCTGGAGGCAGGAGCTGATGCAGAGGCCATGGAGGCTGCTCCCCTGGCTTGCTCAGCCTGCTTTCTTATAGATCCCAGGACCAGAAGCCCAGGATGGCACCTCCAACAACGGGCTGGGCCCTCCCCCATCAGTCACTAGAAAATGCCTTACAGCTGGGCCTCGTGGAGGAATTTCCTCAACTGAGGCTCCTTCCTCTCTGATGACTCTAGCTTGGGTCAAGTTGTCCTAACAGTATCCAGCACAATGGCTTTGCCCTTCTATAGGTAAGATCACCGAATCTGTCTCTTGCCTATGGGAGCCAGAGGATGGTGTTGGGTATCCTGGATCTGTAGTTGCAGATAGTTGTGAACGCTACTTAGGTGGGCACTGGGATTTGAACCTGGGTCTGCTGGGAAACCTGCCTAACCTTTGAGGCATCTCTTCTGCCCTCTGAAAATGTAAACTTTTTGATGTGGAAGTTGTCAAAGTCTGCTGGGCGCATGTGTGTGACACAGTCTCCCGTGTCAGCCAAACATAGAGCAAGAACATTTTAGACACGCTTTTAACAAGGAACCTGAGGTAGGAATTCATTTTTTAAAATAGGCCCAACTCGTAGAAAGACAGTTGGTGCATCCTTAAACTCTGTCATCTCCAAAGAGGTGCATGTGTAGTGGAACGCCAATGGTACGAAGCTCTCGTCCCATAATATGTTAGATGCTGCACCCGTGAGTTCCCGTGTATAGTTTTTGAGTGTTTCTGCACCAAGCCTGAATCTTTATACTTTGAAAAAGCAAAAAAGTCAAAAGCATAGGTGACGTGGGAAGACCACGGCTCCTGTCCTTGTGTCTTCTGCAGGACTGCGTGATGCACGATGCTTTGTAATAAATATGATATTTTTCAATTTCCAACCAGTTCCTTCAGCATCGTGAAGGCAGATTATAGGAAGAATGGATTTGTTTAGAGAAAACGGCTCACAAAAGATTCATCTTTTATTGAGGCCTCGTGTACCCGGAAACATTTTTGCACCGCCAAACTAAGACGTTGTTTACATACTTATATAATTTTCTTTCATCTGGGGTCTCAGAGAGCTTTGTAATGTTGTGTGTTGAGTTGATT
This sequence comes from Apodemus agrarius, assembly GCA_964023405.1. Taxonomy (NCBI): domain Eukaryota; kingdom Metazoa; phylum Chordata; class Mammalia; order Rodentia; family Muridae; genus Apodemus; species Apodemus agrarius. The sequence goes on from OZ030026.1 coordinate 4,730,844, forward strand.
AAGACTCACGGCTTCACTAAACGCCATGTTACAATATCACGGGGGAACCAGAAGAGGCAGCATTTTGAATTTTTTTATACATGTTTTCTTGGTGCCTGAAATTGTTCAATAAAGAGAGTTGCCTTATAAATTGTTTTTTTTTTTAAATGGAGATTTTATTTTGCAATTAGTTTAGATTGTTAAGAGCATTGTATGGCTTTCCCCACACCTTTTCCCTGGTTTCTCTTGGCAGCACGCATTGACGAGTCATGTTGTACTTGCCCATACAGAGAAGTCGGCATGGGTAGCCTACTCTTAACCAATCTCCTTCCTTTCTCAGGATATCCTTCCTGTGTCCCAGGATTCATCCTAGAACTTCTCCCTGTAATTACTCCTCATGTCTTCTCCATGTCCTTGGGCTTGGGGATAGATATGTAGGGGAACCCTTAGCTGTGCACAGGTAGCAAGTTAAGTTCAGATCCCCACCACCCAAGAAGCTGTGCTCGGTGGCCGAGTCTGTTATCCTGCAGCTGGGGAAGTGGAGACAGATGGATCCCTGGAATTCACTCACCAGCTCTCCTAGCTCAGTCAGCAAGAGAGACCCTGCCTCAAAAAGATGTTGAAGAAGACATCCAGCATCTACCTCTGGTCCCTACTCTTGTGTGCATTGCATACATGTGTATGGAAATACCCACCAGAATATACAAACTCTACAACTGGAGTGAGGAAGAGAAGAGAGGAGAGGAGAAGGGAGGAGGGGAGAAGGGAGAGAGAGAGAGCATAATACTCCTCGTTGGTATTTGTCTCATCCTGTTTTCATGGTCGGGCTAAGGTATGGAATTTGGGAGTAAGCTCCAGAGACATGACAAGTGTCTGTCACTGTAGGAGAGACCGGACAAGTAGCTGGAAGCATTGCTGATTTAGATCGCCTTGTGTATAGCTGTCTTCGCCCAGGCTTCCCTTTACAATGTCACTGTTTCTCCTCATCCCTCCACGTTACTCCAGAGTTCCTAAATCCTAAATCTAGCTGACACTAAGCTGGGCGGGACCTCGGCCTGCTGTAGAAAGTATTGGCTTATATGATTAGGAAATCTCTCATAAAGGGATTTGTCCCTCTGTTTATTTGTTTACTCCACCACGCTCTGTCAGCAGAGACCCATTCATATTCATTTTATACTTTGGGTGTTCGCCTAATAACACTTTATTTATTGTATTGCTCAAATTGTTCTGGAGTTGAGAATTGGGGAGCTTTTTCAAATTGACTCCAGCATGAAATCCTATTTTTAAGTCATTTATTCTTTCAAAAATATATATTTACACCTCAGTGTACTGTTATATAATGATGTGGTTCGCCAATATTTTGAAGCCTTTGACAAAGCCAAAAGGACTATGCCAAGAAAATATCAACCCAGATTTATCGAGGTACTATTTGTTAGGCATTTATAGATACCAGCCCATTTTGAATCTTTGAAGCTATACTAGGCAGTCTTATTAAATCCCTTTAAGAGATAACATAACTGAATTTCAGGGAATCCAGCATAAGATCTATGAACAAGTGCATCCTATGTAGTGACCAGCATTCTTGTAGGTGACAACCAGCATCCTTTGTGTGTGACAAACCAGGAGCATCTTAAGTTGGAGCAGGGTCTTACCAAAGATCTAAGACTATGGTAAGAGAAACACAGGGGAAGTCCACCTTACATCAAGGACACTGGGGTCCTCCAGTTGACAGGAATTCTCCGTCATCATTGGCTACATAGTTTAGTACATTTCTGGTAAATTTTGGCGAGAGTTTTTGTCCTATGGTTCTATGCTTCATACATGCACACTTGCACATGAGTGCACACCCCCCCCACACACAAACACAAACACATCCCCACACCCACACCCACACATTTTTTTCAGTTGTGAAGAAAGCACTGTGATTTCCCAACATCCCTTTCTTTCTTCAGAATGATCTTCAATCGTGCAAGACACAGAATAGTGATGTTTGACTCCTAGGATTGTTTTCCTTAGATGAATTAAGTTAATTAAACTTCTATTTATGTTTGAACATTACACACACACACACACACACACACACACACACACACACTACAACTGAAGCCATTTTTTACCAAACAACAGTTTCAGATGAGTTACAAAGGGGAGGTCAAACTGAATACAAGAGTTGCTAGGAGCTCTGGGTATAGTTTGGTGGTAGAACACATGCTTAGCATGTACAAGGTCAAAGGTCAAATTTCTGTTACCCAACAAGACACAGAAAGAACCAATAGGCAAAATATCATGCACAAGAGAGGACTGCTAAGTCAATGTGTGTTTCATTCAGGAATGTAATAAATATGTAAATAAAAGCACGACATGTACTAAAGTAGGAGAGGTTTCCACTGGCTATAAGTAGAGAATCTATTATAGGACAGAGAGATCGAAACAAACAAACAAGCAAACAAACAAACAAGCAAACAAACAAACAAGCAAAAAATCATAATGATCAGCCGCCAACCAAAACATTTTATAATTGACAGAGTCTAGTAAAGTAAATGTGACCATTGACTGTATGTCAAAATAACCTTTCTTAGAAACTTGGAAGCAGGATGTTTCTAAGCAAACAAGGCTTTTGGAGAATTACAGAAGCAAGAAAACTGACACATGCCATTGGGCCTGCAGCCCAGCCTTTGTGTGACTGGTGTGCACTACACTCGTATTCAGTAGCTGTGTAGGGAGCGAGTACAGGAAGAATTCAGGCCACACACATCAATGCCAAGGCATGTTAGGGCGCACGGGCCTGTTGCATGATGTCATTACTGGCCATCACGCATGGTCTGAGGACTCGTCCCTGACATATGCTGCGATTTCTACATGACAGAGAAGTAATACCCATGGTCCAGCTTTCCATCTTCCTGCTGTGGGGAAAATATTGACAGACTTGAGGTTGTAGCAAGTGTCATAGTCGACAGAGAGTGGAGCAGCTGCAGCTGACATCCACTACACGTGAATATATGGAAAGGACAATCAGTTCTCTCCAAAATGTTTATGGATCAATGTGGGATTCTTGTCTTTCATGGCCATATCCAGAGTACAGAGAATTGGAAAAACTGACTTTGGAAATCCCTTTGAACTCCCTGACTCTAGAATTTAAACTTTTTTTTGTCATTTTTATTCTGTTTTCAAAATGTACAAAAAAAAGTGATTGAAGTTTGAAAGAAAAATCAGCAGAAGGTTTTCTGGCTTAATAGAATAAATAAAGAAGATAGACTTGCAGTAATAAAGTGGACTGTGTACAAAACAAAGGCTTTAAGAGTATTTATCCAGACCTTTAATCCCAGTTCTCAAGAGGCAGAGGCACACAGAGATCCGAGTTTGAGGCTAGCTTGGTCTGCACAGCAAGTCCCAGGGAGCAGAGCCATATACTGAGACCTTGCCCAACAGAATAAAAGCACGGAATTACATACACTGTGAAGTAGTATATGCAGCATAGTGGTTTGCAACCTTTGCAAAGCTGTGATTCTTTAACACAATCCCTTGTGTTCTAGTGACTCCCAACCATAAAATTATTTTTGTTACTGCTTCACAACTGTAATTTTGCTACTGTTTTGAATAGTAATGTAAATATCTTTTTTTTACAAAGCAGGGTAGTGATATGTGACCCCTGTGAAAGGGTCATTCTACCCACAAAGGAGTTGCGACCCACAGGCTGCCCTAGACCATGCTCTTCCAGAAAGGAGAACTCTGCAGAATTCCGTTGTGTTGATGACATTTCCCTGCAAACGGGATTGCGTGCTCTGTGTCATATTTGGGTCTTAAAGCCGAACCGATCAATAGGGAGGCTGTTTACCAATCGTCCGGCTCGAACATTTCTTGAGGAGCAGAAGAGCACAGCTCTGCGGTAATCTCCTGGAACGTGTCCAGCGTGGGGCTAGACAGCCTCCTCTCAGGCCTGCTGGGTCTTGCTGCCTTGTTTCCTATTTACATTTTCCAAGCCAAGAGCTTATTCAATTAAGTTATGTTACACCATGGAATCATTGGCAGTTAGGTCTTGGATGCTGGTGTAGTTCGCTTTAACAAGCAGTATCTGAGGCCAGGCCATTATGCCAGGCCAGTGCAGGCACGCTTCTCATTAGCCCGTGCATTTTAAAGGGAAGTGCTCTGTGTACTGAGCTAGCCAAACTTTCCTCACCGGGGTTTGCAGCAAAACCGGCCTGAGAGAGGCCTCCAGGGGACCCCTGCTTCAGATCTGATTAAAGTTCATCAACTACGTATTATGCAGATACATAAAAATAGATTAAGAACCATAAGAGAATGAGTCATGTTTATTACCTTGAAGAGTAATTGCATAAAAATATTTAAAAAAATAAAAAAAGCGCCAGGCACATTGATAAATCTTCATAAAGTTGAAGAGAACCACTTCGCCTGTAGTTGAGGGGAGTGGTGGGGAATATTGCTGCTGCCTCTGCTTACGCAAGACTTTGTTAAATTTATGTTTTAATGTCTGTCAAAACCGATCATAGGAAAATGATCATATTACAGAATTTTTGTGGACATGGCCACCAAGAGCTAAGTGATATGCCGGCTTAAATACAAACCTGAGGCGTTATGGCCAACAGAGTTGAAAGCAGCGGAGGGAGCACAGGCTGCGGGCCCCTTTGCGGGCGAGGAGCTGAGTGAGCCCTGTCGGTTTGATGAGGTAGAGCTCCATCCCTCATCACCTCAGGACTTGGCTGTGTTGGGAGACAGTCTTTAATGAGATAATTAAGTGACAGGGAGGTTATGAGGGTGGTACCTTGGTGACACAACTGGTCCTAATGCAGACAAAGAGGAAATTTGCACATGCACACATGCATGTGTGTGCTCACACACTCCCTGTCCGTCTGTCTGTGTATCTGTCTCTGTGTCTCTCTGTCTCTGTCTGTCTGTCTCTCTGTGTGTCTCTGTCTCTCTGACTCTCTGTCTCTCTGTTTCTGTCCCTCTCTGTCTCTGTGTCTAGCTCTGTCTCTCTGTCTCTTTCTGTCCCTGTCTGTCTACCTGTCTCTGTCTCTGTCTCTCTGTCTCTCTCTGTCCCTGTCAGTCTGTCAGTCTGTCTGTCTGTCTGTGTCTGTCTGTCTGTCTGTCTGTCTCTGTCTCTGTCTCTGTCTCTGTCTCTCTGTCTCTCTCTGTCCCTGTCAGTCTGTCTGTGTGTGTCTGTTTGTCTGTCTCTGTCTCTGTCTCTCTCTCTCTGTCTCTCTCTCTGTCTCTCTCTCTCTGTCTCTCTCTCTCTGTCTCTCTCTCTCTCTCTCTCTCTGTCTCTCTCTCTCTCTCTCTCTCTCTCTCTCTCTCTCTCTCTCTCTCTCTGGAGAACAATGTAGAAAGACAAAGGGACAGGTAGCCCAGACAGGATCAATGTTGCCTTCTTATCTCTCAAAAGAAGCCAATCCTGCCAAACAGCCTGATCTCAAGCTAGCCCCCTCCCAGGCTGGCAGCATACATGTCTGTGGTTTGACCCACCCAGTCTCTGCTATTCCGTTAGTTTTAGTAAACTAAGTAAGCATGCCTAAGAATTGGCTTCTATCTGCCAGCTACTTGCTCCTACCTTTTGAGAGTAGGCTGTGCCTACTGGAAAAGAATGGAAGTCTACATAAAACTTAGGAGAAAACTCTAGCTATCTGGGCAGTCATACTACCACTTACCATAAATGGGATACATCGTTACATAGTGAAAGATTATTTCCTAGTCATTTAGATCCTTACTTACACTTGAACCAGCACTACGAATTATAAAATATAATGCATTATCTTTTGTATTGAAATAGCATTTTAACTACAGGAATTTTAAGATAGATTCTGCTGTGGCTTACCTGTGACTAAAATAGGCAAAATGAATTTAACTATTACCCTGTGGGTTCCACATGTGTTCAGGAGATGGGCTTACAAAAATCTGTGGTAATAAAATGGAAACACACATAATGTATCAATTATGAAGTCTATTTGTCCCTCACTTGAGCACAGTCATTAGTCATACGATTTCTTTCTAATTTATGTTCTTTTGTAATTAACTTTAAAGCACACAGAATTTCAGAATCTTCACATTGCAAACTAAATAAAATGTGATTATTTTCTCAGTGTAAATAAGTGTATGTAATTTGAATAGATTAGCATGAGGAGCATTAAATGAACTAGGATGTAAAAAATCATTTTTAGACCATCCGGCGGCCGGCGGAACCAGCTTCCAGTCCAGCTGGTGGTGGGGAAGCTGAAGTGTCACCCAGCGTGCCAGGTGCTCAGAACCATCCGGCGGCGGCGGCGGAACCAGGTACCCGAGACAGCCCGAGCTTAAGACCATCGGGGACTCAGGCCTGGAGTGGGAGTTGGGCACAGAATAGCGGCTGCACTCTGCACTCGCAGGGCGGACCCCGAGCTCCCTGCAGGCAGCTGCCATATTGCCTGCAGCTTCCCGTCCAGCTGGTGGTGAGGAAGCCGGAGTCAGCCAGTGTGCCAGGTGCCCAGACCCAGCCGGAGGCCGAACCAGCCTCCCATCCAGCCAGTGTCAGGGAAGCTGGAAACCGAACCCAGCCAGCTTCCCAGCAGCTTGGGACCAGCAGGCAGAACCAGATAACTGAGATATCCCAACTTTAAGACCCCTGGGGAAACAGGATATCAGACAGCAAACCCAGAGCAGGAGCAGTGCAGAGCAGCCGCCTAACAGGCGGAACCAAATACCTGGGATATCCTGAGTTTAAGACCTCGGGGGACTCAGGCCACCTGTCAGCAATCTGTGAGCAAGACCCCTGCAGGACAGTGATTCAGGTATCCCAGTCGCTGGGAAATAGCCTTACAACCCCATAGGAGGGTCAAGCACCAGCTAGTATCTACAGGACCAACTAACACCAGAGTTAACCAGATGGCAAAAGGCAAACGTAAGATCGCTACTAACAAAAATCAAGGCAATATGGCGGCATCCGAACCCAGTTCCCCAACAGCAATAAATATTGGATACCCCGAAACACCAGAAAAACAAGACTCAGATCTAAAATCACTGGTCAGGATGCTGATAGAGGAACACTTAGATAAATCTCTTAAAGTAATACATGAGAAAATAGATCAAAAGCTAGAAGCCATTGCAAGACAAACACAATTAAATCCCAGATATCTCAACACACCAGAAAAACAAGACTCAGATCTAAAATCACTGGTAAAGATGCAGATTGAGGATCACTTAGATAAATTTCTTAAAGTAATAGAGGAGAAAATAGATCAAAAACTAGAAGCCCATACAAGGCAGACACAAAAATCACTTAAAGAAATCCAGGAGAATATAGAGCAAAAAATGAATCCCAATAAGGGGGAGAAACAAAAATCACCTAAAGAAATACAAGAGAACATGGGTCAATGAGTAGAAGTCATAAAAGAGGAAACACAAAAATCCCTTAAAGAATTACAGGAAAACACAAACAAGCAACTGAAAGATCTGAGCAAAACCATACAAAATCTAAAAACAGAAGTAGAAACAACTAAGCAATCGCAAAGGGAGACAATGTTGGAGATAGAAAACCGTGGGAAGAAATCAGGAGTCATAGATGCAAATATCAACAATAGAATACAAGAGATAGAAGACAGAATCTCAGATGCTGAAGATACCATAGGAACCATGGATTCAACAATTAAAGAAAATGCAAAATGCAAAAAGCTGGTAACCCAAAACATTCAGGAAATCCAGGACACAATGAGAAGACCAAACCTAAGGATTATAGGGATAGATGAGAATGAAGATCTACAACTTAATAGACCAGCAAATATCTTCTACAAAATTATGGAAGAAAATTTCCCCAACCTAAAGAGAGAGATGCCCATGAATATACAAGAAGCCTATAGAACCCCAAATAGACTGGACCAGAACAGAAATACTTCCCGTCACATAATAATCAAAACCCCAAATGTACTAAACAAAGAAAGAATATTAAAGGCAGTAAGAGAAAAAGGACAAGTAACATATAAAGGAAGACCTATCAGAATTACACCAGACTTCTCACCTGAGACCATGAAAGCTAGAAGATCCTGGGCAGACCTCATGCAGACCCTAAGAGAACACAAACTTCAGCCAAGACTACTATACCCAGCAAAACTCTCAATTGCCATAGATGGGGAAACCAAGATATTCCACGACAAAACCAAATTTGCAAGATACTTATCTACAAACCCAGCCCTACAAAGGATAATAGGGGAAAAATACCAACACAAGGGGGGAAACAACACCCCAGAAGAAACAAGATAGAAACCCCATCTCATCCAACCCAAAAGAAGAGAACCACTCAAATACAAATAATAATAACAATTCCCAAAATGTCAGGAAGTAATAATTACTATTCCTTAATATCTCTTAATATCAATGGACTCAATTCCCCAATCAAAAGACACAGACTAACAGACTGGATACGGAAACAGGACCCTACATTTTGCTGCATACAGGAAACACATCTCAGTGTCAAAGACAAACACCACCTTAGAGTAAAAGGCTGGAAGACAGTTCTACAAGCAAATGGTCCCAGGAAACAAGCTGGAGTAGCCATTCTAATATCAGATAAAATCGACTTTCAACCTAAAGTCATCAAAAGAGACACAGAAGGTCACTACCTGCTTGTCAAAGGGAAAATCCACCAAGAAGAATTCTCAATACTGAACATCTATGCGCCAAATGCAAGGGCACCCTCATTCCTAAAAGAAACTTTACTAAAGCTTAAAGCACACATCGCACCTAACACAATGATTGTAGGTGACTTCAACACTCCACTCTCCTCAATGGACCGATCAGGAAAGTAGAAACTAAACAGGGACACAGTGAAACTAATTGAAGCTTTGGACCAATTGGATTTAACAGATATATATATATATATATATAGAACATTCCATCCTAAAACAAAAGAGTATACCTTTTTCTCAGCACCGCACGGTACCTTCTCAAAAATTGATCATATAATTGGTCACAAGACAGACCTCAACAAATACAAGAAGACCGAACTAATCCCATGTCTCCTATCGGATCACTATGGAGTAAAAGTGGTCTTCAATAGCAAGAAGAACAACAGAAAGCCCACATACACATGGAAACTGAACAATACTCTACTCAATGACACCCTGGACAAGGAAGAAATAAAAAAAGAAATCAAAGACTTTTTAGACTTCAATGAAAATGAAGGTACGACCTACCCAAATCTCTGGGATACAATGAAAGCAGTGCTAAGAGGAAAACTCATAGCCCTGAGTGCCTCCAAAAAGAAACTGGAAAGAGCATACACTAGCAACTTAACAGCACACCTGAAGGCCCTGGAACAAAAAGAAGCTAACTCACCCAGGAGGAGTAGAAGAGAGGAAATCATCAAACTAAGGGCTGAAATCAATCAAGCAGAAACAAAGAGAACCATACAAAGAATCAACAAAACCAAGAGCTGGTTCTTCGAGAAAATCAACAAGATAGATAAACCCTTAGCTAGACTAACCAAAGGGCACAGAGATAGTATCCAAATTAACAAAATTAAAAATGAAAAGGGGGATATAACAACAGAAACAGAGGAAATTCAAAAGATCATCAGATCCTACTACAAAGGCCTATATTCAAAACAACTGGAGAATCTGGAGGAAATGGACAATTTCCTAGACAGATACCAAATACCAAAATTAAATCAGCATCAAGTAGACCAGCTAAACAGTCCCATAACCCTTAAAGAAATAGAAGGGGTTATAGAAAGCCTCCCAACCAAAAAAAGTACGGGACCAGATGGTTTTAGTGCAGAATTCTACCAGACCTTCAAAGAAGACTTAACACCAATACTCTTCAAACTATTCCACAAAATAGAGACAGAAGGGACACTGCCCAACTCGTTCTTTGAAACCACAATTACGCTGATACCTAAACCACAAAAAGATCCAACAAAGAAAGAGAACTACAGGCCAATTTCTCTTATGAATATAGATGCAAAAATACTAAATAAAATTCTTGCCAACCGAATCCAAGAGCATATCAAAACGATCATTCACCATGATCAAGTAGGCTTCATTCCAGGAATGCAGGGATGGTTCAATATACGGAAATCCATCAATGTAATCCACTACATAAACAAATTAAAAGAAAAAAACCACATGGTCATCTCATTAGATGCTGAAAAAGCATTTGACAAAATTCAGCATCCTTTCATGCTAAAAGTCTTGGAAAGAGCAGGAATTCAAGGCCCATACCTAAACATAGTAAAAGCAATCTACAGCAAACCAGTAGCCAACATCAAAATAAATGGAGAGAAACTTGAAGCAATCCCACTAAAATCAGGGACTAGACAAGGCTGTCCTCTCTCTCCATATCTTTTCAATATAGTACTTGAAGTTCTAGCGAGAGCAATCAGACAACATAAGGAAGTCAAAGGGATACAAATTGGAAAGGAAGAAGTCAAAGTATCATTATTTGCAGATGATATGATAGTCTACTTAAGCGATCCAAAAAACTCCACCAGAGAACTTCTACAGCTGATAAACAACTTCAGCAAAGTGGCTGGTTATAAAATTAACTCAAGCAAATCAGTAGCCTTCTTGTACTCAAAGGACAAGCAGGCTGAGAAAGAAGTTAGGGAAATAACACCCTTTACAATAGCCACAAACAACATGAAGTACCTTGGTGTAACTCTAACCAAACAACTGAAAGATCTGTATGACAGGAACTTCAAGTCCTTGAAGAAAGAAATCGAAGAAGACCTCAGAAGATGGAAAAATATTTCTTGCTCCTGGATTGGCAGGATCAATATAGTAAAAATGGCCATCTTGCCAAAAGCAATCTACAGATTCAATGCAATCCCCATCAAAATCCCAACTCAATTCTTCATAGATCTAGAAAGAGCAATTCTCAAATTCATCTGGAGCAACAAAAAACCCAGGATAGCTAAAACTATTTTCAACAATAAAAGGACTTCTGGGGGAATCAATATCCCTGACCTCAAGCAGTACTACAGAGCAATTGTTTTAAAAACTGCATGGTATTGGTACAGCAACAGGCAGGTAGATCAATGGAATAGGATTGAAGACCCAGAAATGAACCCACAGACTTATGGTCACTTGATCTTTGATAAAGGAGCCACAACCATCCGTTGGAAAAAAGATAGCCTTTTTAACAAATGGTGCTGGTTCAACTGGAGGTCAACATGCAGAAGAATGCGAATTGACCCACTCTTATCTCCTTGTACTAAGATCAACTCCAAGTGGATCAAGGACCTCCACATAAAACCAGACACACTGAAACTATTAGAAAAGAAACTTGGGAAGACCCTGGAGGACATGGGCACAGGGGTAAAGTTCCTGAACAGAACACCAATAGCTTATGCTCTAAGATCAAGAATTGACAAATGGGACCTCATCAAATTACAAAGTTTCTGTAAGGCAAAGGACACTGTCAGAAGGACAAAACGGCAACCAACAACGTGGGAAATGATCTTCACCAACCCCACATCCGACAGAGGGCTAATATCCAATATATACAAAGAACTCAAGAAGTTAGACCCCAAAGAACCAAATAACCCTATCAAAAAATGGGGTACAGAGCTAAACAAAGAATTTTCACCAGAAGAAATTCGGATGGCCGAGAAACACCTTAAGAGATGTTCAACATCATTAGTCATCAGGGAAATGCAAATCAAAACAACCCTGAGATTCCACCTCACTCCAGTCAGAATGGCTAAGATTAAAAACTCAAGAGACAACAAGTGCTGGCGAGGATGTGGAGAAAGAGGAACACTCCTCCACTGTTGGTGGGATTGCAAAATGGTAAAACCACTCTGGAAATCAGTGTGGCGGTTCCTCAGAAAATTGGGCATGACACTCCCAGAGGACCCTGGCATACCACTCCTGGGCATATACCCAGAGGATTCCTCTGCATACAACAAAGACACATGCTCCCCTATGTTTATAGCAGCCTTGTTTATAATAGCCAGAAATTGGAAGGAGCCCAGATATCCCTCAAAAGAGGAATGGATACAGAAAATGTGGTATATTTATACAATGGAGTACTACTCAGCAATTAAAAATAATGAATTCATGCAATTTGTAGGTAAATGGTTAGATCTGGAAACTATCATCCTAAGTGAGCTAACCCAATCACAAAAGAATACACACGAAATGCAATCACTGATAAGTGGATATTAATGAGCCCAGAAGCCCTAAATACTCAAGGCACAATTAGCAAGTCAAATGACTCTCAAGAAGAAAAAAAGGAGAGGACCCTGGGCCTGTAAAGATTGGATCCAGTATTGTAGACCCAGAACAGAGAAATCGTGGGGGAGGGGGGGAAGAGTGGGGAATAGCATGGGGGGGGAGAGGAATTATGGGACATATGGTGGGGGGTACCTGGGAAAGGGGAAAGCCTTTGGAATGTAAACAAAGAATATAGAAAATAAAAAAAATTAAAATTGCAAAAAAAAAAAAAACCAAAACAAAAAAAAAAAAAAAAAGTTAACAATGAAAGCTGCTGTTAAAAAGGTTCAGCGACAGGCCCGAAGTGGGATCCAGCTCAAGGGCAGGTCCCAAGGCCTGATACTGAGGCTATGGAGCGCTCACAGAAAGGGACCTGCCTAGCCTGTCCACATTCCAGAAGACCCAACAAGCAGCTGAAAGAGTCAGATGCAGATAGTTGCACCCAACCAGTGAATAGAAGCAGCTGATTCCTGTTGTTTAACTAGAGAATTCTGAAAGAAGCTGAGGAGGAGAACGCCCCTGTAGGAGGACCAGCAGTCTCAACTAACCTGGACCCTAAGATCTCTCAAACACTGGACCACCAAACAGGCAGCATACCTCAGTTAATATGATACCCCCCAACATACATACAGTAGAGGACTGCCGGGTCTGTGTTCAGTCAGAGAAGATGCACCTAACCCTCAAGAGACTGGAGGCCCCAGTGAGTTTAGAGGTCAAGTGGGGTGGGGATGGGGACATCCAGGTAGAGACATGGGGTGGGGAAGGTGTGGAACAGTTGGAGGGCAGATGGTGTTGGGTGGGAATAAAATATGGAGTGTAAAAAAATTAATTAGTTAATTTTAACTAAGAGCATTTAGGAGTAGTTTGTGAGCTATTATTGTGTTGTTCCTTAGTTTTATGAGGCCTTGTAGAATACAAAATAAACAAAGCATACACTTTAAAAAAATCATTTTTATAAGTTTTTCTAAAATATGGAGTGTCCATTATATTTATTATAGAGTATCATATATACATATATATATATATATATATATATATATATATATATACACAGATACAGATACAGATATATACACACTGACAACTTGAAACTATTTAACTAAAAAAATTTTTGAGAAAAAAATCATAAATAAAAGATTACTATATTCCCCTGGTCTAACTCACCTGTAAGCATTGAAAGGCTTGTTTTTAAACTAACTAAAATAGAATAATCTGAAGTCCAGGCCCTGGGGACTTGCAGTGATTCTAGGTAAGTCTAGTCACTTTTCCCCGAGATTCCAAATACACCACGATAATAAATGAAATATATGCACTTTCTCAAACTATTCATAGATTTATTGTTGACGGGAGAAATTATAGAAAAACTGTACTTACAAGAGTGCAATAATTGTGTGCCATGAAAAATTATAAAATTGTCTGGTTTTGTTCAATACAGGTTTGAACCCCCATTCTTTCTTGCGGTGTGAGAGGGAATGTTCTTTAATCAATCTATACCGTGGGTGAGTGAAGGTAGCATGGTCCTCAGCTCATGAATTGTCTCTTGCTATCTTCTGGGGGGTAAGTTAAGGAGGAAGTTTGGATAAGTGTGGCTAGGCACATTTGTAGGAAATAAAAATGGCAAAATCCTCAATACTTTCTGTAGAAACCTAAAAAGGTTAGCATGTGGGGTGGCAAGATGGTCCAGCTGGTAAGAGAGCTTGCAGCCAATCCTGACACCCCCCAGTTTGATTTCTAGACCACACATAGTGGGAGGAGACAACCAACTCCTGTAGGTTGTCCTCTGATCGCTTACATGTGCACCATGGCACACCAAGGAACACAGACACGCAGAGACTCACAGATTTCAGGAAATATTAAAATTGACTGGCAGGCTTCCCACACTCCTACCGGCCACTCTCTGTTGTGGCACAGTCCCACTGGGCTAATGGGCCACCAATTCTCTGCAGGGGCTACAGATCCTGAGTTCCCTTCAATGCCACACCAGCCCCATGCAACAACCATCTACCCCTGGGGTCAGCCACCACAACACCCAGCAAGCCAATAGAAACAAAACTCTAGAATTTTATAATTAACCAAATGGATTTATGTATCAATAAATTCTCAACCCACAAGATGCCAATACAATAATTTCAGAACCAGTTGATAATGATAAAAGCCGCCTACCTAGATTAGACAAATTATCCCAATTATTCTATCCTTTAACGTCATAACTACCTGTGACTAATTAAAACCATGCTGGTTCATCTTCCTGTTCGTTCCTACCTCCATCTTGGCCTTTTTTCTCCCTCCTCAGATTCTCTCTCTCTCTCTCTCTCTCTCTCTCTCTCTCTCTCTCTCTGTCTCTCTTTCTCTCTCTCTCTCTCTCTCTCTCTCTCTCTCTCTCTCTCTCTCTCTCTCTTTGTTTTGCCTCCCTTTTCCCTATCCAATCACAGGCCTCCTGCTGCACTAATATTTTAATGTAATTGGACAGGGAATATCCTGCCACACATACACACACACACACACACACACACACACACACACACATCAAAATAACATAATTTTCAAGCTCAGCATGCAAATAGCTTTGTTTTATTAACACGTGACATATGGATAATATTAGACATTGACTTATGGGCACAGGGTTTGGAATCAAAGAGTCCCAGGCTGGAACGTGCTCTGTAGGTTACTGGGTGCTGGTGTCGGAGAACCTATGGAGGATCCAGTCTCTGTGCCATCAGTCATAACACAGGCAACACAGTAGCTGCTTATAGAGTTCTCATCAGGATTGGCAAGTTAGTTTCTGCAGGGAGCAGCGTAAGGCCTGATGTGTTATAGGCCCCAGTCAAATAAAATCTACTGCCCTTCCCTGCATTTTCCAGAAATGTATGGATAGCATAATAATCCTTGCTTAAATAAAAAAAAATATCATTTTAATATGAGCTCTCTTTGATAACCCTGGGCCCTTTCGAAATGTTCCTTTTCTCTGGATGACTTTGGTTCTGGCCCTGGCTACTTTCAGAAAACTGTGATGTTAACAATCTCCAGCACAGTTCTTCACGCCCTACCCCGGGGGCTTGCTCTTCTCTTCCTTCTTCATGTTTCCATTATGTCTGTGGCGTTGTCACCCAGGAGGGGAGGTACCAGTGGTGGCCATGCACCCTACACTTGAAGGAAACTATTGCGTTTATTTATGTGTTGGGGTGGGGTAGGGGCTGTGTGAGTGGAGGTCAGAGAGCAGTTTCCAGCATCTGGCTCACTCTTCCCTTCTACCACTCAGAAAATAGCGACTGAATCAAAGTCAGCCTGGATGGCAGGAGCCTGTACGTAATGAGCCACCATGACACTCCCTCCTTTTCCAGCCTGCCCATAGCATATCGCCTACTGGCTGGTGGCCAGACCAGCCAACGCTGCAGATTCAAAGCCATTCATTCTTGGGGTCTTGGTGACAATAGCTGCCATTGCAGCTGGCCCCTACCTTCTTGGTCACACAAATTGTGATCTGGGTAGACTGGCCTCTTGTCTTCTCCTGGAAGCAAAGCCATGAATATGACCACTGTATTTAGAAGGTTTACACCAGATTATTCTCCACTTAGTAAGGTTCAAAAATCGAATGAATACAGTTTCCTGGTAAAGAAAGGGAATTAAGTTGGATTAAGATCTGTCTTAGTTTGGGTTTTATTGCCGAGAACAGACACCAACAACCAAGGCAACTCTTATAAAGGACAATGTTTAATTGGGGATGGCTTCCAGGTTCAGAGGTTCAGTCCATTATCATCAAGACAGGAGCATGGCAGCTTCCAGGCAGGCATGGTGCAGGAGGAGCTGAGAGTTCTACATCTTGTTACAAAGGCAAACAGGAGAAGACTGGTTTAAAGGCAGCTAGGACGAGGGTCTCCAAGCCCATGCCCTCAATGGCACACCTCCTCCAACAAGGCCATACCTCCTAATAGTGCCACTCTGTGGGCCAGCATATACAAACCATCCAAATTTTGTTTCTTGCTCTGGTGAGAAAGACATAAACAGAGGGTTAAAGGGTGGCTTCCAGTCTTCCATAGGACACCTATGTATTCTGTAGAGCTTTTCTCCCCATACTTTAATTATAATGAATATCTGATGAATATTTCATATATTTAATGTTTGAGTGTTTTCACTTGAAAACTCATTCAAAATCTATTAACGTCTTTACTTCCCTCCTCCTATACCCCCTTACTCAGACAGAGATGAGTTCTCTCATAATTGCTTCCTCATTTACAAGGTCATGTCAATGATAAACCTGAAAACTGTTAGGAAAGAGAACCAATCCACAACTGTCTAATTAAATAGACAAATTTTACAAAACCATATTTGATAATGTTATATTTTTATTTACTGTATATATTTATGTTATATCTGTCAATATATTATATATTATATATTAATTATATATTACATACCATACATCACATATCATGTATCACATATTACATATACATTAAATATGTTGTACATGATAACAAATTATTAATAATTTAATATATATAATAAAATGCAAATTTTCAATAAAATTTTTTAAATTGGAACGCTTTATTAAATACTAGCCAGGAAGATGGACAGTAGCCAGGTCCATACCTGGTTTTCCCAGAGAAAGGTGCTGAATTAGATTAGCTAGGTGCTCCCTCGACCAGTAAAATCGTATTCAGAGTAGGAATTATAAAGAACCTAAGCTATAGGAAAGAAACCTACATCACTGTATCATTGTTCTTTACAACACACATAACTTGGAATTAGGCATATGGCCTTCCTAATGAATGTGAGCTCAGGATGTTGACTGGAACCCATTTCATCCATGGTAGACAGGAAATTGCAGTAGGGCGTTGCCTCTGAAAAATACACGAGCTGACAACAGCGTGGAGGCCGTGTGGAGAGCTGAATGAAGCCGGCGACTTCCTGCCTCTCAGGTTCACATGGGCCTGAAGAGTGCACGTCTTCTCTCCTGATTCTTTTCTAGGATGGCAGCTCCTCTTCAAGCTTACTCAGTGTACCCTGACAACAGACACGTAACCCAGGTTCTTAGAAAAAACAGCTCTAGGCCAGACGGTGGCGATGCACGCCTTTGCACTCAGGAGGCAGAGACAGGAGGGTCTCTATGAGTCCCAGGCCAGCCTGGTCTACAGAGTGAGCTCTAGGATAGCCAGGGCTACACAGAAAGAGCTGTCTTAAAAAACAAAAAGGAAGGAAGGAAGGAAGGAAGGAAGGAAGGAAGGAAGGAAGGAAGGGAAAGGAAGGGAGGGAAGGGAAAGGAAGGGAAGGGAAGAGAAGGGAGAGAGGGAAGGAGGGAGGAAGGGAGGGAAGGAGGAAGGGAAGGAGGGAAGGAGGGAACTCAGTGAGCTAGGCAGCTCTGGGATTGGTGAATATGTCCTTCATTTGAATGTGCATTATATGAATGTTATTTATTGTTCCTGGTGCAGAGGAAGCTAAAGCAACTGAGGCTTCTAGATAATGCTTTTCACACAAGTCCGCTATTTTCCTGTAAGCATTTGCCAAAGCATCGTGCTGTGGCTGCTGCCTCTTTGATATACTTCATATGTAGCACATTCTTTTGCTAATATAAAAATAGAACTATAGAAACTGAGTCTCTTCCTTATCTCTCCCTGATGCAAATATCCATTTAAAAGTAATTCCTGTGCCCCTGAATGACTCCCACCCCCACCCCGCCCCAGTCATTCACTCCCACATTTTCTGTTTCATTAGGTTGTGTTTCTGAGTTTTATGCATTTTCCCCCCAACCATCAGAATCACAGAAAGATCCATGCTACACAGCCTTTGTACGTTTTGGGTGTGATACACGCCAAAGTGCAAAGCAACTTTGAAATTTATCAGTTCCTTCCCAACCTAACAATTTTGTGATTCTATAATGGGACCTTGAGAAAGAATAATTATTCCGAATGTATCATCCATCAAATAATACTCTGTGGTAAAGAAAGACATACGGAAGTCTTTCATTACATTACCAGTTCTTTCCCTGCACCTTTCTTCCAGAGTTGGCATGATCCTTAAGAATTTTTTTATTCAAAAAATATCTTCCCTAAGAGATAATTTATGACAAAGGGGGACAAGTGTTGTTTCCTGGGGCGAGGGTCACAACCATGAGCTGACGGCTACGTCAGTCATTTCCCCGTGTGTGTCTGCCCCCTTTCCCAGGGGATATACATACACACCGTCTCTGTTTTATTACTAGTTAGGAAATGTCAGGAAGCATGTGTTTGGCAAGGATAAGCAATATCCTCTCCTGTGTAATTTAGCTCTAAACAATATTCTTATTAGATTTCCAGAGTTGGGCCATGGAAGGGGCTATCGAGATAGTAAGCAGACCAGCAAGGTAGCAAGTCTGACCAGCAGTCAAGGGTTTTATTAAATTAATTTTTTTCCCTACTTGTTGCTGGTTTCAAAGTCTAGCCCAAATTAATGCGAACAAATAGCAATAACTTATTAGTTCTTGCCACTCAAATTCAGGGAGCACAGGCAGAGAGCTGGGAAACAGTAGCATAATCCTTGGAGATTAAAGGACCTTCCTTTTATTTATTTTTTTCTTTCTGCTGGGCCTGCTTTTATTTTAAATGGTGCGGATGAGTCTTTTCTACACGCAGCGTGAAATCCACACCATCTTGCCTCATGCTGTGCAACCTAGCTGTCTTTCCCAGTTCTAGTTGGTTAGCTTCTCTGTGCCTGTATTTTCTGGGCTGCTTCCTCACAAGCCCTACCTTGTGGGTTCTACGAAAGAATACATAGTAACAACTGCCAAGCTGGAGACCACAGAGTGTGAAGAAAACACTCCAACACAACCCGCTACAGTGGAACATGCTTGCTCCTGCCTTGGACGTAAACCATCGAACCCAGCACCTATCCTCTAGACGAGGTCCAACCCACCCTACCTTTCCAGCCTCACGGATGGTGAAAGATCTACCTACCTAAGGCAGCTCTCAGCTCGCAAAGATGGCAGAAAGAGAGGGAGTCGTTTTAGGCCCTTGCCTCTAGATCTTGCAGCCTAGGATAGTGCATAACTGGAGAAAGGGCTGGAACAGATCAACGTGTTTCTTAGAGATCATGACAACAAGCAGTTTGACCAGGCAACACAATCTATCATTTACTTTTAAAGAGTGGCAGTCTCACCATGTGGCCCAGTAATGAACACAAAACTCTCACACACTCAATAGCCATTCGTCCTACGGTATGGAAGCATTTGTCTGCTCCTCTCATGGGGAATGGGGTGAGTCTTTTTTTTTTTTTTTCCTCTTTAGAATTCCCAGGAGAAGAAATCATTTTCACTTGCTTTTGACAAGGAAGAGCCCTCAGCAGTTTGAGCAGGTTTATCGTTCTCTCTCTCTCTCTCTCTCTCTCTCTCTCTCTCTCTCTCTCTGTGTGTGTGTGTGTGTGTGTGTGTTCTCTGTCTCTTTGTCTCTCTGTCTCTGTTTTTGTCTCTGTCTGGGACTAGAGCAATCATCATCAGCTTTGATCTACCTAGTCTGGGACAAGTGCCTACCCTACTGGGTACATGGGTGCCACCGGAACTCTACCAGAAATAGAGGAGGGAAATGCTGTAATTCAAATAGGACCAGGAATAATTGCTTGGAGCCATGGAGACTCAGATAAGGATAAAAGGGGTGGGGGAGGGGATTTGTGGATTTGGGGAATTTGACAACGGAGTCAAGATAGAGCAGATGCCAGTGTGAATAACAGACACACAGCGAACTGGAAGGGAAGAGCTGGGAACCCGCTCCAAGACTTTTAAACTTTCAACCCATTATAATTCTTTAACAAATATTTTTCTCCCTCTCCCTCTCTCCTCCTTCCCCTCCCCCTCCTCTTCCTTCCTTGTTGCTATTAGAGAGAGGGAGAAACAGATGGAGAGAGAGAAAGGGGGGGAGGGAGGGAGAGTCAGAGACAGAGATAGACTCTGGTACATATGTAGAGGTCAGAAGCCAATGTTGGGGAGTTCAAGCCTTGTCTCCTGTTTGGCTTGCAGGCAATTCTCCTGACTCTGCCTCTTTTCCCACTAAAGGAATACCAAGGTCATATGCTAAAGCCACTATATCTGGCTTTTTAATGTAGGATCCAGGGGATTTATGTCATTGTTACCAGCCTCTCCCCATACTCTCCCAGCCCTTAAAGATAGAAAATTCCAGAGATGGCAGTGAGAGCCGTGGAGAGGTGGCCTCTTTGGCAGTGCACTCGGAGGATAGTGGAGTACACCCCACTTCAACGAGGAAAGAGAAGAACTGCCTCCAGTATATATATTGCTGGTCTCTTCGCAAAGCTTTGGCATTCTCCTTACAGAATGACCATGTCTGTGTTTTATGTCAATCCCCCAGGCCTATGCCCGATACTTGGTACTGTGGCAGCGCGGGCTCAGTATTTTCAGACGGCAATTGACTATGGGCAACTCAATTCAAAGAAAATTAAACGGCAGGCAAGGGAGGAATACTGTAGAATGTCTGTCGTAGAGGTTTGGATTTAGGATTATTTCTCTGAGTAGGTGAAAGGCTACCAAGTGAGAGTCTGTAGAGAATGGACATACGGTGCCCTAAGTATCAGGAAGATCAAGGTGTCGTGCTGAAGAAGATGGTCTACAATATGGTAACAGAGACGACACTTGATGGTGTGTGATCTTTACCTGTGTTTGTGTCCTCTTTGGAGGATCCTCAGACACCTTGGTCATAATGAACTCAGGGAGGCCAGTGGGAGGTGAGGAGAGGCGTCTATGGACAGATGGGCAGGGGTGTCTATTCTCTCTCTCCTCTCCTTCTCTTAGAAGCATTGCTCTGTCATCTTATGGAGTCTCTGAAGATCGCCATTTGCAGAGTCTCTCCTTGATCATCCTAAGAGCAAACAAAAAATTCATGCTGTTGTTTTGAGCTACTGATAGGTCACTGTGGCCCTCCTACCAAGGAAGGTCTTTAGACTTCAATGTCTATCCACGTGGTTCATCCAGGAAAGTGTCATCTTAGACACTTAGAATGAATCCTTAGAAACACATTTGTGACTCAGCTTTTCATATCTGTTCTCCCAGAAAATGGGGCGAGACGGGAGCAAAGTAAAAAGTCTTTCATTACCCACTTTGTCTTTTAAGATCTTGGACAGAAAGAGGGACTGATAAATAAACATCTACCAGTAGTTTCTGTTTTTGTTTTGTTTTGTTTTGTTTTTATTATTTTTTAGGACTAAATAACCTAAACTACAACCTAGAGAACTGGCCGGAGCAGAAGGGCTGTGCCAAAGAAGGACACAGACATTCTCAAGCTCAGCAAAGCAAAATGAAACAACACAACCCCACATTTGTCCCCAGAGTGTAAAATGACAGGCATGAAAAGTAAAACAAAATAAAAAGGTCTGAAAATATATTTCCTGTATTGTACCTGTTTAGTACACTAACTACATGAATAAAGAGAACTGGTTTTAAAGTTTTAAGTTGATTTCAGTAATAAAGTTTATTTTTGAATACCAATGAGTGGTATTCAAAAGGTATCTAACCCTACTTCTGTAAGAGAATGCTAGGTGAATAATTTAAATTATGTGGGTTAAATTTTAGACATCAGCATTTGAGTCCTTGTCTGCTTTCCTGGATGAACCGTGTGGATAGACATTGAAGTCTAAAGACCTTCCTTGGTAGGAGGGCTGGCTAGGCTTACAGTACCTTTTACTGAGATGTCTTGTGATCTCAGGCAATTCAGCTAATTATATATTGCTTTTCTCAATGTCAACTAAAGGTCATAATCCTCACTCAGACTTATATAAAAAAATCCAATCCATGTTTGTAAAATCTTTGAAATTCCAAAGTGTTCCGACTGCATTAAAGGATGTTATGTCTACATTTTCTCGGTAAAAATAGTAGGACTGCTAATTTTGGAAACGTTGCACTTTTCCAAATATGGAAAAATAAAACTCACACCCCAAGCAGAGACTATCACAAAGATCACTCATCTAATATTATAACTCTGTAAATCTTTACTGAAAAACGGGGCCAGTGAGATGGCTACGTGTGCAAACGTGCTTGTTGCCAGGGAGTTTGATCCTCAGGGAACCACGCCTTAGAAGGAAAGAATTGACAGCAGCCTGTAGTCCTTGGACCTCTCCACACCCACCCTCCTGTATGCCCCGCCCACAAACATGGGCCTGCTCTTATGTCCCTCCCTCAAAATAGGTGTCCGCTCTCACCGGTGACTTTTCAGATAGTCAATTCAAAAGAAACAGTTGTTCAGTGTGTAACCGTGCTGGGATGTATTGAAGGGGTTTGCATATTGCTTTAATCGAAGCTCAGAACGGTGGGTAGGAAGAGGCTGAACAGACACCCTCTGCAGTCCGTTCCCCTTCCGAGTTTTGTGGGCTCGCGTCTCAGGCTAGCGACACCGGGGCTTTCTGTCCCACACAGCGGATCCAGTCAGTGTGCTCACCAGACCTCCCACTCAGGCGGAGAGATCCATTTATTTTCTTTTCTAAAAGTTAATCTAGTTCACAATTTGGGCAAAAAGTCTCAGTTTGGGATTAAGAAGCAGACCGAGTGTAGGATTCTGAACAGTCTCCTGGGGGAAGGCTTGGGCTTTTGCACTTCTAATTCTGACCTTCTTTTCTGTTCGCTTAGGCAATTAATTCTCTGTCATATTAGAGTCTCCAATATGACTCTAGGCTCCAATAGAGTCACAACGAAGTGTGAACAGTATGCGCTCTAGTTTAAGATTTTATCAAATTTTATCTCAAGGGGGTGAAGTTAGATGGGAAAAATAAATGCCAGGCTTTGTTCAGGTACGAATTAGAAGCCATGAGAGCCCTGGGCTCCCGAGGTGGTGGTGGGGGGTTGCATCAAACCTTTGGAGTCTTGAAATTTGAGCAGAAGAGCACTGTATGCAGCCTGGGGTCAGTTGGATGGGGCCAGTTGGGCCCAAGGAAGTGTCTAGATTTCTCCTCCTGTTCCCTTTGAATTTATATTGACAAGCAAAGAGAGGGCAGTGGAGAGATGCCCACTGCGGTAGCAACAACAGCCTAGAGCTTGCAGCTTTCTGACGAAGACTGGACAGGTGTGCAGAGGCGCAGTCTGGAAGCTCACTGTAAGCATGGGAATTTGACTGACAGGAAGCCAGAAGCCGGTCTGAGGCAAGTGAGTCACAGGGGAAGAGACACTGACTGGTACTTCTTCCACAGCTAGAAATGGATCACCAGATATCAGATTCTAGACTTAACACATGGAAACCATAGAAATGAACAGTACAGGGTGGGGGAGGAGCATGTGGGAAGGTTGGTCGGTACCGGGGGGCGGGGCAACGTGGAAAGGCAGGGAATGGAAGTTTGTAAATGTAATATATTCACCACCTATTGTTATTCCTACTGAAGGATTGTAGTCCTAAAGACTTAGGTGGCAGAGGAGACCTACAGAATCACAGCTTCTCCACTGTTGCCCAGCCCAGGCCTCCTGGAAGCTTCTGAAGATGCTGATGGGGGTAGCTTCTTACCTTATGTGCACTGACCTGAAATGGACGGTCAGGAACTGAAGGAAGGCTCACATGCTGGATGTCTCCACCAGTCCTCTTGCTGATTTTTGGTTCTTTGATCCTCCAAACGCCCCTCCCTCCTGGAGGCATCCTGGCCTGGGAGGTAATTCCTGTAAGTAGAAAGATGATGTGACAAAGAAAGCTAGAGACCACGAAATACAGAGACATAGCCCTTGAGTATCTGTCAACCAGTTCTTTGCTGATAGGGCACAGTGACGACGATAGCTTACTATTTAGGTCTCTGACTATTCTCAGGATGTTTTCAAAGCACTGATCCTTTGCTATTTGCAAATGATAGTAGATACTGAAACAGTCTCTGATGGTTACAAATTTGCTACACTTACTATTGTGTCTATGAGGATGTCTAAACACAGAGATAATAATGTTAAAAATAAATACTACTCCATTCGGAAAAATTATTCTTTGTAACTTTTTCATGGTGCAGCCTTTACCACTCTCTTCAACAAATGGCCTACTAGTCAAACATTACTTTCAATTAAGATATAACTGCACTTTTTTAACCATGTAAATGTTTTCATACCTCATGCACGTGTCTAGAAACCTAAGCCTGGTGCCCTAACTTTGGATGTTTATGAACACTTTTCAAAATGTTCATTTTGTGTGGAAAGCTACAGAGGCAAACATTTCGGGGGGTGGGGGTGGGGGGTCCGTAACCTACTAATGCTCGACTGGTCTATGGGAAACCATTCACTGCAGCGGCCTGGAGGCAGAGTAAGAGCTTCCTTTAAGTTAAACTTGTTTCTTCCTGCTTGGGGGGAAAGTAAATATACATCTCAATCAGACGGGTCATTTCTTGCTTTATTAAAAAGTTTTAAACATGAAAACAAATCTAACAAAATATTCTTGATAGTGACAGAGATCTTCAAAGTGTCTGGTGTTTTCTACACCCATTGGCCAGGGAGCAGGAATCTAACTTGTTGGAGACTCTACAGAGAATCATGAGATACAGTTTGAACGTTTGTTTTAGCTGAATTCACGCAGCTGACCAGTGTAGCCGTGTTCTATCTCAGTTGCAAATAATTCTACCTTATCTGGGTTGAGACACTCCTGTATTTGACCAAATCCAGTTTCCTAAAAGCCAGCTCCAGAGACTCGAAGTGACCTTGCTATTGGCTACCACTAACACAGTATCCCGAAGTTCAGTCCTTTCGAGCAAGCCAAAGGTTCCCTTGAAAACACGCACATTCCCTGGAAGGGTGAGAAACGAACATGAAAAAATATTGTGGGCAGCTCTTCGCCATTTCCCCAGCGCCACGCAACCCTGCTTAAAAAGGTCTTGCCCCTGTCTAACCACCCTTTGTTCATTGAAAGGACACCATCTAGAAGAAGGGAAGTAATGTGTAAACAGAGGGTTGGGGTAACACCCCATATCATAGTCTTCCTTCTAATGCAGACTGGCTACATAAGCCTGTTCAACGAACAGACCAGATTAAAACTGATTGTTGGCAAAGAAAGCATAGGTATGGCCTTTTAAGATGACAGATGTCGGCTAGTGAGGACAGGTCCAAGTCAGACACCAGAGAAGCAGGCTCCAGGCAGCTATGTGGCCAGTATGAAAATACTGAGCATCCCCAAAAGAGGCAACAAGGAATTACAGTCGTGAGCTTCAGAAAGCAGAGCGAGAATGATGTCACAGTTTTGAACTTTTTCGGTACATGCCGAAAACGAAGGGAACAGCATGGGGGGAGAAAATGAGAGATCCGAAATCTTCATGAGTTTGATGAGAGTTTGAAGCAGGAGGCAGGGCTGAGGAGGGATGGGGGTGAGGGGTGGGGGGGATGGGGGGTGGGGGTGGGGAGCCAGAGGCAGGGAGGTCTGGGTCATAGCAGCACTTGTGGGGAGACAGTGAGATCATTGCTGCAGGTGTGGCTTTGACGTAGCCGCTCTGTTCTGGCGGGTAAATGAGTATTTTCTTTTTACATGGCTGGGTTAAATTACTTCTCCTAGGTCATTCAATTAATCATTTGTTGAGTAAGGACCAGAGTCCTTCTCAAGACCCTCATTTCACATCTGGAACAGGCAAGCCAGGCTTCTACTCTCTGAAGCACTTTCTTTATTTAATTTAAAAAGAAATCATTTCTTGCACGAATCAATGAAGTTTTGAACTGTTTTGTACGGAATCCATGCAATCCTCTTTCTTCCGTGTGACTTAAAACACAGATAGCATTAACTACAAAGAACTACCATGGACTGCTTTCGGGTTGATCTTTAATTCAAGAATTTGAAGTCTCTGTCAAAATTACTTTGAACCAACCCTGCCTCCGAGTTTTCAACCTATTACTCTTGGGAGCTGGAAAAAAAATGAGTTACAGATACGAGAAAGCCATGTGTGCAGGGTCTAGCTGCCGCATGAGCGACTGTGTGATATATTGCTCTTTTCACTAATAGCCACAAAGCAGGTAGAGGCATGGCAGACTAATTTGGTTTATATGTCCAGCTGTAAGGCTAGACACTGCATCATTCTTCTCAGAAACCAGTGACTTTAGGCATGTGGAACTCGTAGTCATGACAACAATAAACCGAGGCTCTCTCAGCTCAGAAACTGCCTTGTCTCCGTTACTTCCTGCTCATGACCTGACTTTTCTTACTCTCTGGGGCTGGGGGCTGGGGATTTGTGAAAGATCTATTGAACAGAGTTCCAGTATAGGTTTAATGTTTAAAATGTCTGGGCTGAAAGTTTGGCTTGCACAGATGGCCAGAGGCGGAGAGAAGGGATAGATCAATCACAGTTACTGCTAATGACACAGTTATGAGGGCGTACCCAAAGGTGAGCTGATTTGGAAAAGAGGAGAAGGCACTGTGGAGAGTGACTTGGAAGCATTCCTTTGTAAGTATGGCAAATAATTAGAAAAAAAAACAAAAAACAAACAAACAAACAAACAAAAAAAAACACCACACAGAGTTGTGGCAGGGTTCTGAAAAGACATACCCTCAAATAACATGCCTGGGTTAATACTCAAACATATTAAGACAGAAAATGGAGCATGTGGAGACACACATGATGCTTTTAATTCTAGAAAGACATAATTATCAGATACTCAAGGGAAAATCTACATTGAATCTTATTTCATGTCCCACGTATGCAGGGAGCAGTATGACTGCTTTCAGAGAGCAAATAGTTCAGTGATAAGAGTGCAAAAACTGCCAGGCGGTGGTGGCGCATGCCTTTAATCCCAGCACTTGGGAGGCAGAGGCAGGTGGATTTCTGAGTTTGAGGCCAGCCTGGTCTACAGAGTGAGTTCCAGGACAGCTGGAGCTACACAGAGAAACCCTGTCTCGAAAAAAACCAAAAACAAAACAAAACAAAACAAAACAAAACAAAACAAAACAAAACAAAACAAAACAAAAAAAAAACCCAAAAACCTAGAATTCAGTGATTGCTTCTGGTTACCACAAGTAGTATTTGGAGAGCATCTCCAAAGTCTTTTCATAATCAGCTGCAAGGAGAGATTATACACTTTTCACTGTAGCTTTGTTGCACTATAAAATGGATGGAGAGAGGCCTTAGCCTGCCTAGGACCGTGCAAATATTCAACAAGGGGGAGTCTGCAACCGGTGCCCACACCCCTGGGGCTGCCAGGAGGAGTTGATGTGAAATCTGACTTTCACATGACTAGAGGCCTGGTTCACCGTTACATCCTTGTTACACCAGAAGTGATGAATTCTAGCATCAACAGATGCTTCATTGTTACATCCTTGTTACACCGGAAGTGATGAATTCTAGCATGAATCACATTTGCCATCCCAGACCCCAACAGCAATGGCTGATCTTTCCCCAGGCCTATTTTCTACTAATTTAGCAATCACAAGCTGGCAAGCGGAGAAATAAAATATGGACCAAATTCTAGATAGTGTCAGATGCTTCCTCTCTTTTCTGTGCTCTTGAAAATAGAATGACTAACTGTCCCAGACATTAGCATGATCATGTGCTTGACTTCTATGAAAAAGAGTTGCAGCCTTGACGCCAGTTCTGGTCATGGCCTTGGATAGTACGGATTGCATTGGAAAGTACGGTGGAGTATGTGTGGTTGGTTTTTTGTTTTGTTTTGTTTTTCTCAAATCATATTTTATTTTTATTTCCTTTTTTATTAATTAATTTATTTACTTTACATCCTGACTACACCTTCATCTCTATCCTACCTTCCAACTCCTCTCTCCCCTCACCCTTCCTTTGTCCTCAGGGAAGGGGAGGCGTCCCCTGGATATCAACCTGCCTTGGCATATCAAGTTGCGGTAGGGCTAGGTGTATCTTCTCCGATTGAGCTTAGACAAGGCAGCACAGTTAAGCGAAAGGGGTCCAAAGGCAGGCAACAGAGTCAGAGATAACAGACTCTGCTCTAGTTTTTAGGGGTACCATGTGAAGACCGAGCCATACTTCTGTTACATATGTGTTGGGGGACTGGATCCATCCCATTCATGCTCTCTGGTTGGCAATTCAGTCTCCGTGAGCACCTATGGCCCAGGTTCATCGATTCTGTAGGTTTTCTTGTAGTGTCCTTGACACCTCTGGCTCCCTCAGTCCTTCCCCTCTTCCACAGGACTCCCCAAGCTCCGCCTATTGTTTGGTTTAGGTCTCTGTATCCCTTTCCATCCGTTGCTGGGAAAAGCCTCCTCAGAGGGCAGTTGTGCTAGGCTCTTGTCTGTAGGTACGGCAGAATCTCATTAATAGTGTCGGCAGGGGGTGGGCACCCTCTCCTGTCCTGGGTCTCAAGCTGGGCCAGTCACTGGTTAACCATTCCTTCAGTTTCTGCTCCATCTTTATCACTGAGCATCTTGTAGGTGGGACAAATTGTGCCTGGAAGGTCTTGTGGGTGGGTTGATGTCCCTGTCCTTCCATTGGAAATCTTGCCTGGTTACAGACAGCGATCATTTCAGGTTCTCCCATCCTGGGAGTTTCCCCTGTCCTGGGTTTCTAGTTTATTGAAAAGATGTCTCCACCCCTCCAATTCCAGTCTCTTCCTCACACTTGATTGTTCTCTCTTGTTCCCCTCATAACAGCCTCTCTCATCCAGTTTCCTCCCTCTGTCTACCCCCAATACATACGATTGAAATTCAAGAAATCTTGATCTACAATTGGCTGTGTGTTTGTGTGTGTGTCTGTATGTGCATATGTGTATGTGTGTGTCTGAGTGTATATATGTGTGTATGTATAGGTGGTTTGTGTGTATGTGTGTATGAGAATGTGTGTGTATATCCATGTATGTGTGTGAGTGTGTGCATGTATATGTGTGTATATGTGTATGTGTGTGTGTGTGTGTATGTGTGTGTGTGTGTGTGTATGGTACATGTATGTGTTGCAGGTGTTTAGTAGTGTGCCACTGGAGTCACAAATTAAATTTCTCTTTCCATTGTCTCCAATGGGAAGTTGTAGTTTATAATAGATAAATTTGTTTTGAGATGAATAATCACTCTTTTCTCTTAGAAAGTTTATGAAGAAAGTACTTTGTGTATGTGCCTCATTCACATGGAAGAGTTAATATATGTTTAAGAAAAGAGACACAAAACATGTTCTATTATTTTAATTTGATGTGCATTTATATTGATTCAATAATAGGCTGATTAATATGATAGACATGTAAACCCTCCCCTTAGGCAATTGCACTTATCAAATATGTCTGTTCTATATAACTACAGTGCATAGAAGATATAATTGTGCAAGTAAGTTTCTTAACTATTCCAGTGTTATTAAGAACCATAACCATAGCGTCGTAAAGGAAAACTGTAATATTTCTACAACACACTCTTTTTCATCCACAATGGCTTTACACTAAAGGGTTTTTTTTTCATCATTTCTTGATTAAATTGAGATTAAGAGATCACCAAAGTTTGGAAGAACTTCTGTTTTCTCGTGAGCTCTCGTAATTTCATAAATATTGGCTCTAGGGTCTTTGAGCTTTGAGGGGAATCTTTTTTTAAACCTCAAGCTGTTTCATCCTAAGTTTGACTGTTTAGTCTATGCAGAGGTAAATCTTCTGAAGATTTGATGTCTTTAAACACACCCAGAGGAAACGACTCTGTTTCCAGAAGTTTCTTCCCGGAGTACGTCTCTTGTCAATATTGGTAAGCTTTTGTTGTTCACAAATGCTTCTGATAGAGGAATTTCAAGAAAGGGAATTGAAACAATTCAAAAATATATTATCCCTTAATACGTAACAGAAGGCTAATTCATCAAATGTGGCTTAGTGGTTCTGATTTGTCTAAGTGTAGAGACTCCTGGTGTCCTTGGTTATTAGCAAAAGGCAGACCCTCTATCCTTGGAGTTCTCAGGGCATGGGTCCCAAGCACCAGGAAGAAATATCATCCAGGGCACAAATATAGGTGTAGGTAAACTTCTACTCCACACCTGGGTTACATTTTTTTTTTTAAGACCTGAGCATTATTTTTCCCTAATTGTTACAACCAAGAACCAGTTTATAATCAATAGAAATTCACATTCTTTAGTTTGGAAGGTCGTTTTCCTAGTTTTGGCTGCAAACTAAAAACATTGCATTATCTACCTTACACTGAGCTATCTGCAAAGTTAACAGTGAGGATTCCAAAGCTTCATCGGAATTTATGGGGAACTGAACAGCAATAGCTGGGGTGGGAGAGATGACTCAGCAGTTAAGAACTCTGAGTGCTCCTCTGCAGGTCCTGAGTTCAAATCCCCAGCAACCACATGGTGGCTCACAACTATCCATAACAAGATCTGACGCCCTCTTCTGGGATGTCTGAAGACGGCTACAGTGTACTCACATATAGTAAATAAATAAATCTTACAGAAAAGAAAAAGAAAAGCAATAGCCGAGCTGACTGTAGCTGATATCAGTAAATATTTTGATGTCATCTACGGCTCACTCACGTTTTACCAAACTCATTTAAATATGACTGTATTCTGAACAGTGTCAGGTGATACCCTGGTTGTTTTTCGCTCTAGCCATCTGTCAGCTGTAACAGTTGAGAGGGAAAGAAGACGGGTGTTTTCCATTTTTGCCTTCTTGTCTCATTGACCTTATCCCTTACATATTCTAATTATCCTTGAACCTGTGGTTTAAGGACAGGCGCAAAAGTGTTGAGAATTTGATTCATCTTCGACTTTTATTATCAGATACAAGGAAATAAAGCTCTCATCTGCTGCTTCGGGAAGATAATCCCCGTGATTAGGTGGAGATGTGTGTGGTGGTCTGGTCGCTAGAGCGACACACAGCTTGAATCAATCGCAAGGTGCCGAATACTTAATCCAGTTCAGATTCTTGGCAGAGGGATTTAAAGAAAGAACCAAATAATTACGCTCTCCATAGGCTTTGTTTTCTGGAATGAGTTTTTGAGTTTCTCTCCTTGCTCTTTTGCAGTTTAATGAGGATGCTTAGGGAAATGGGCTTGGATTTGGTGGGAATGATGCAAAACGGATGACTTTTGAGGTTCTCGGCAGGCGTGTCTAGAAGGCTTCTGTTGATGAGGAAGGGGTAGTTTGGGTGACACTTTTCTGTATTCAGTTTGCCTCAGAGTGAGGTCTAAATACAAAGAAAGAATGAGATAATTATTCTCATGATCCTCCTGCCTCTGCCTCCTACAGCAAATTCTACCAGTGTGTACCACCACAACCCGTGAGACAATTATTCTCAAAGTGAAAATTATCATTAAAGGCACTTTAAACTTACGAGCCACATTTGTTGGTTTGGACACATGTGCATGCACACAGGGGTCCAGACATCAGCCTTCAGAGGTTGATTCTCTGCTCCCGCTGTGAGGGTCCAGGGATAAAACTCAGGCTGCCAGATATGAGGGCAGGTGATTTTATCCACTGAGCCATCTTGTCTACCTCCAATATATATATATATGCTTCAGTAAATAAAGACTTCATATTTCAAGACCCACTACATCTGAATATAATCTATATTCATTAGAAAATGTTCTTAAAGCAAATATATTTGTCTTAAAAGATATGATTCCATATTACTAAGAAAACATGAATTATGTTGATGCATATCTAAGTCAATTTCATTAACAGAGTAATTCAAATAATATGTATCATCTTTCAACTTACGTACTGCATTATAATAAAACTGTAAATTAAAAAAACAGAAAACAACCACTACCACATTAATCTTTGTTAAATATTATCTATGTATCTATGTATCTTTGTATCTATGTATCAATGTATCTATCTATCTATCATCTATCATCTATCTACCTATTATCTATATGTATATATATATATATATATATATTATCTGTCTATCATCTACCTATCATCTGTCTATCTATCTATCTATCTATCTATCTATCTATCTATCTCATACATTTGGGGTTTTGTATGTATGTACATCTGCATACCAATAGAGCACATCAGATTCCACAGGCTACAGTTATAGGTGGTTGTGAGCCACCATGTGGTTGCTGAGAATTGAACCTATGCCTTCTGGAGGAGTAGCCAGAGCTCTTAACCACTGAACCATCTCTCCAGTCCTACCACATCAATCGTAAAATATGAAGTGTCAGTAAAATGAATGCGGTTTTGTTACTTGGACTAAATCTTTATTCTTGGTGTCAAAATATTACAAATAGAGCAATTAGAAGGGAAGCCTACTAGTAGTATGAATGAAATTCAGATGTATGAATGAAATTCAGGTGTATGAATAAAAATCTCAAAAGTCTCACTCATTTTCAGTTTTATAGTTTTAAATAAACCGATGTATATAACAAATATTCATGGCAGCTGACTTTTGCGTAGAGGTAGTCATCCAACTCAACAGGGTCTCAGACTCCAGAGTCTATGCTAAGTATCACAAGCAGTGGTGGGTCCCATCCCCCTCCCTTAGGAATATGACTCTCCTTTCAGCTGTGATTGATGTGCCTAACATTTCAGGAGTCGATTTCTACTCCCTTGAAAGAGCACATCTTCCAAAGTGTGTAAAACTGAGCCTTCAGAACAGTATCTTGGTTACAAGGAGAAAGGCAACTGGGAAACTTGTCTGGCCATCTAGGACAAGACTTCCTTGATCTGACATTTTATCAACATTCCTTCCTTCCCTGAGATTTCCTGGAGCATTCTCTGGAAAGTGCATCATGATGTCAATGGATCTAACAAGAGCACCATAGAATTCCAACAGATTTTCCAGCTGGACACTCAGGAATTAGGAATACACTCAAGGCTGTTTCTATTGGGTCCTTCCCAGGAAGGCCATAAGTGGTGTTTAGGCTGAATTGGTAACATATTCTGTCATTAGAAAACAATAGAGTGGACCACACCTGTTGGTGATCATCTCTAAATATTCCAGCCACGTATATTCCTTTTCTTCCTACAACTTGCCGATTCTGCTCAAGGGTGGTTTACAGTGGTGAGAGACCTTGGACTTCTGTATTTATAGTTCAGCAATTGGAGATGATAAGATCTCTCTCTCTCTGAACTATTCATTCAGGACAAACCCTTCCCTTTCCATTTTGAAATCGACCTGAAAGATCACAGGGAACACGTGGATTGGGAAGGATGGTTCTCTTGCTCTCCATCCAAGCTTTTGGCCCTGAATGGCAACTGTGGAAAGGGTAGGGTAGGGCGGGGCAGTAGGAGTAGCTGGCAGGTGTGGAGTTGAGAGAAACCAGGTGCCAGGTGGAGAGAGACAGACCTCATTCCCAGAACATGGGTGTATCCTCAACTCATAAGGAAATCTGTAACTTCATTGATTGGAGGAGTGCCAGTCCATGCTGTGCCCTTGGAATTATTATTTATAGTGCCTATTTCAATACTTTTCTCATTGTAGCTGAGATACTGCCAATGACTGATTTCTAGACCATCACTATAATAATTTAGATCAGGGTCATCCATGGTCAGGCCATAGAGCTGTTTGTGATTGGCTCAGGATGAGGGAAGGGAGTGGGTCCAGGATGTCAATCAACCAGGTTGCTAAACACACTGTTAGTGTGGGCACTGCCTTTAAGTAGCAGGCTGTTTGTTCTTGGCTGTTTCCTGAAGTGCTAGGTAACAAACTAGTCAGTGAGGGGGCTGCTGTGAGTAGTGGTGAGTTAGCTACTTTAGACTCTGTAGTAAAGGTAAATCAATGGAAACCTAAGTAATTAATGTGGCAAATGAAAGTTTTCTGGTGGCACTGGAGTGGGGTCAGAGAACTCAGGTCTTGGTTTAGACTGTGCCACCAACCAGCTATGTGTCCTGAAGCAAATCAGACGTTCCTCGGTTGTAAAATGGGCTGAAATTGTTCCTGCTTAAATATTTAATGGACTGTAGGACATGGAAGGACATGAGCCCATGGCAGGATCACGCACTCAGATCTAGACCCTCCTTGATAGCACGTTAACACTGGCTACTGAGGGAGGAGACGGATGCGAAATTTAAATTTAAAATTTTAAATTTTAGTTGCTAGAAAAGCACCTTCCTTTGCTATAAGCTATCTTTCTTGCACAGCAAAGTATTCTGGGATTTAACTCATGAATGAATATATATATATATATATATATATATATACACACACATATATATACATATATATATATAATCTAATATATATGCTTTAAAGATTTATTTATTTATTTTATGTATATGAGTACACTGTAGTTGTCTTCAGACACACCAGAAGAGGGTGTCAGATCACATTACAGGTGGTTGTGAGTTACCATGTGGTTGCTGCGAATTGAACTCAGGACCTTTGGAAGAGCAGTCAGTTCTCTTAACCACTGAGCCATCTCTACAGTGAAGAAATAGATTTTAATCCCAAACTATTTGCTTTTCCTACTGCTTTAATGAGGAACTTTGGAAAGTCCACTCAGGCTTCTCTCAGCGACCAGAAATAGTAATTATTGTTGTTGTTGTTGTTGTTGTTGTTGCTGTTGCTAAATTTTTATTTATGTTCATATGTCTATGACTGTATGCATGAATTCATTTGAATGAGGGTGGTCATGGAGGCCAGAAGACAGTGTCTCATTGCTTGTAGCTGGAGTTACAGATCTGCCGCTTGTTATGGGTGCTGGGAATCAAATTCTGGTCCCCAGAGAAAACAGCAGGCCCTTTTATTCCCCGAGTCATCTCCACAGGCCCAGAATTCAGGCTGTCTTCAATCTGTAAGAGTATTATAAAATACTACCACTTCAAGCTTCACTCATTGCCTGTTTTCAGTGGCAGCAACATGAACAGAAGTAGGTATTGTGGCGTTATCTAGAAAGAGGTTTTCTTGAGATCAGCATTGCCACAGATCATCAGGGTAAAATAAAAATAAAAATCTGGGGACAGTGTGTTTTGCTGGACAAAAAAAAAAAAAAAAAAAAAAAAAAAAAGACTTGCAAGTGAACGCTCTTGGAATACAACAGTTAGCACAATTGAAAGGGTTCCTTTTTATTAAATGATGTCATGTGATATACTGATCAGTTAATGTCATTCCAGTTCCAGGACAGGAGACTGCTAGGAGGGATGTGTGTGTACCAATAAAACCATCTCCTTTTTCCTGTCTCTCCTGGTGACTGTCACTTTCTATAGGACTGGTGGCACTTTTCAATATTCTCCGTATAATATACCCATGCTTATTATCTTCTCAACTGCTGCTGCTCCATCCAGCTCTTCAAGTGTTAAATCCGGGGAGGCACACCGTAACCGTAACCACAGCCTATATTTCTCCACACACCACACCCTGTTCTTTTGTTCTTATCTTGCCATTTGGAGCTCTTTGCCTAAATTGCCCAATTACTCTTTTACAATTCAAATTTGAGGTTAACAAGCTGTTATAGGTTCTGTTCTCTGTATTTCAGTAGGATGGGTACCAAGTAAATATTTGCTGAATGGAATGATTGACATATAATCTACCAGGAGCTAGGCCAGTGGTTTCTTTCTTTAGTTCTTCAGTAGTGGGTGATTATTATCTACCTAATTCACACTTATACTTAGCTTTCTTTGAATTTTAGTTCGCTGGAAAAGCTTGGGTCTGCTGCCTAACGGATGGGAGGTCAAACCCTGCCTCCTGCCTCAAAGCTCATTTTCTGTGGGTTGTTGAGTTTCTCAATCACCTGACTTTTCCACCTCTAAACCAAGGATGGCCCAGTCTACCTCATTAAGTTATTATGAGGATGACATAGTATATTACATGTGCAAACTGCTTTTAGTAATAGAATTTTGCACAAAAGTATTTACTACCAAACATTTAGTCATTATCATGACAAAAACATGCACTATCCTTACATTTTGGACACTTTAACCTTTTTACATGTAGCATTGTATTTCTTCATTGCAACAATGTAATTTATTAAGCAAGCTTTGCAACAATGTAATTTGTTAGGCAAGCTTTGCAACAATGTAATTCGTCAGGCAAGCTTTGCAACAATGCAATTCGTCAGGCAAGCTTTGCAACAATGTAATTCATTAAGCACCTACTTTGTAAGTCCTTGATGGGAGGAGAAAGTGAGGCACAGGAGGGCTGAGCTCTTTCCAAGGATATAGACCTGGCATTGTGTAACCATCAGGACATCTGGCTTTTCTGCAAGTCACCCTCTCCCTCTCCACCCTCCCTGTGCTGTTATTGTTCTCACCTCCGGATTGTTAGGAAGGGCTTTTGTGCAGTAAAAGAAGTCATAAAGTCGGAATTGTTTCCTGGATTGTCAGCTGCTCTTGCCTTTGGGTGAGTTATCTCTTCTCCCTAATCCTTAGTTCAGCCTTCTTATCACGAAACCAATGAACAGTTAGCAAGTCTGCTTCCTGAGCTCCTTTACTTTGGGGAGTTGCCCAGTTCCCTGCTACAGAAAGGCTGTTGGACATAAGACTACCAGTACTAACTCAGGGACTTCCAGAATTTTCCCACATCTTCAAGCCTATCTAGCAATTCCTCAGGGCTAGAGCCATAAACTATGTGGAACTGTGGCAAAGTGAGCTTATTTTTCATCTTTGCAATATATAAGCGGAAATAACTATGAAGGTGTAAGACTATGGGGGACCATCTATCTTTCTTACCAGATGGAAATGTTGTCTGACACTAAGTCTAACACAAAGCAAGTGAAAATGTTGCCTGGGGGGTAGGCATCGGAGGAATAAAGAAGAAAGATAGGATAAGACAAGAATGGTCTTTGGAGGTTGGGGATAGTACTTACTGATCTTCCAAGGGACCTAGGTTCAATTCCCAGCACCACATGACAGCTCACAACTGTCTAACTCTAGTTCTAGGGGCTGTGACATCCTCACACACAGGATTCAAGTAGGTGGAATGCCAAACGTGAATAAAATAAAAATAAATAAATCATAAGAAAGAAGAAGAAATATTTTTCTGTTTAAAATAAGAATTACCTTTAGTACTGTTGCCCTGGCACCTAAAGCTGGCTGTATCTGAAGGCAATATATTGCTCTACTTTTAAGTTTTATAATCCAATAAAGATAGCCCTCCAACTAGTTTGGATTGGTTTTCTTTCACTAAAACTAATGTTCTCGCTCATACAGATGTAGAGAAATGATCTACCTTCTAGCTATTACGTTCCCTGGTGGTTCATTTCATTGTGTTCCCACAAGGTACCTGTATGATGAAGCAGAGAAATATTTTTTTAATACGTTTAATTGTTTAACTACCAACCCAGGATAAAGATAGGTAGTTCTGGGTTCAAAGTGTCAGTTTCAAGGGATTTGGAGGCTCCTGATGACTGATCAATCTCTTTGTAAATGGTCTGAGATAGGTAAGGCCAAGGTTTCATTGATTCAGAGATGATTCCTGAATGGCCAGTTTCTTCTATTCCTTGTGTGGAAAGCCAGCTCTCTCTCACTTGATGTGTGGGTGTTACACATTAAAGAGTAGCTGGCTGGACAGGAGGACAGGCTTGTGACAGAAAAACTGCAAGGGAAAGGAAAGAGGGGATCATTGTAGGATCCGCAGCACAGAGATAGAGTTCCTAACCTGGACTCCTGTACAAAGATAGGCAGGGCAAGTCTGAATTGCTCTGCAAGGTATCCCTATAATCTCTGTATGTGAGGTACACCTATATTTATCCATACCACACTAAAGTTTTATAATCACAGAGATAGGTAGACATTCGGAACCAACATGTGATAAACACAAGGATATTAAAACCTTTCAATTTAACACACACACACGCACACGCACGCGCGCGCACACACACACACACACACACACACTGTTTCTTTACCCAAATTTATTCATATACTTCAAACCACACAGAATGACCTCTCTAAAATCACCCACTCAGTAAGGAACCAAAGCTCCCTTCAAATCTCCCTGTGTCAGATGTCTGCTAAACTCATCATTCTTTATCTCATAATTCCATCAATAGAGCTGTGACGTAAAAAAAAAAAAACCAACACCTCCAGCTTACAAATACCGAAACAGAGATTTAAAGCATTTAAGACTATTAGAGCATTTATCCAAAGCCTCACACCTAGGAAGCAATGAGCGTCATTGGGCTCTAACTGCTCTTTTAAATCGCCCTGTTACGCGGTTCCTCCCAGATCTAATTAGTTGTAATGAAAAAACAGAAAAAACAAAAAGAGCAGAGATATTGTCTACTCAACAAAAGGTGGAGTAAGGAGTTGAGATGAGATGTGGCCTGTCAGGGGATGGGAGCCCAAGTTTGTGTAAAATATACAGGGGTGGGCGGGGGTGGGGATGGGGGCGGGAGAATACTCAAGGAGAAGGGAGCCCATACCCAGGGCATCCCGCTGAGACCTGCATTCCTTCCCCGCGGAGTGGTAAATTCTCTCCCTTTACTGCTGTTCGCCTCATTTCGTGTAAATGCTGTGTACAGCACGAACTCACAGTTTCACAGCTCAAACCTGTTTGGCTGCTAACATTCTCCTCCGGGACCAGCCAGAAAGCAAGAGCTGGTGCCAGCAGCAGCAGCAGCAGCAGCAGCAGCAGCAGCAGCAGCAGGCGGCAGTGCGTGCCTCAGCCAATCAGGTGGCGCTGCTGAAATGCAGCGATACAATTGGTATTTCCGGTTGAGCCTTTTAGAAAACTTCTCAGCTTATTTGTATGTGACTGGCTTATGTCCCCATAACATCTCGAACCATGCTTTTGCGGGAGGAGGGGGGCGTCATTTTATAAACGTTCCGGTTCTTCAGGGAATCCACTTGTCTACACAGCTATGCTTATATGGAAACTGACATTTGGTATTTTTTTTTTTTTTAGTGCAAAATATATCATCTATTACTAGCTTACAAAAAAAAAAAAAAAAAAAGAATTTTCCAAGTCATGTAAAAGACAAAGGGTGGGTCTAGTGCAAACCACCAATTTCTTAAGGTGGCAGAGACAGGCTACTAGTATTCAGTGATGAAATAAAGCTCTAATAGCCTTCCACGTGTGTGTGTGTGGGGGGGCGTCTTTGTGAGAGTGAGTGGAAACTCTATTTAGTACAGTACACTTGGTGTTATCTGTTCACATCTGTCCATAGCACAAGCAGAATGGAGACAGCATCACTTTGCTTCACGGAAAGGTTCCTAATAGACACACCTCAGAGTTATCCAAGTGTTGGGGTGAACTTGAAGGTGACCGTACCAGTAGCTTCTTTTTAAGCTCTCACCCAAAGAGTTGATCCAATGGTATTGAAGCTTTCACATTTTGCTCAGTTATTTCTTTTTTCTTAAAGATTTATGTATTTTTATGTATATGACTGCCCTACATTCATGTAATGTCTATGTGCCAGAAGAGGGCATCAGACCCCATTACAGATGGTTGCGAGCCACCATGTGGTTGCTGGGAATTGAACTCAGGACCTCTGGAAGAACAGTCAGTGCTCTTAATCACTGAGCCATCTCTCCAGCCCTACACAGTTATGTAAAAGTTCAGATGTATATACCTGTTTCTCAGACTTCTATAATATATGAAGCTAGGAGGGGAAAACTTGATCTTTTTATGTAGCACTATGTCTACATCCTGAGTCTGCACACATCTTGGCTTTTAATCGCTGATGTTTCCTTGTTACTACAGGTCGGATGGGCAATGAATTTCCCTCTGGCCAGCCTTTGGTACATTTGATGTCTGCTTTCTTCCCTCCCATCACCCTTTATAGACTATAATTGCTGTAAAGCAGAAGCACCTGTGAGCACCCCGGGCTCAGCTTGAGACTCTCAGTGGACAGGAATCACAGGCACGGACAGGGAATATGCTAAGGATCTCATAGGCTCTCCATTTTGGAATCATTATAGCAGCCTGCAGACACATGCTACCTTCTCATGCCTGCTTCCCAGATAAGGAAACCGCTTGTTGAGAAGCTAGATCAATTTCTCAGGGCCCTATAGCTGATCACCTAGAAAATATGAGAAAACAGAATTCTGCTTCCAAACTTCACGCTTTTAATCTCTGACCCACATTCCCGCCCCGAACAACTCACATGATTAAGATGTATGGATGCAAGGGAGGAAGAGAGCTGGGATAATCCCAGAATGTGGGCTGTGTCTGTCAGTAGATAAACTCACTGTGGTAGGAGTCTGATCTCTCTCTCTCTCTCTCTCTCTCTCTCTCTCTCTCTCTCTCTCTCTCTCTCTCCCTTCTGGCCTGATGTTCAGAATGCTGGAAAGAGGCCAGCACCTTGACATTTTCCCTCTGTAACACCTGATAGACAGGGAGGCACCGGCACAGGATAAAGAAACAGGTCCGGAGGGGCAGCATGGAGAAATCGTCCACAGCTCTGTTTCTCAGCATCTCCTCTGCTTGGGTGTGCTTTGTGCTTTTAAACGTACAGGTTTGAATTGGGTATATTTATGGTTTGGGTCTGAATAAGAAAACAAAGGAAAAAGGTTGAAGAACATTTCCATTTCAATGTGAGGGTATGTATTGCTCTATCTATCATCCACCCACATATCTATCTATCTATCTATCTATCTATCTATCTATCTATCTACCTATCTATCTATCTATCTATCTATCTATCTATCTATCTATCTACCTACCTACCTACCTATCTATTCATCCATCTCTCTAGTCATATATTTAGAGATTTTAATTATGGGGTACCAGTGGAGGTCATGAGAGTATTCAGGATCCCCTGAGGTGGAATTACAGGGTGTTCATGCCACCTGGCATCCATGCTGGTAATTGAACTTGTGTCCTCTACAAAAGCGATGCTTCTTCTAAAGTGCTGAGTCATCGCTCCAGCCCTATGGTCACCGACTTAGAACTACGTGTAACGACACTCTTGCGATCGTCCACACAAAGCCCATCTTCCATAAAGAAAGCAAGCTCTCTCAAACCCCTTTCCCCATGACAGGCAGTCTACTGAATACAAGGGAAACGTAACTAAAGCTGTGGATGTCTACACCACATAGAAAGAGGGAACTTACAAGGCAAATAGAGTTCAGTGTCCCCTTATCTGAAATGCTCTGGAGAAGAATAGCTTCCAAATTGGAATTCTCACATTTTAAAATACCCCTGTATACACAATGAGTTATTTTAGGGACGGGACTCAGGTCTAAACATGAAATTAATTTATGTTGTGTACGCATCTTATATGCACAGCCGTCCACTGTTTTCGGCACAGGACATGTTTCAACACGTCTATTGAAGGCGTGTGGACATGTGTGGTATCACGCTGGGATTCAAAGTCTTTTTGATCGCTTCAGATTCAGGGTGCTCAAACTATACCAGCACTCAGGTTTCTGCAATAGGCTGAGCCTCCAGAAATGGTCATCAGAACAATGGTAGCAACAGGGGGTGCATGTTCCTAGAGCCCTGGGTTCAAGACTTCCCACACGCCCCTTGCAACTGTTATGATAATTCTGTTCTTAGGTGTTCTCTTGTAGTCTTTGTTTTTTGCATGTTAGTTTTTAAAGTTTTATATCTATGGTTGTTTTGCCTGAATGTGTGTCTAGGTCTGGCGCCTATAGAGGTCACAAAAGGGCATCAGCTCCCACGAGAGACTGAAGTTAAAGACAGCGTGAGCCACCATGGAGATGCTGGGAATTGACCCAGATCGACCTGAAGATCAGCTGGTGATCGTAACTTCTGAGGCATCTCTGAGGCTCCTTGCATACTCTTGAGTATCTTGTAGAGTAAGTCTGAGAGATGATTCAAATATATGAAGACACATTTTATGGGTTAAGATTAAATGAATGATATGCGGTCATTAAGTGCCATACTATCCCTGTTCACGAGAAACCTTGTCTAGGGTTCCGTTGAACAATACTGAACAAAGATCACCAATGTGCGGCATGAAAGTCTTGTACCTTGACCCTCTCTTTGAGGCCAAGAGTTAGCTTTTATGTTCTTTGTGATAGTCTGGTTTGTTTAACCCAGATAGGCTGTGTTCATTTGCTTATTTCATCCTTGAGAACTATGATCAAGTGGTGAATACACAGACAGACATAAGAATGCTCTCTACCTTCAGGTCCTGTCTTCGGCCACTCTGATACTGAATGGTCGCACCATGCAGCGGAGGGCTTGACAGAAGCCTGAGGGAGCTTCTTAACAGTACTCAGGCTCGGGCTAATCCCAAACTAATCAAAGCAGAGTGTCTAGGAGGAAGGCTTGCACACGGGTACTCTGCAAAGCCTCCCCCTGTAAGTCTAACACACAGCTGGAGCTGAAAGCTTCACTGGGCTAGAATAGGATGGCCAGCTTGGAGTCTGACTAGCCTGTGCCCAAACTCATGTAACTTTCCCTGCCAAGTGACTTGGGTCAGTTCTTCAACCATCCTCGACGAACCCTCTTCCCTTTAAACGGGGGCATGCATCTTTATCACAGAAACGGTTCAGTGGGCGAACCAGAACACATGCATCTATAAGATGCCTGGCATAAAATTGGGGTCTAATAAATTGGGGTCATTATGACTAACATCCCATTATTAAGCTTGGGACAGATGATCATTTCTCCGTGTAAACATTGTATAGTGACAGAGATAGGCAGACATTCACCAGAGGCCTCTCTGCCATCTGCTCCTTGTCAGAGAGAGCTTCGCTTGGGAATGCCCTCACTGAGTACCCGACCTCTGTTGGAACTGTGGTTTTGCAGGCACTGAAACAACCCTGTTAGGTTTCTACCATTGGATAAAGAGTCCTCCATGCAAAAGAGTTCTTCTCTTTTAGCATTAAATAGTGCCTTATTCTTTTAATTCTGATTCTACTGTTGCATTAGTGCCATCTTTAAAATGTTGAAAAAAAAGAGACATTTATGTTGTTTTATTGTAGAATTCACTTCAGGGATCAAAAATACCTCCCCCTACATCCCAGTATTAAAAATAGGTAAGAAGCTCTTCCACATTTTGACACTTAAATCACAACTGGGTTCTTAATTCTGTTACCCAGGCTTACTTATGTTAAAGTCATTTCACTAGCTATGGAATTGCAGAAGGCTAAAAAATACCCAGACAACTCCCAGTAAAACCTTGGATCAGGATTTACTTTGGATTGTCTTGCATACAGTAAAGGCTCGAGTGACTGATAAATTAAGAAATAATGATGTCATCTTCAACAGAAACAAAGTAAGTTACCTAACAATGATTGTGTGCTTTAAAATTCTACCAAACGGTTAGTGGCCTGTTTTCCGTATTCTTGGAGGGCATTCAGACTCTGACTTTGATAGATGACGCCAGTACTCTCACAGGCTCTGGATTTTGGAATCATTTATGTATGGCTTGTGCCCAATAACTCAATGGCTTCGCTCTGTTCACTGCTTAGCCTTGGAGCCCACTTCTGAAATCGCTCTTTAGCACTCTGCTTTCCTAGGTCACTGGCTTGGTCTGCTCCACACTGTTCAGTCTTAGACACAAGGACAGGGGACAGAGGTACATCTTTTATGTGTTAAAGCAGACCCAGCCTCCAGGTTCTCCCAGCATCCCTCAGTCCCAACATGGCGTACCCTGCCCCCAACCCGAATCTGCCCCTTCCCCCAGAGGCTCTGCCCTATACAATCCAGATATTTTACTTCTCTCTCTCTCTCTCTTTCTCTCCTTCTCCCTCTCTGTGCACGATCTTTCCTTTTTCCCCTTCTCCTCCTCCTCTCTCTCCCTTCCCACAGCAACTACCCTGCCCTCCTTCCTTGGGGCCAGTGAACTATCTCCCTCCCAAGAGCAATTTCCCAATAAACCTGCATTTAATATAATCTAATCTGGTTTGAATTGGCTCATTCCCCTGGCAGTGAAATAAATGATCGCACATTACTGGCTGGGTGTTTTATTGCTA
Organism: Apodemus agrarius; assembly: GCA_964023405.1. Taxonomy (NCBI): domain Eukaryota; kingdom Metazoa; phylum Chordata; class Mammalia; order Rodentia; family Muridae; genus Apodemus; species Apodemus agrarius. The sequence continues at coordinate 4,774,628 of OZ030026.1, forward strand.
TGACAAAAATGACTGAGACAACCATTCGAAGCGGGTAAGATTTTCTGGATCACTGTCTCAGAAGTTCACCTGATGGTGTGCTGGCTTCAGTGTTTTGGGAACGACTGATATGATGGTTTTAGCATGGTAGAAAAAAAAACCCAACAAGGCAGGCAGAAAGCAACAAGAAAGATGAGGGGATAGGAACAAATTATGTACCTTCCAGGAACAAATTATCTCCCTGTCGCTAAGACCCCACCTCTCAATGTTTTGATCATCTCCACCTGCCATTGTATCTCCCATGATGAATCCTCATAACTCTCCTTGTTCCTCGCCTCCCTGTTCTCAAATCCTTCCATGTTTAACAAAGTCTAAACTGTATGGGTCAAAAGCCAAGGGTTTGCTTCCCTGAATTTGGAGGCATGCTATTCTGGGTTTGGGTCTTTTCGGGCTTTTATCATGGCGAGTGTGAGCACTCTAGCTTTTTTCTTCACGCCTTGTCTTCTCACCTAGAGAACAGGGATTAAAAGTAACTGGACAGTTAGAATACCTATCAGTAGACTTTGCCAATGGTGTAGTAAAGTGCGCCTCACCCAGGGGGAGCTCCTGGGGCATCTGTTGCCTTTGAACTTCTGATGCTGAGACTTTGCAACTCCTTTGGTGTGATGCTTCTCTGGCCCCCACACATCCTCATCTTCTGCGTCTCCTCTCACTAAACCAATGGGCTCTGCTATCTTGTTTCTGTGGCTTGGATTTACTCATCTATGTATTCATTTGGTTTTCTTTGTTTTGAATCTATTTTTCCTAGTTTCTATCAGCTTTCTTAGTTTTTCCCAAGGCTAATCTGTAGCTTCTTACCCTTAGCCCTTTTCATATTTTCAAGTGACTTTCTATCCTTCCTGATACAGCAATCCCTGCAATAATCAAGTATAACCCCACCACCACCGGTTTGTGAGCCCCGAATGGCAGGGGCTTGACACCGCCCACCTCAGTGTGCACCTGTAGGTCTCCACCATGGCTTCCTGCTTATCAACTAGGAAGTTTTGAGATAGTAAAAATATTAGCCAATGTAATGTAGACAAATTTTTTTTGCAACCTACTTTTAATAAGGGTCCAACCTCTCCTCTAGCCCACCACCCAGCAGAGGTAGTGGAAGAGAAAAGTTATTAGGATATGAGAGAAGTGGACCTGTTTAGCAATAGTATCTCGGGGGGGGGGGTGAGCTCAATCTTCTTTGGCAGCACTTCAGTCCTATAGCAGAAGATGAGTTTGGGTCTTAGAACTTGTGTTGGACAACTCACAACTTCACAACTGTCTATGACTCCAGCTCCAGAGAGAATGGTCTAGTGTCCTCTCCTGGTCTCTGCAGGCACCTGCACATATATATGTACCTGTGTACTTGTGTACCAACAGACATATACCACATTACACACACAGAGGCACACACATGCATGCACGTGCACACACACACACATACATACATACACACACAAAGTAGATTCCTTGCCCAGCATGCAGGAAACTCTGGGTTCAATCTCTAGAAACAAAAAATATTTTTAAAAAAGTTGAAAGTATCACAATTAATTATTATTATTATTATTATTATTATTATCATTATTATAGCAGAAAGGTATGTGATGTCAACACAGAGATCTGAACCTTGGAGTAAGAAGCCTATGACAGAGGCTTCTTGCTGAGGTGTCTAGGTGGCAGTGCTCTGTCGGGACAGAAACTTGGAGTCTCTAAGAGGAGGAAGCTGATGGAGAAGACAGAGGTGGGAAGGCCAAACCCTGACAAATACTGCAGCTTGCCCTGGGTGTGACCCTAGTGAGGAGCAAATGCGCGCTGTGAATACAAAGCCCCAGAGCTCCATTTTGAGGTACCTGGGGTCTCCCAAAGTCGTCTTGGGTAATTGAATACTGGCAACAGTTGAGACTTAGGTTTGGGAATAAGGATTCCTCTTGGAGATTTGAGTTTCGAGACTTTGAGCCGCTCATGCCTAGGTATGTTTAGACGGCAGGCCTGCGAGTGAAACGGAGGGGAGGTCTGCGAATGTTTTGTCTGGGAAAATTCTCCACGGCAAACCCCAAGTGACAGAACAGACTCTTCGGCAAAAAACCAAATAGCTGGTCTTTTCCGTTACGTTTTTTACCTTTATGGGGTGTTGGAATCCCCGAGTGTCTGGCTAATAGCGCTACCGCCTCCGATTTTTCTCACCCTCATCATCTATCTAATACTCGATTAACATACCTTCTGCAACACCCAGCCAGAGGAAGTTAATGTGAGAATGAGAGAATGAGGGGCCGTCTTCGCTGAAGAACAATTTTTCTGGTCCAAGAAGCACCACGGGGCTGGGGCTAGGGGTGCAGCTTTATTTTACTTTGTTCCCAGTTTCTACTTCGGATGCGGATGTACTGTGTTTTCTTTAACAGGAGCTCTGAAAACATTCCAGCTTCTTCTTCCCACTCTGCGTTCCCTCAAAAGTAAAGAGAGAGAGAGACAGAGAGAGGACTCTGGCTCCCCGAGTAAACAGGCCCTGCTGAGCAAGCCTGGGGCCCAGGGAGAGCCCCCCTCCCCAGAAGGAAATCAGATCCCTGGGCAAAATAGGTGAAGAAAAATAGAGCAGCTGTTAAAACATTTAGTCTGTTGTTCTCTTTATCCCCCGCCCCCCTTCTGGCCCCCCCCCGACTCCCAACCCCCTCCCCCACGTGATCCTTTCCCACCCCAGGCGGCTGTGCTGCTGGAACGCAGGACCCCCTCACGGGAGAGCAAATACTGAGCTGGGACAATCCCTGGCCTCTGCCTCGCCGCCGCCCCTCCCCGCCCCTCTGCGTTCCTGAAGGATAGGCCGAAAATTGAATGGATGGATTTTTGGCAGTTATTTGCAGAGCCTGCAGCCGCAGCTTGGTTTAATTAGGGAATCAGAGCGTTGCTTTCATGTAGGTCACATTAGGTTCTGATTCCAGATCTCGTATAGCTCTGTCCTACCTAAAAATAAAAGCGAGAAATACACGTACAATTAGAAACTAAAAACACACCCAACCAAAATCTCTCTGTCCCGGGTCTCTTGTCTGTCTCTGTCTCTCTGGTAATTCCCATAAGAATAGCTTAGCTGGGATCTCTCCCCTCTCTAAAATAAGGATGGTATTGTAGCTTAACTCCACCCCACTCCTGTGGCCTGAAACACATGTGTAGAACAGAGAAAATTATTAGCAGGCATGAGGAACATGTTTCGCTTTCTCGATTTTTTTTTTTTTTCTAGAAAGACTCCATGAGTTTTTGTCTACGGAATCTAACAGTGCTTAAGCACCTATCGAGGAGAATTTAATCGCCCTCAGTTTGTTAATTTTTGAGATGTAACTGAAAATAAATTCGAGGGAGGAGGAGAGATGGCAGACGGGGTATTGCCCTGTCTTGCGAAGGAACTCAAGCCCCAAAATAAATGTTTTCAGCCACAGGTGGGGGCTCACAGGAACCTTGTCTAACAATTTCGCAATGCACAAAGAATTCTCTTTGCAAGGAGCCCAGGCGGTGGAGGCTTGAGGGGCGAACACGGATTCTCCTGTGGCCTTGGGGGCTCAGGGGACGGCCTGAGCAAATCCTCTGCGTCTGTCAGAAATTTGTTCAAATGATGCATGGTTTGGATTTAACTTTTCCAGGTACCACGTTTTATCTTTACTTTCGCATTTGAAATTCGATCAGTCAAACATAAATACGAAACAGTCGGGGCCTTAAAGAACAAGACAGGCTCTCTAAACACTGCACTCCAGAAGAAAACACAGCCATGTTTTCATAATATACTTTGGCGGCAGGAAATGCATACTTAATGGGCTAGGGTGACTTCATGTAATCTGCCACCCACAGATAATTAATTAAGCTACTCAGTGAGTGTCAGGCAAACAAGTTAACATCGCTGGGCACTCAGGAGTGTGAAGTAGTGTCCTGTTTACACTTCCTGGATGGTTCAATGAAGAGCTATGGGAACCACCACCTAAAGGAGGAGGTTGTGGACCTCTCTAAATGCTAAAGAGCTCCCATTAGCCCTCAAAGGCTGCAGGTCTAATCAGCTTCAAATAGTGAAAACCAGCCAGCCAGGAAGTCTGTCTGTCAGTGTTCAAGGTGTCTGGGAGGTGGCTTGGAGGTGCGATCAGAGACTCGGGCTCATTCTTTCCAGAGTGAAAATGGAACCACAGCTGTCTTTTCTGATAGATTTGATTAAACTGCTAAACTGGGGGTGGGGGGTGGGGGCTGGGGGTCAGAGAGGGCAAGGAGGAACATCAGCAGAGGCTCGGAGCCAACAGCGTGTGTGTGTGTGTGTGTGTGTGTGTGTGTGTGTTGACTTTTCAAACTTCTCCGGCCAGGAGGTAACTCAGTAATAGGACTTGCCATGAGGTCTCTGGCATGTTTGGTGTTGGAACCACATCACTGAGACTGCTTGTCTTGGGGTATTTTATTCTTGCTCGTCTTGCCTGCAACTCTCCCCGCAGTGAATGCCATCCAAGAAGAATAAAAATGAACTCATCAAGGTTGTAAACTTCCCAAAGCAGAGACTTTGTTTTTGCATTTTGGAAGACAACTTCCCAGGGGAGATGCCCTGATAAGGAGCCCACGGAAAAGGTGACATTTACCTACCACCAAATCAAATTTAAGGTGTCAAAAGTCTGGCTGCCATCTTAAAGCCTTTAGGAAAAGCTGGAGAAAATAGCTTGGGAGTCGACCTGCCTTTTACTAGAATTATTCTGCTGCATATAGAGTTTTGTATTTTTGTTATAGACTGAGTTAAATCACTGATGCTTTCCCATCAGCATTGATGGTGACCTAGTACATATGGATGGAGCAAAAGCTATAAGTGAATTCTACAGAGCAATAATGCCCCCTCCTGTCAGCTGTGCTAGGGTGTAGTGCCCTTACTGGGGTTAGTGATATAAAAATTCACACTCACCCCTCCCCCACCCTCTCCCCTCCTCACCCCCCCCACTTCCTAGTCACTGGTCCTGTGTAAACATCACACATGCCCACAGAGATAACACCTGAAAACGTGGCGTTCTTTAGTCTGTTAAAAAATAAATAAATAAAATTTAATGCTTAAGGTTGTTGCTATTCTTCTTAAATTTCACAGTTAGGTCTAGTTATTTCTGTGGCTGTGGAGATGGTTGAATCCTCTACATGGGCCACATGAGTGTCTAATGCATTGTATACTTAAATAGCAATCACTAGAGCCTTGATGGAAATGGTCACATGTAACAGAGAGACCATACAATTGTTTATAAACAAATATGTCAGATTATGTCTTCATGCTCCAATAACTTCTCAAGAAGGAATGGATAAGAAGACCTTTAGCTAAGAACCAATAAAAGCACCAAGCATCTCTGATGTGGTCTGTATTCCCTGTTTCTATAAGGCCTACCTCACTTTCCTGGATCACGTGGTATCAGGAGTCCTTTCTTGGGCAACGTTTTGATATACATTGCAGAAGATCATCAAAACTTCTTAGCACATTATCCCAATTCAGACTTTCCATGGATTTACCATTGTGACAGGAACAGTGTGGCATTTGCATAAACACCAGGGGCTTTGAGCTGCAAAGGCATCTCCTGCAGGAGGACCCAATTGAGGACTGCCTGAGAGACCCAGGACTGCTGACACAGCCGAGGCCAGCCAATCAGGAACTGCTGTTTAGAAGGGATGCTTTCTTGGAGCCAATGGGGCATGGGTGGAGGGTATTAGAAGAGCTTGTTGCTGCGGGTTTCTCACCTGCTCCTGGAGTCTGTATTGTTGACTCTGAGCCTCCTCACCTCCAACCCCCAAGGGCAGGTAGGGCCTCCTCACCTCCAACCCCCAAGGGCAGGTAGGGTCGGGCAGCAGGCGGTCCAGGGCACAGGCAACAAACATTGATCAGATTTTTGGAAGTTTTCATATGTTCTGAAAGTAACTAAAGTTTGTTTTGTGTCCATGAGTGCCACATGAGTGTGTATGTGCCTGTTTGCTTACCTTTTCATGGTGTGTACGTGTCTCTACCACTTGGGGGTACATCTCCCGTCCTTTGTGTGAAAGCCAGGTGTGAGTCACTAGTGGGAAGAATTAACAAATGGTAGCTTGGTGCTTAGAAAGCAGAGGGACAGTCTAGACGTGTCCCTTCCTAGTCACACAAAGACAGCACATGGCTGACTCTCTGCATGAGGGTTGTGGCCTCACTATCCTCTATTAATGTAGATCTCTGTGTCTTTAATTGAGTTAAAGAATGATGAGGTAGAACCTTGCACGACGTAAGCAGTGAGCTAATGGATTCTTTTTAGATGTTGTGTTTAATGAAGTCAGTCTTAAAGCCTGAGATCGGCTTTCTATGGCTTTGGTAAATCACCATGACCAAAAAAAAAAAAAAAAAAAAAAAAAAAAAAGTAACTTGGAGAGGAAAGGGTTTATTTCAGCTTATGAGTCTCAGGTCATGCCTCCACATCCAGGGAAGCCAGGGCAGGAACCCCAGTGGTGCAGAAGCTGTGGAGGACAGCTGCTTAACTGGCTTGCTCCTGGGACTTCCTCAGCCTGCCATCTCATAGCACCCAGGGCCACCATCCTGAGGGTGGCACTGCCCACCCCACAGTGAGCTGGGCTCTTCCACATCAAAATCGCCCATCAAGAAAAGGAGCCACAGGCTTGCGCGCAAACCAGTCTGGTGGAGGCGCTTTCTCCAATTGAGTCTCCAAATCGACGCTTCAGCTGGGGAGGAAATACCTTCAAATGTCTCTTCCAGTGTATTAAAATGTGCTGCGAGTGGAGGTCGGCGCTCCGGACGTCCGAGCACGCTTCCTCGTTCCTGTTCGTGTCGCACTGGGAACGTTCACGATACATGTACATCTTAGTGTCTGTTGTCAAGTAGAAAAGGGTCAAACTGAAATGGAATCAGGGAGAAAGTGGTAATCTACGGATATTCTCACCGTTTTCGGTGGTGGCGCATGCCTTTAATCCCAGCACTTGGGAGGCAGAGGCGGGCGGATTTCTGAGTTCGAGGCCAGCCTGATCTACAGAGTGAGTTCCAGGACAGCCAGGACAGCGATTTGGAGACTCAATTAAGACAGAAACCCTGTCTCGAAAAAAAAAACAAAACAACAACAACAACAACAACAACAACAACAAAACCAACAACAAAAAAAGATCTCCGTTTTATTTCACACTCCCCGAAATGATTATTATCTAGATATGGAGCAGTAATTGTGCCATTTTTTACCCACGTCTCCCCACAGCACTGTAGTGTGGAGTAGGGTCTGGGGAGGAGGCCTGTACTTGAAATGCCCGTGTTCTGAGCCTACTGATGGCTCAGCTGAATGTCCAGCTGGCCGCCGGATCCTTGGAAAGGACATTAATCCTGTCAAATGTTCCCTCTGGGTCTTCCAACTAGTACTCAGTCACAAACAATGTCACCCATTCTTTTCTTGAACATCTGGGCACGGAACTTATTAAGATGCTTTGCAAACTGAACCTTAGCCCAGAGAGTTGAAGGTTTTTTTGTGACTCATGATGGGGCTGAACCTAAAGTTGAATTTGTAAGTGAACAAGGTTGACAAATACTTAGCCGTTTCTCTGACTCCAGAATAGTGCTGAGCTGAGAAGAGAGAAACCTTTAGCTACCTCTATTTCTATTTTCTTTTTTTTAAGATATCACCTTTTTAAAGGTTTATTTATTTTATACATATGAACACACCACCATTGTTCTCTTCAGACACACCAGAAAAGGGCACCAGACCCCATTACAGATGGTTGTGAGCCACCATGTGATCACTGGGAATTGAACTCAGGAGCTCTGAGAAAGAGCAGTCGGTGCTCTTAACCGCTGAGGCATCTCTCCAGCCCCGCGCTACCTTTATTTCTATAGTTTCCCATGGCAGAAGTTAAGCAAGGAGTTACCGGTGGTGTGGCCAGCATTCTGGTACAGCACTCAAGTAACCAAGTGTTGAACACTTCAGGCCCAAGTGACAAAGGTTGCCCTTTGACGTGATTGACATGCACGGGTGAGCACACCCGTGGTCTCATACTCAGAGGTCTTACCGTGGCAAAGTTCTATACAGGTTGGGACAGGAAGTAACTGAAGAGGAAGCTAACAAGACAGGAAAGAATTCCAACCCGAATTATAGTTAAAGGCGCTGGCCCCAGTCAGGGGGAGCAGAATATAACAGACCAATAGATACCACTCCTAAGTAGTTGCTTTTTCAAACACTGCACATGTTTATAATTGCCTCCTCCTTGTGCACATTTAAAACATTTGAAATAAAGGCTGACAGGTTGTAAAATGTGCAAAAATGGTTAAAAAACATTCCATCGTGATGGTAAGTGGGGCGCCGCCCGCACGTTTTCACGCCTCTTCTCAGAGCCTCTTGTGAGGTAGGTGCTGGGGGAGTGGAGAACAGACACAGGCACAAGGTAGGGGACCTTGGACTTGAGCATGTGTGTCTGAGGGCAGAGCCCGAAGTCTTCACCTGTGGACTGTGCTGTCCTAGAAATCACCTGGTGGCACGGCATACATGCCACCATGTATGTGGCCATTTCTCACCTTTTGAAAGGACATCTTCCGGAGCGTGGAAAAGCACACGGGTCATGTTTCTTTCCGTTGCTGTGATAAACATCATCGCTGAGAGTGCCTCGTCGGGAGGAAGGTTTATTTGGCTTATGTTACCTGATCGCAGTCCATCGCTGAAGAAAGTCAAGGCAGGAGCTAAGGCAGGAGCTACCTGGAAGGCGGAGCTGAAGCAGGACCTGCCAGAATGATGGTCACTGGCTCGCTCAGTTTGGGGTTTTGTTTTTGTTTTTGTTTTATTTTATTTTTAATGCAACTCAGGACCACCTGCCCAGGGCTTGCCCCAGCCTCGGTGGGCTGAGCCCTCCCATATATCTCATTAATTAAGAAAATATCCCACAGACCCATCCATCGGTCAAATGAGTTTATTTCCCAGATGATTCTCCCCTGTATCAACTGGGGCAACAAAAAAACAAACAAAAATTTCCCAACGTTCTGTGGCTGCCAACAACACTCAAATATGTCCTTTTTTCCTTATTCTTTCTGTCTTATTTTTCTTGTCGTTTCAGTGCAAAAAAAAAAAAAAATCTGGAACTTTCGTGATTATAATAATTACGATGGTTTGTACACGCTTGGTCTGGGGAGTGGCACTATTACAAGGGATGGCCTTGTTGGAGTAGATGTGTCACTGTGGCTCACACTGTGGCTGTGGCCTTTAACACCCTCATCCTAGCTGCCTGCAAGTCGGTCTCTTCCTTGAAGCCTCCAGATGAAGATGTAGAACTCTCAGCTCCTCCTGCGCCATGCCTGCCGAGATGCTGTGTGCTTTCACCTTGATGACAGACTGAGCCTCTGAGCCTGTAAGCCAGCCCCAATTCAAAGTTGTTCTTATAAGAGTTGCCTTGGTCATGGTGTCTCTTCACAGCAATGCAAACCCTAATTAAGACAATAATTAAACTCACAAGTAAATTCAAGTTTCCCTCCTCTTCAGGCAACTCACACAGTTGAACCACAATTTTTCACTCCTTAAATGCAGATAACATATAGTGACTTCCTTCTGAAAAGCACAAAATGGAAAAGACTGAAGAACAACCTTACCGTGAATAGTCCTGGGAAGTGTTTCCCCAGTCCAGTGCTCCGGTGTCACCCCCACAGTGCTCAAGCCCGTGGGAAACACCCTTTCATGATGTTTGATGAGAATGAAGGTTCACTTCTTGATCTCTGGAAGTGTTTTTATTATCCCTATCTAGCAATGAATAAGACATAAGACAAATCTAGACTTAGGGCCATTCTACAAACTACGCCTTAGAACTCTCATAAGAAACAAGGAGAATCTGAGAAATTACCCTAGACAAAAGGACCCTAAAGAGAAACAATGACTCATTTGTCTCCATGATTTATTACCATAAGAGCAAAGAGGCATTTTATATATATATATATATATATATATATATATATATATACATATACATATATATATATGTATTGAATGTATGTGTATATATGTGTACATGTATAAATATTTAATATGTAATATACATATTATTATATGTATATACTATATGTATTTTATATAAATATATCACATAATACATAAAATATTTTATATATGCATATGAATATAAACATATTTAGATATATATTTATTTGTGTTTTATATACATTTTATATTATATATTATACTTATATAATACATATAAATATAAATATTATTTGTATTTTATATAAACTTTTATATAATATATATACATATATGTGTGTGTGTATATATATGTATATATATATATATGTATATATATATATATATATATATATATATATATATATATATCATGGGGTAGGGATGGGAAAGAAGGTGTGTAGAGAATATGCCCAGTGTATAGATTACGTGAGTCTAAAAGTGTATATGTGAAACACAGTTCATGTACAATGACTATATATAATAAAACTTTAAAAAATTTTAAAATTTATTTATTTATATGTATTTTTTGGTTTGGTTTGGTTTTTGCCTGCATGCATGCATGCCTATGTCTGACCTGTGCAGCTGGTAAACATGGAGGTCAGAAAAAGTCACTGGCTCTCCTGGAACTGGAGTTACAGCTGGTTGCGAGCCACCGTGTGGCTTCTGGGACTCAAATCCAGGAGCTCTGAAAGAGGAATGCAAGCTCTTAACCGCTGAGTCATCTCTACCATCTCGCATAATGAAACTTTTGCAAAAATAAAAAATAAAAAAAAACTAATAAGAGGGGGAACCGGGTGTGGAGATTAAGGATGTACGACAGCTCTCTTTGTTATTTTTGCAATATTTATTTTAGGAACATGTAAAGTGCTCTAAAGAGTTTGATTTCTAAATTAAAGTATCAGGAAAAAAAAACAAACAGTAACACTGACTTAAACATGTATTGATTTTGGTTTCTCTGTAGTAATATATTTGTTTAGTTTATTTTCCAAATATGATAATTTCATTAGAGTCTGAAGATAAAATAAAATGAGTGCTCATTTATTCTTTCAAAGAGCAAATGTTTACTAGTGGTAGCAATTATAGCCAACCTTTATCAAGGGTTTATTATCAGCAGAAAATGTCCTTGGACCTTGGCAAACCCCATCTCAGTCAGTGCTTACCAGGACACGAACCGTTTTTCACACTGCCTGTTGTTGCGCTTGCTTGTTTATAGATGGGGAAACTGAGGCCGAGAGGAGCCAAGCACCTTGCCCACGGTCCTGTGCAAAGCGAAGGTGTGACTCTAAGCAGCCTCTCTGCTCTCTTCAGGCTTGGGTTTGTCTTTACCTCTTTTGGAGATTGAATCTAAGGCTGGATGAATGCTGACCACAAACTTCGCCACAGAACTCCATGCTGCACAGCCCCGTGATGTTAGATTCCCTAACCTAGCCTCAGTTTCAGAGGACAGCAAGGGAACTGCAGCCACTGCGTGGGTGGAAACGCAGTGAAAATCTGGGCGCTTCTGTGGTCAGTCTAGGTTGAGTAAGGTGTGAGCTTGGCATAAACGGCGCCAAGGAGGAAGGGCGTGCTTTAGTTCCGAGTTGGTTTGGGTTTTAGTCCATAGTCTTTGGCTATGTTGCTTATGGATTTGAAGAGATCCTAAGTATCACAGGGGAAGGAGGTGGATCTTTGCTGAATAACAAGGAGGGGAGCAGACAGAAGGAAATGACTCGGGGCAGATAGGAGTTCCCAAGTCATTCTCTCAGTGGACTATTCCCTCTGTTTAGACTCCTCCTCCTCCTCTTCCTCCTAAAATTCCCACCATCTTTCTTGAAGCTCCAGCTGGAGATACAAGCTTATGGAATACATTTCATATTCAAACCATAATTGTTGTGATGGTTGGGCGGCTCCAGAAAGACCACACCAGGCCAAACAGTTGCACACGAGGCTTATTGAGAGAGGAAAGGGCAAGGGGGCAGCAGAAAGAGAAATGGGGAAGAGGAGAGAGAGGGGTTGGGAGAGGGAGGGGAAGGGGAAGGGAGAGGGGAAGATGGAGGGGGAGGGGAGGGGGGAGAGGGAGAGGGTCCTTTATATATGGATGCTGACAAAAATAGGTGGGAGGTGAGCCAAGTGGATTCTGGGAATATGGTGGCTGTTGCCTTGGCAACAGATGTGCAGGTCAAGCCTGGCGCCTATGTGATATTACAGGTTTCAGAGGTCCTGATACCAACAATAATAAGGAAACAACGGAAGACTTCAGTGCTTGGATTTCTTCTTCATTTGAGCAATGCTTCCTCCCTTTAGAGCCCAGGCCCATTTCTAAGATGGAAGAAGAAAACTGAAAAAATTATGGAGGAGCACATAGATCAGACGCTTCCCCTGGATGCCCTGCCATCTTCTGCTATTCTGTTTTTGTCTGAACATGAGAGCAACTCAAAGAGTTAGTTCAGTGTTTCCTTTAACTTAAACATCTGCACATTGCTTCTCAGAGTGAAATAGGACTCCATGAGGAAAGAGGAGAGGGTGTCTTTAAGAGCGCCCCCCCCAACAAGTAACATTGGCTTCATAAAGGGATAGATATCGAGTTCCGACCGCAAGTCTGCACCATCCTTAAACTGCAAGATCACTGGCACAGAAATGCTCCGAGGACAGTCCGTGATCTTAAATCACAGTTAATCAGCCGAGACCACGTCACAATCTGGACTGGGCTGTAGTGATCATTACAGGGGAAAGAAAGTCACTGACACCCAGCAGGGGAGAAGCAAGCATACAGTCTTCCAGGAAGAAAGGGCACCCGATCTTAGCAGACACAAGAATTAGAGGCCCGTAGGACAGGGACATTCATTTCAGGTACTGAAACGAACTTGAGTGGTCTAGGTTAGCAGCTAACAGCAGCCTGGCGCGGAGGAGGCTCAGGACTTGTCTCCAAACAACACTTCCTTCAGCTCTCTTCCTTAGTCTGTCTTGTCTCGAGGCTCTCCCTCTGTCCATCCGGTCTGCTGAAGAATTCTCTGGCCACTTCCTCCAGAGACGCTCTTCTGCAGCGTATCCCTCCTTTATCTCTCAGCAGCTTATTAATCCAGAAGGGTTTGGAGAGTGCAGAAATAGCAGCCGTTTAACCTGTTTAGTTTCAGAGCACTCCATCAACCGGAAATTGTTTTCTTCTGAGTATAATTCCTGACATGACTTTCAGATGTTGAACCTTGGGATACCCTTATCTTATTCTCATTTTATTTCATGTTGTACCTTGTTAGCCATCAGGCATCTTCGCAGCCTGCCCCAGGGACCCAGTGATAGCGGGATACTCGTCACAAGCTCCCAAGATGCAATACATTTCTACTGTTGCCACAGCTGCAAGACCCGCTCCAGCGCGCATGCGCTACATTCCCTTATAAAAAAAACGTCAATCCCAACCTGGCGGTGGTGGCGAACGCCTTTAATCCCAGCACTTGGGAGGCAGAGGCAGGTGGATTTCTGAGTTCGAGGCTAGCCTGGTCTACAGAGTGAGTTCCAGGGCAACCAGGGCTACACAGAGAAACCCTGTCTTGAAAAACAAAAAACAAAAAAAAACCAAACAAACCGCCAGTCCCGCCTCTTTTTAGTATATGTGCTGCCGAAGCGAGCACCCCGCCTCTTTTTGTTCTCTTTTCTCCTTCACCCTCACCCTGAGGCAGCCTCTGTATACCCTCTCCCCAATAAACCTCCCATGTGAGATCTGTCACTCAATGCAGCTTTATGACATCTGCCGCTTATAATTAATTTTGCAATCTTAGTCATCTAAAACTAAGAACATTAGAGTAGGAATTGATTCTAATAGGTGTTGACATCCCTCAATCTTTTCTTTCTTCCTTTGATTCTTTGTTTCTTTTCTTTCTTCTTTTTCTCTTTTGGTTCTTTGACACAGGGTTTCTCTGTGTAGCCCTGGCTGTCCTGGAACTAGCTCTATAGACCAGGCTGGCCTTGAACTCAGGGATCTGAGTCTCTGCCTCCCAAGTGCTGAGATTAAAGGTGTTCACCACTACACTTGCCTTCAAAATTTTTCTATGATAAACCATGGTAGATGAATAAATTCATTGCTGTTGAATGTCTAATAAAAACTAGGGGTCCGTTAACATGCATTAAATGTTTCTGTTGTGACAGCAACTGGGAGATGTATCTCCTCCACCATTATTTAAGGCTATTCTGGTTACACCTTCTTGGCAGATCAGCTCCTGTTTCTGCTGTTGATTACTGTGACACTGGACATGTGGTGTGTCATTTTGTGGTTCCTGTTACTACATGATTGCAGAGAGATACTTATGTATACAGTCCCTCTGCCCGCTGAGGCCCCATCAACGGCAAAGAAAGTCTGTAATAGGAAAAATAAATTCGTTTTGTAGAAATTTTGAAACAACTGAATGTGATCCCTGGAAAGTTATTCTCATAGGCTGCTCCTCGCTGGGGGCAGGGGGGCGCATAGGAAGCCTCCCAGTGGCTTATTCTTTATTTATGATGCACTTTCTGCTTTTGCCTCACGCTGCGGCTCAGCCAGTAATCTTGTTTTGCAATGCAATATAGCCGGGAGCCCTGGGACCAGCTCTCTAATGCATTGGTTCTCCGACTGGAGCCCAAGAACTCCTGTGGGGCTCCACGGGAGCTCAAAGTTCTGAAAGCTGAAAATGTTATCTGGGGGAACACGCTAAGAGAAACTGGTAGAGGAGAGCCCGAGGGATAGGGAGGGGTGGAAAGAGGACAAGGCTAAAAATTATTTCTTGGTGTCAGGAAGCGTTCAGCATTCCACAGGAAGGCGGGAATGTGAATAGCATTGTAGGTGTTGGTAGCATTGTAGGTGTTAGAGCTCTGCAATTCATTCACGGGGAAATTAGTTTGAAAGTCACAAAGGTATCGCAAGTGTCTTTTGGGAGCAACGTAGTTAGGCATTTTAGGGCCTGTGTAGAGATGGGAAATGAAGGGAGGCTAGCGGTGGGTGTTGGGAGATCAGCAGGAAGAAGGCAGGAGATCACAGAGACTGAGACAGGCAAGTGCAGAGACAGGACAGTGCTGGCTGCTTTTCCTGTCAACTTGACCCAAGGTAGAGTCATCTGAGAGGAGGGAGCCTCAAATGGGAAAACACCTCCATAAGATCCAGCTGTAGACAGCTCTGTAGGGCATTTTTAAAAATTAGTTATTGATGGGAGAGGGCCCAGCCCACTATGGGTGGAACTTCACGTGGTCCTGGGTTCCCTAAGAAAGCAAGCCAGTGAGCAGCACCCCTCCATGGCCTCTGCATCAGCCCCTGCCTCCAGGTTTCTGCCCTGTGTGAGTTCTATCCTGACTTCCCTCAGTAATGAACTGATATATGGATGTATGAGTGAAATTAAGAACCCACTTCTCTCTGAATGAGTTTTGGACATGGCATTTTCACAGAGCAGTAGAACCCCTAAGTCAGACCACATTTCTATGAAAATTCCGTCATGAAGCCCCTTACATCATATACTCACCTAAAAAAGGAATTAATAAAAAAAAGTGCTTTAGGAATAGAGAACAAAAAGAGCAGTCATTCTATTAAGGTTATTGTGTGAGGGGATTTGCACAGGACTCAACCCTGGGTGGGGTGCTTTAAACTGCACATGATAGCTTCCTGGCTATCAGAAAGCTCTGTCTGGATCTTTTTATTTTCTCCTCATGGTGTCTGTTATATCAAACTGAAATGGTCTTTCCCTCGCTTTATTCATACATAATGTACAGGAATTAATATCTTAATATCTTCTATTCATATATATATATTTATGTATATATACTTTCTTTATGGAACTCAAATTAACTGAGTTTCACACTCATGTGCACACACATACACAAGCACACACGTGTGCATGCGTACATGCATAGTGATATACAGAAAACAAATCCGTGGAGTTGTCCTTTTTGTGTTTGTTCTTTGGATGTTTCTCAGTGTAGAATGGACTGCTATTTATTTGTCTCCCTCAGTTCAAATTAATAACACAAAGATAAATATATTATCTTGGTGGACCAGTCTGCCTCCATCTCAGTCTCGAAAGCCATCTTCTAGTCAAGATAAACTAGGTTGATTCCTGCTTATGATTAAACCCTTGTTCTGTAAAGCCTGGTCCATGCCCACTTGTAACCTGAACTACAAACGGTTCTGTATTACCTGTTCAACGAAAAGGCAGCTGTGTCTTTGTTTCAAAAAGTTTTATAACCATCTTGCAACCATACTTTTGTTTCAAGCGGGTTGTCCTGACTACCTTGTTACCTTGTTACAACCACCTTGCAGTCATGTCTCTCTGTTCTGGAGGTTCTTACTATTAACCTGTTGTGTTTATGCTCTGTTCCTGTAAACCCACCCGTTTTGCCCTCCAAATCCCCCAAGGAAACCCTCTACCCCTGAGTTATAAAATCCTTGATTTCCTCACACTGAATGCTGATTTCTTGATCAGCATTTTAGGGAGATTCAGCCTGTGTACATGACTAGAGAAGCTTGCTTCAATGAATTCTTTGCTTTAAGTAATTTGACCATGAAGATGATTTGGGTAGGTTTTCTTTCTCCTCACATCTTTGGGATTAACAGTCTTTACTTGGATACATCAGTGTTTAACAATTAAGGAGACATTAGTGGCTAGTTTGAAGCAGGTTAGTGTACTGTAAGCAATTTAAAAAAAAGTCAAATCACTTTGCATGGAAAGATGACTACTATTTTAATAGCCAGAGGGAGTGACAGATATCTTCAGGTATTGGAATGTATCTCCAGGATAGCCCACTCTCAGGCCTCATCATCAAGGGGAGAGAATCACAGCCTTTGCTACAGCTCTTTCATTCCATCTTTTAAATGTAATGAACCTTAACCTTTCGGTTTGTTTGGTTTTTTGCTTGTTTTCCCCCCTCCAGACAAACTTTCTCTGTATAGAGGAACCCCCTCTGTAGACCAGGCTGGCCTCAAACTCACAAAGATCTGACTGCCAGGATTAAAGGTTTGTGCCACCAATACCTGGCTAATGAACCTTCTGATAAATCTGTCACAACCCATATTTCTTTTTGGAGAGTGGTTGGACATCAGAATTAGATGCATGGAAAGGCGTTTGTGTCTTTTTAAGATCAGAAAGCAGATTCTCTGCTGATTAAACCAGCGCAGCCCGTCCTGTCTTTTCTTGCCTCCCTTATTTGTTTCCATGGTATGATCCAGAAAAGGGAGACGCTAGGTGCAGCAGCAGGAATTTCAATGAGAGTAAATCTGGTGGCTTGGCAAGCAGAGAGACTACCTGACTATACCTAACGAACTTGGAAACCCGAGCAGAAGAGCGAAGTAGACCCGAGCAGGGATTCAGTGCAGATTAAGACATCTGGAGGGAGGTATTAAGTGTTCAGCAGTCGGGCTAATGCGCAGCAGCTGTGAGGGAGCGGCCAGCGGTAACCGCTCGCGAGCTGCTTTAGTCTGGAGTGGCTCATGACGGCTAATTCCTTTTTGTCTCCAATTTTGAATTGGAGTGATAGATCATGTATCTCTCTAAGGAACTTTAGAATTCCAGGCATTTTGACAGAAGTGCGGGATGATTGATTACCTGACTGAGGAGGCCGTGGGCTGTCTGTGGACTCCCACATCTCAGGGGTTCTGTCTGCCTCTCCCACTGATTTCACATAGAGAAAGGAAGCTTTGCAAGGTCCCCCGTGTAAGGAGCCATTAATATGATAAGTTAGCAAACCATTTGGATACAGAATTGCAGGGATCTCAGCATCCTTCCTTAATATCGGTGTCATGTCCCTCTTTACTTAAAGATGGCCTCATGCGGACATCACACAGTAAGGCAGACTTGGTACCCAGGGTCCATGGTGTATATTGGAGGTGAAGAGTAACTCATTGCCAGTTCTTATCTTAATAAAAATTAGCCAGGCGTGGTGGCACACGCCTTTAATCCCAGCACTCTGGGAGGCAGAGGCAGGCAGATTTCTGAGTTTGAGGCCAGCCTGGTCTACAGAATGAGTTCCAGGACAGCCAGGGCTATATAGAGAAACCCTGTCTCAAAAAAAACCAAAAACCAAACCAAACCAAACCAAACAAACAAACAAACAAAAAAACAAAAAACCACCATAGAGTTTTGGAAATACTTACAAAGCATTGATACTTAGTTTGAAAGATTCTTATGTACCCGGTATCCAATTTATACCTCTTACATACTTATTTCATATGCCTGTACACGCAGAGTCACATAAACATTTCTTGGGTAAGACGGCATCATGAGCAGGAGAGGTGGAGAAGCCTCCCCAAGACCACACTGGTGTAGACCCATCTGTATGTGGGAAGGGCAGCAGAGGGTAATTCTAGTTAAGGAAGGTCCCAGTTTCCTGTGGACGAGCCTGGAGAAGTGTAATGTTCTCAAGGCAGCAGGCACTCAGTTACAGCTCCACTTTGGCTTCTGTAAATGTCCTAAAGCCATGGGCCTGCTCCAGCCACTCCTGACGAAGCCTGGAGAAATGAGTTACGCCTCAGCAGTAGCTGTGTACAGTAGTTCATCTCCAGCTTCACCCTGTAAAGACTGACTGCTCTCTCCAGCCCTGTACAGCTTACCTTACCTTGTAGGAGTTCGTTTTCTATCAGTCAGAATTAGAATATAGACTTCTGAATAGCATGAGCCACATTCGCGTGTACGACCCTATATGCTCTACTTAAAATATTTCCTAAAACATGATAGTCAATTAGTCGATAAACATATTACGGATACGTGGAGGAATGAGTAAAATGTGACACTTTTAAGTGCGGCTGAGAGAAAGCTGATACCATTTTCACAGTGTGAAAATTGACAGCATAAACCTGACATATTAGTAATTATCCATTTGTAGTTGAACGGCCACTCACACTGACATTTGTGCAATATTTTATTTTTATAATTGATGTGAAAATTAATATTAGGATAGAAAGTAAGCAGGAAAGGAATATAAAAGCCCAGGGAATGATTGTACATGATTGATGCCGGGACCTTTTCTCCGTCATAAAACTTAGGATGAACGCTCGGAGCCTGGGCAACCTTGTTTCTTTTCTCTCCTATGTAAACTCAGGGCCTGTGCAACCTTGTTTTGTTTCTTCTCTCATCATTCCAGAGATCAAGCCAAAAGCTTTATGTAGGATCACAGCTAATTAGCAGGGAAACAGGACCAGACTGAAGGAGATTTTTTTCCAGTCCAGTAATTTCCCTTTAGATCATCCTAGCTCACATTGCCACACTCAGTTTTAACGCTTCCTGGTGGAGGGTGTCTCGCATCTCAACATTCAACAGAATATTTCCAGGTATAAGACGTAACGTGGAGGTGAGGAATGCATGCTTCTCCCCAGCATTATTTAAAGCCCCCCGCCCTGAAGTCATGCACAATAAGCCCTTTATCCATGGTCACATCGCTCCTGGTGCCCGATTTCCCACACATGTGATTCCATTTCAAAAACACAATCTGAACCATTTTCATGGTCATGTCATGTTACAATGCTGCAAGTGACCCGTAAACAAAGCAAAGGCCCCGAACTGGACCCTTTGAGGAGACGCACATAAATCTAGGATACAGATTTAAATTTCTGGACTATTTCATCATTGCAACAGGTACTGCATCTCCAAGTATTTTTTTACTTAAATTCCTTGGGGGGGGGGTGGCGCAGAAATCAAAGCCATACCAGGTTAGCATTAAATGAGAAGTGAAATCAAAATATCTGGAAAACCTGATACTTCAAATGCTATGGGAAAGGCAATCTGTCTGAAAACTAATTTCTCCCAAGAATGAGCTGTAATTTTTTTCTTTCCAATCAGTGTGGGAATAATCTTGTGGGCTTCATGCCTGTGCTTTAATATTTTGGAATAAAATATAGGTGCTCATGCCAGATGTATGGAAAGACTATGCCAATTAAACTAAGAATTTTAATTAATGATTGAAATGGATATCTTATTTTTTTTCTTGTTCTGGAGGACAGTAAGCCTTTTAATTTTCTGTTGGGCCAAGTCGTAAGGTGCCGGCAAAGGACAGGAGGGCCAAACATCAGGTTGAGTGGTTTTTAGCTTTTCTTTTTTTTCTGAGTATCTTGGAACATTGGAAAAGGAAACAGAAAAAAAAATCAGAATGATAACGATGAAGAGAAGTCTTTATTTTCAACAGGGACCGAACCCAAGATGCACCAGAGATCCCTTCTGTCTGAACCTGCTGACTAATTTTGTAGCAAGTGTGTGTGTGTGTGTGTGTGTGTGTGTGTAAAACACTCTTTGCTGAAAGCAATTCACTCTTTTGTACAACCTGCTGTCCCACTGGCAACTACTTCCCAAGAGCAAAAGCATTCTTTTCTTTAAACTTTCGGAAGTCAGCCATAGTTCTGTCTTTGGGACGCCGTAGAGCAGGTCTCTCCCTTCACTTTAAATCTCACAATCTGCGGGATAGTCAAATGACTGTACCTCTCTACCCACCTAAATAGTGATGTCAATCAGAGTTGACACTATGAAGGGCAAAGCAGAGAGGTCAAGAGGTCTGTAGATGAGAGGAGGAGAAGTGCACACACACATACACACACACACACACACATACACACACACACACACACACACACACACACACACACACACACGTACCAAAAGCAAAAGATTGTGTTATAGTCCTGGGATGATGTGGGTCTGAAT
Organism: Apodemus agrarius; assembly: GCA_964023405.1. Classification (NCBI taxonomy): domain Eukaryota; kingdom Metazoa; phylum Chordata; class Mammalia; order Rodentia; family Muridae; genus Apodemus; species Apodemus agrarius. The sequence continues at coordinate 4,795,197 of OZ030026.1, forward strand.
TGAAATGTGGCCGTAAATGTGGGGAAGCTTATTTTCATTGTCCTTTTTGAGGGGTGACTTAGGATTGGTGTCTGGCTGGAGATGAATGAGGAGAAGGAAGGCACTCCAATGGGCTTACCTCAGCTTCCACAGAGACCACCGGATGGAGGCTTTCACTCTTTCTATGACTCAGATTATAGGGTGCTGGATCCGTTTAGCAGTGTGCATGTGAAGCTCCCATGTGCATTTGAACAGAGACTCCTTTAGACAGGATGGTATTGGGTCTGCAGTAGAGGAACAAACTTTGTCAGGCATATAGCTGTTTAGTTTGTATATAGCCCAAGAGCTCTGTGACATTGCTTGCCTAGTGGACTTAGCATCTGCAGTAGGATAAACCTCTGGTGTTTAAACTTCCATTGATGCCCCATGCTGCTTCATGGATTCCCCCAGTGCTCTCCCATTGACACTCTCAGTGCTGCTCCAATTGATGCTCCCAGTGCTGCTCCAATCGATGTCCCCAGAGCTGCTTCATTGATGTCCCCAGTGCTCTTCCATTGATGCCCCCAGTGCTCTCCCATTGATGCCCCCAGTGCTGCTCCAATTGGTGCCCCCCAGAGCTGTTCCCATTGATGCCCCTGGTGCTATCCCACTGATGTTCCCAGTGCTTCTCCCATTGATGACCCTAGGGCTCTCCCGTTGATGCCTCCAGCGCTCTGCAATCAATGCTGTGCTGTTCCCAGTGCCAGTGTCTAAGCTGTTCTCACCCCCCTTAGGGAACATTCTTACTATTCAGTATTTCTTTCTATAGGTCAGATTCTTGAAACCTCTTGGTAGCTGTACAGATCTGTCTGCATTTCCAACCTCTCTCTAACTTGCCACAGCCTCCATCTTCCTCTCCCCCATGAAGAGAGTATTTAAGCCTCAACCATGTGGCCCTTTATGAGTTCCACTTATGTATACTTGGTAAACAATTCCCATGATTCCTTGTACCTAGTAATACCTTTCGCCACTGCCTTTCTACTGTTAATCTGTCAAATATTAGTTCGAGAAAACTCAGTGTGATCTTGCCGCAGGAAGGTTGTCATTTTGAGTAAGACCTTGATGTCATTTTTCATCATAGTTTTATATCTGTCTCCTTTGGGGATTGTGTCATAAATGTAGACTCTAAGAGGACAGTGGGCATTTTGATCTGTTTTCTTGTGATTTGATTTGGGGTTATTTGGTGGAAATTTTGCTATACTAGACAACTTCAAATTCCTTGAGACTGAAGAAACAGGGAGACGTGTCCAGGAGCATACAGCAGACTCTCAGTTGACTTACTGACAGAGAGAGGTCAAGGGAACAGCAGGATGGGAGTCAGAGGAAAGGGATTACACAACAGTCCAAACTGGCTTTACACAGCTGCCTGTGTTTTATCCTCAGCCAGTACAGATGTTGTCGGGCATAGTCCTGGTGCTAAAGATCTCCAGGCCACTCTCTGCTTTTATTCACTTGTAGTGTCCTGGGAAAATATGGAGGAAAGAGGCCAGGACTACTCCACGGCAATTATGGAGATATCATTCAAGATGGCTGCAGCCAGGCTGGGTTCCATCTTGGACTTCTCGAGGGGCTGAAGACAAATGTTGTTCAAGAAACAGTTGAGTATAAATAATCTATTGACACACTTAAAGTTATTCTGCAATTATTTGTCCTGGAGGTTTTCATTTTGTTTTTTCTCGTTGATCTTGTTTTGTTTTGGTTTGGTTTTGTAGCAAGATGACTTGTATAACAGGCTGGCCTCAAACTCCCTGTGTAGCCAAGGGTAGCCCTAAATTTCTTCCTGGTGGTCCTGCTTCTGCCTCCCATGCTGTGGTTACATGATGCTGGGGATGGATCCAGAGTTTTGTGCCTCTTACGTGAGCATTTTACCAACTGAGCTATGATTTCAGCCCAAAGCAGTACCCTTTTAGGAAAACAGTGTACCTTTTTCAATTGCTTGGATTCGGGGCTTTGTTATGTAGTCCAGATTGCCTCAAGGTCACAGGACTCCACTTTCCTCAGTCTCCTGAACACTAAGGTAACAGACTAGTGTCACCATTGCTGGCTAAAAACAGTTTTGAAAATTCAAATCCTTCCTAATGTCTGATACTACTACCGCCTCCCTTAAACTAAGAACATTTATAACTAGGTATTATAAAATGTTAGACACTCTAGGACTGAATGTTATTTCTTTTAATTTTGTAATAAAAAGAAAATCTTTATTAAATGATGTGTCTATAATGTCTCTAGTGAAAGAGAACTTAGCTGCTGTTTGGAAACATTAACCACTGATTAATGGCTGAATAATTATTATCCATTTATTCTAGGACAGGGGGATATTGAAGAACTTTTACTCCTGAGGGAAATAAACTGTAAAACTTAGTGTATGTGCCAGCCTCTCTCTCTCTCTCTCTCTCTCTCTCTCTCTCTCTCTCTCTCTCTCTCTCTTTCTCACACACATATACACATGCATACACACAAGCGCACACATACACATGCACACACACAAGCATGAATACACAGACACACAAGCACACATACACATGTACACACACACTTGCGCATTTATAAACAGACACACACAAGCACACACATAAACACAAGCACACATATACACATGCATTCTGTTGAGTTCCATAGCTATCTGTAGCTACTCCGGACTAGCTCTGCAATAGAAAACTATGGGATGGATGGGGAAAGCAGTGCAAAAGAATGAGGTCAAGGAGACATTGCCTTTCAAGACCCAATTTTAATAAAATGTAACCCAATATATAATCTGAAAGATTCCCTCCCCCCAGGTATGAGGTGGAGTCTTGGGGTGAAGTCTCAAGAGGGATCTTTGCTGGCTCCAGACTCAGCAGGTGGTGTCAGCTCGCCTGCTGAAGGTTGAGAATTGCGGATCCAGGAAGCTTCCCTGGCTTCCAGGTGTGGCTGGGTTGTTCTAAATAGAACAAAGGCCAGGAAATTCATGGGCTGAGGATAGAGCCAGCAGCGGCCTAACCGCCTAGCTAGAATGCTGGAGTGGGGGAAAGGGGCAGCATACATACAACACACAAGCACACATACATATGCACATATACACACTTTTACATACAAAACACATACACAAACACACAAGCACAAACAAGTACACACAGAAATGCACACACAAGCACACATGCACACAAACACACACAAGCATACACACAAATGCACATACACACAAACACATATACACACATAAGCACACACTTGTACATCATATATATGCACACACAAAAGCACACATACACACAAGTACACACACAAGCACATACATGCACACATACACATGTATACACACATACACATGCATACACACACATGCACACATATACACACTAGCACACACACACATGCATGCTGGTCCCATTGCCTGCCACACTTACATGTGAGCCGGTCATCAATGTTATGGAATTAAAAAGTAGGTCCTCTAGGACTGATTAAAGTCCTCATGGTTGAAACTCACAAGTATAAAAAGACTAAAGAGAAATCCCTAAGCTCTTTGGTCTTTCCAATTCTTGCTATTTGAGAGCATTGTGTTTGAGATAACATCTGAGAAGCAGAGAGGAACTCTCACAAGACAGTGAACCTACCAAAATCTCATCGTAGATCTCCGTCCTCCAGGATGATTAGAATGTGTGGTGGCGCACGCCTGTAATCCCAGCATTTGGGAGGCAGAGGCAGGCGGATTTCTGAGTTCAAGGCCAGCCTGGTCTACAGAGTGAGTTCCAGGACAGCCAGGGCTACACAGAGAAACCCTGTCTCGAAAAACCAAAAAAAAAAAAAAAAAAAAAATGCATTCCTACTCTTAAAAAATTTTTTTTGTTGTTTTTTTTCGAGACAGGGTTTCTCTGTGTGTAGTGCTGGCTATCCTGGAACTCACTCTGCAGACCAGGCTGGCCTCAAACTCAGAAATCTGCCTGCCTCTGCCTCCCAAGTGCTGGGATTACAGGCATGCGCCACCACGCCCGGCATGCTACTCTTAAAATTATCCAATCTCAGGTGTTTGGTTATAGCATCAAAATAAGGTAAAATAACACATTCATGTAATTCATTATACCTATATGTTATCTATCTATCTATCTATCTATCTATCTATCTATCATCTATTATTAATAATATAGAATCCTAGTCACTGAGATACTACTTTTGGTTCGTATAAAGAGTGCTTACAGCACCTTAAGTCCTCATTCCTCTCAGATATTCTGCTTCAGGCAAATCATACACGAGCAGTATCCGGATGAAGACCTCCAAAGGTACACAACGAGAATCAAATTATCACTCGGAGAAAAAAATCTGACAAAGGTAAAGTTTTTGTAAAATCCCTAATGGGCATTTTCTCCATCTTTATAAATTTGCAAGACTAAGCCAAATTAACTATAGTATTAGTAGAATCGAATACATAGTCACACAGTCAATATTAAATGTACAACTCGAATGTAGACATCTCATGATAGAAATCAGTTCCAATCCCATTTACTTTTCGGAACCACTGGTGAAGATGTTAAAAGTTCGGTGACTCCATTGCATTTATCATTGTTTCTTATTTTGGGAAAGTCTCCTAATTGTGGTGACTCAGTTGTACCTTCTGAAGTAGGAATAATAACTGTCTTGGGGATACCAAGAGGATGCGGTCTGGGTCTTAAATGCCCCCCAAGCCTGTATTTGAATAGTTCAGTTTTCAATCTGTGGGTCTCTGGGGAGGTGGTGTGACTTATAAAAGATGGTCCTAGTGGAAAGAGCTCACTGGTTATTCTTCCTGTCCCTTTCTTCTCTCTCCTATTACTTCTGAAATACCATGGGATGAGTAGTACCAATGGTCACACTTTCTTTCTTTCTTTCTTTCTTTCTTTCTTTCTTTCTTCCTTCCTTCCTTCCTTCCTTCCTCCCTCCCTCCCTCCCTCCCTCCCTCTCTTTCTTTCTTTCTTTCTTTCTTTCTTTCTTTCTTTCTTTCTTTCTTTCTTTCTTTCTGGCTAAGGTGTGTTGACTTCTTTCAGGCCCCAAAACAACAGAACCAAATGACTAAAGACCCAAACATCTTCAATCGATGATCAAAAGTAAAACGTTCTGCTTTCAGATGAGCTATCTCCATGTGTGTCACAGCTGTGGAAAGATGACTCACACAGAGGACTGACTGGAGTTAGTGGATGCAGGGAGTGCTTGCTGTTATCACTTACACACACACACACACACACACACACACACACACACACAGGATGCATTTTGTTTGTGGGGAGTCTGGTCTGACTCTCTGTGTGGATTTACTCCAGAGTTCCTCATTCTGGCACAGAATGGGTTAAACAGAGGGAGACACACAGAGTGCTTGCTGCAGCTGCATAACTGCGCTTGCATCAGCCTTGGGTTCCAGGACGGCCTTGGAGGAGCAAGCTGGATGAAGCAGCGTGAAGCCAGGCTCTGAGACTGTGAACAAATCTCTCCTAATTGTTCCAGGGCGGTCTCAGCCCTGTTGCCTCTCTTGCAGTCTTCTGAAACATGTAGTGGTTACCGAGCTATATAGTGTTTTAAAATTATTTATGTTTGCAGTACTATATAGCTATTTTATATATATTTACAATACTGTATTGTAAATATGTAGTGTACTACTACACTCTAAGAATAAACCCACAAGGAGAGTCAGACTAGATCCCCCAAAACAAAGATGCATCCTGGATGTACAGGCAATAACAGCAAACACTGCTTGCCCCAGCTCATGGTCCGGGCCACCGTCCCAGCCACCGGCGTTTTAGCCTGCAAGCACTAACTTCATCCATCCTCTGTGTTTCCGTGTTGAATGTCATCTTTCCACAGCTGTGACCACATCCAAGATAGCTCACTTGAAGGCAGAAAGTTTTATTTTGCTCATTGATTGGAGAGGTTTGGGTCCTTAGAAAATGCAAGCATATGTTTATATTTATCTCCAAATTTAGATCTAGAACTTTAAAAGTCTGATGACAGACTCAGGGTCATCCTGGACCTAGGTGCGGTTTCTCTGATTCAGTGACAAACTCTGTAGACAGCAATGCTGGACTTGTGTAGCAGATACCTCTGTGGCTGGAAAACTGAGGATCACAGGACCTCTTTTTTCAGGAGTGTTTAGCGCTGGGAGCTTTTTCACAGCTGGAAGCGGTTGTTTCACTAAACAAATGACCCTCAGTGCCTCTTCACTGTGGGGAGGAAGAATCTGAACGAAATTGTGCAGCTGTTTAAAGTCTACCTCAAATTATGGCGCAAAGGTTTGTCTGATATCATTTAGAGTGGTTATGCGACGAGACAATCGTTAGTGTGTTTGTCATATGCACATCTACCCCTGTAAAGAACACCTGACAGGCGCTTCCATTGTATCGAGCATAACACTGACCTCGTCAGCAGAGGGCGCTAGAGGGACATTGCAGATTAGAAGGAGTATCTTTGTGCTTCCTACTTGCTACCAGGGTACTACTTCCTGCTTCATGTTCCGCATAGTTTCAACCTACCATTGCCTCGCTGTGCAATGCCTTACTCTCTCAGTACACTCCACTGTAGAGAATATCTTGCGTGCTGTATGGATACATCAACTGTCAATTAAAAAACCCACGGCCTATCGGAAAGGGGAGAATAGAAAAAGGGACATCCGGGAGTCAGAAAGGATTCTGGGATAGAGTCACCTGAGAAGGTGGGGGGCGGGGGAGGGGAGAGGGGTGAGCAGAGGCAACCAGTCACATGGCAAAATGCAGATTAGTATAAATGGGTTATTCTAAACTATTAGCTAGTCAGGGTCCGAGCTTAGCTATATGGCTTAGATGTTTGTAAATGCATTTTGAGTCTGAGTCGTTATTTCGGGGACCTTGGGGTGGGAGGAAAACGGCACGTTATCCCCCTCCTGCTCCTCTTGCCCCCTTGAGAAGATGGATCCTCTGGCCTGGACAAGACAGGCACCTTATCATCCGCCCCAGCACCTTTTCTGTAGCACCCTGAGGTCCGGCCTCACTTTCCCAGACTCTTCCGCCATCCCCTCTTATGCTCTCTGAGCTGTAGAGCCTTGCTTTAAAAAGAAGGTCCTTGACCATGATCAAGGTCTGTGACTATCTACTATCTGGTCTCTTACAGAATAAAGTTTACTGGCCTCTGTTTTAGAGTTCCCCCTCTATTACAAACTTGCTCCATTGCTACAAACTACACAGCGTTTGTTTATTGTGAAATGAAATTTATCAGCTCAGATTGTAAAGTCATTCCTGTCTCCTGACTGGTCCATGCTGTGTGCTCTAACTACACACTACAATCCAAAGAACCGGTACCGGTTTAGTTTGCAAAAGCATCAGCAAGTTTTCTGTTTCCATATGCAAAATCTCCAAGAACAAGGAAGTTGTGTGGGTCTGGCTGGCTATACTGCTTATTATGTGGGGGGGAAAAAAGGAACGGGGGGGGTTGCTAATCTTAATTATTTAGACAAACCATCTCACCACATCCACACCATTTCCATTTGTTGCACTTGAGTGTAATCCAGATGCCTACTATATAATAGGATTTTAATAACTGATTTTGAATAAATAAATTGATCAGTATGTACATGGCTCTAAGAAAATATGAAAACAGACCATACAGCGGTTTCCTCTGAACAGGAAGAAATGAAGTAATAAAATGGCAATTAAGCAAGGGACATTTTCCCTCTCAAATATTTACTCAGATCCCATGAAAACTATAAGAAAAGTACAAAGAAAAGAGATGTGTCTGTGAATACATTATCTTAAGCTATATATGCAAATGGGGTGGAAAACGCAACAAAAAATAATTTCCTCCTGGAACATTCTGATAATGGAGCCAGGCACTGCATTTTCAGCTTGCATTAGCTGGGCAGAGCCCAGAGCTGTTTGCATGAGAGAACCCAGCCATACAGGGGCGCACGCTGGGTTCACTTCAATAAGCAGCTGTGGACCGAGGTCAGTTCTTGTTTTATTTAGCATTGTTCCTTCATTCTGAGATCACACTCAGCTAATTACTTGCAGGAGCAGCGCTCATTAAGGAGAATAACTCATTTACACGGAGGAAGTCTGCAGACCGCCCTTTCGCCTTTACCCCCGCCTTTATTTTTCTCTGATTGGGGACTGGAATGTACAAAAATGCAATTAAGGCACTTCAAATTCTGATTTCTTGTTTCCCAAACATCCAAACGTTTTTGTGGACAGAAATTAGCTTCCTCCGAGTGTTTCAAACGAAAATTTTATTCTCTTTACAGGGCCTGCGCTATGCGTTCATGGCATCCGTGTCTTGCACACAGAGCGCTCTGCGATAGTGAGCATGCGCGAGTCCCTCCGGCTGTTCCTCATCCCAGGGTGGAAAGCTTTGGATGGCACGGTGATATTTTCTCTACTGTTTACGAAAGCAGAAAAGAATTTCACACTTTTTGAGCACTGAAGCTATTTGAGCACCTTGGAAGCCACCCATAAGCCATTCTAAACAAGCCAACCGGCCTACGGGAAACCAAAATACCCGTTAGCGCCTTTTGCTTTCACAAAGGGCGAAGTTTTCTTAAATGCACCAAATGAATTTAAAGAATGCTTTTTCTTTCTAGGCCTTCATACAATGTCTGAAATGTAGGTCACAGAACGGTAAGAAAAGAAAATAAATTTCTTTTGTCGATGTAGTAATGCTTAGCCCCCAACTGCAATCTTATGGAAAAAAATGCATAATGTCAATTAATTAGTGTATTTTGTTGAACTCCAAGGTTAGTGGTTCTCATCTCAAGCTTGCTTGTATGTTGGGAATTAATCTTAAGATGAAACAGAGTGATGATGTCCCTATCCTTGGACTTTGGGTATCTTGTTTAGTATATGGATAAGCCGTAGGGATTTAGAAAACTCTTCAGGAGGTTGGATTCTGCAGACAAGTTGGGGGACCATTGACTCAGCTCTGAGCATAAGTCATCAATACCCTAGAGAGGCCCCAGGTCATGGTGATGGCTACAACATTGGAAGCTAGTCCTCTAGCCTCTTTAACAGGGTCTATGATGACCCTACAGAACTATGTTCTAGACCCTTAAGAGGAGGACATTGCCCCACTGGTGCTGGTATCACTGGGTGAGCAGGCAACCTTCCTTGAGTGTCTTAGTCACTGTCTACTGCTATGAGAAGACACCAGGACCAAGGCAATTTATAGAAGAAAGCATTGGGATGTGTTTACCATTTCAGTGGGTTGAGAGTGTGGGAACAGGCAGGCATGACAATGGGGCAGGAGCTGAGAGTTTATATCTTAAACTTGTAGATAAGATATATTGTATCTTATCTACAAGACAGAGGCAGACAGAGACAGAGAGACACTGGGCCTGTTAAGGGTTTCTGAAATTTCAAAGCACACTGTCAAAGACAACACCTCTGTAAATGCTGCTTGTATTTCCTCAGAAGAAGGGATGAGATGTGAGCTGTACCCAAGCTGTATGAATACATGGCTTGGGCTGAGCCCAGAGCATTTCCTTCTCTGTTCTAATTATCTTGAGGCCTAAGTCTGGAAGCTTCTAGCCTCCATCCAATCTGATCTTCCAAGCTGACTGCTTCAATCTGGCGTCTCTCAGCTTCTGACTGAATTGCTCTGCCTGGCCTCATACTAACTTTGGCAGTTTGTTCTAATCTTCTGGATTCTTTTTATTCTCTGGCTCATTCTGTTTTCATCTGTGTCTAGCTTGTTCTTTCTATAACCTGTCTCTGTAGAGCTGTCCCAGTACAACTGCCATACACACAAGCACACCACCACCCATTTCGTTCTCTCTTGTGGCTCTTAAGTAGCCTCTCTTCTTCTGCTGTTCTTGTATGAGTTGGGCGTATTGTATCTCTGACTTATTCTGTAAAATCTTTCTCTGATGCATCACTTTGTCTGCCCCTCAATTAGAAGTCACTTTCAACATGGCTGCTTCCTTTTACAAGTTAAATTTACCTTCATTATTAAGGATTAAAGGTGTTTACCAAGGGTGTGTCTATATTCCAGCCAGATCTTAATGTAATCCAGGATGTGTCTATATTTGAGCTGGATCATATGTTTGGATGTGATTCCTCGCTAGAGCAGCCAGTTGTTAGATGAAAATTCTTCTACAGGTCATACCTCCTAATCCATCCCAAAACAGTTCCATTAATGAGGAATCAAACATAGAATGAAATATATAAGCCCACTGGGACCATTCTCATTCAAATCACCACACAGTGAAAGGAAATAAGAGGTATGCTTAGCCATGAGAGCCAGTTATAGCTGCCCAGGAGAAAAGTAATACTGGAAAGACTAAAGAAATGGAGGAGGAGGAGGAGGCCATCTTTGTCTTTCTTTTTTCCTCTCTGTCAGTCTTGCTCTGAGATCCGTAAGTATAGAACCCAGTATCTCTTGTATGAAACAGGATTTGTGTTTGACAGAATTCTGAAATACTTGTTGCCTTATTCAGGGTTTCTATCCCTACACAGACATCATGATCAAGAAGCAAGTTGGGGAGGAAAGGGTTTATTCAGCTTACATTTCCAAATTGTTCTCCATCATCAAAGGAAGTCAGGACTGGAACTCAAGCAGGCCAGGAAGCAGGAGCTGATGCAGAGGCCATGGATGGACGTTTCTTACTGGCTTGCTTCCCCTGGCTTGGTCAGCTTGCTTTCTTATAGAACCCAAGACCACCAGCCAAGGAATGGCACCACACACAGTGGGTCCTCCCCCTTGATCACTAATTGAGAAAATGTCCCACAGCTGGATCTCATGGAGGCATTTCCTTACTTGAAGTTCCTTTCTCTGTGATAACTCCAACTTGGGTCAAGTTGACACACAAAACCAGCCAGTATACTTGCCTATGTTATATAATGAGAAATACTAGAGACAGAGGGCACAGTCTCAACACAAAGTTTGTTTAATTGTGGTACACATCTCATACACATAGCCTTAACAGTTTTTAGTGTGCCTTGTTTTTGGCCGCAGCATGTCAAACCTGGGAAAGCATGAGCTTTTCCACTTGCAGGTCCTCATGGTGTTGCTGCTGCTCTTTCAGATTTTGGAGGCTGTTGAATTCCTGTTTTGTAGGATATAACTGACCCAAAGAAATATAACATGTTGCGTACCAAACTCAGCCAGACCTTCAGGTGCGTAGTGCAGCAGAGGAGCCCTGGGATGCAGGGAAGACATTGGTATCAAAAATAAACTTTGTTCAGGTGGTTCAATAGGTAGAGGGATTTCAAACATGTATCAGGTCCTGGGTTCAATACCAGTACTCTCTACTCTGTGCACGTGGCCCAGGGGGACCAGAGGCTCAAGGTCATGGTCAAGGACACAGCTATCTGGAGGACAACCTGAAACACATGGTGTCTTACCTCAAAATTAAATGTGTGAGTGTGTCTGTGTGTCTGTCTGTATGTCTCTCTCTCTCTCTCTCTCTGTGTGTGTGTGTGTGTGTGTGTGTGTGTGTGAGAGAGAGAGAGAGAGAGAAAGAGAGAGAGAGAGAGAGAGAGAGAGAGAGAGAGAGAGAATTTTTCTAGGGACTAGAGAGGTGGCTCAGCTGGTAAAGCCACTTATAGTCAAGTCTGGTGACCTGAGTTTGATCCCCAGAACCCATATGGAAGAAGGAGAGTTGTCCTCTACTCTCCATAGGCACACCATACAATCAATCAATCAATCAATCAATCATGAATCCATAACTCAGAATTTTGCATATCTAATTAGTTTTAACAAGTAGCATTTCATAGATCTTGTGAACACTATTGTTCATTCATCCTAGGAGTAGGTGTGAAAACGACAGCAGGAGGCAATGTGGGTGATCCCTGAAGGCTTTATTTATTTATAGTATTTAATTTTGCATTTGTTGTTATGTTTTATATGCATGTGTGTCTGCCCACCACGAGTATGCAGTGTCTACACAGGCCAGAAGAGGGAATGAGATACCCCTAGGATTGGAAATACAGAATGTGTGAGCCACCATGTGGGTGGTGGGAATGGAACCCAGGTCTCTGGAAGATTAATCAGTCCTTTTAATCTCCAGTCCTGCACTAAATTGTTTCCATTTTTGTGATTATAATCTTTTAAAAATTATTTTTTAATTGTTGTATAACTACAAAATCTCCCCCTCCCTTTCTCCCTCTTTAAACCTCCCATATATCCTCCGTAAATCTTCAAATTCATGGCCTCTTTGTTTCATTAATTGTTATTGCATACACATATTTACATACAGATACAAATGTATTTCTAAATATATCCCACTAGGTCCCATATAACATTACTTGCATATATGTTTTTGGACTGGACATTAACATGGAACAGCATCTGATGTGCTATTTCTCTGGTGAGGATTACTTCTTCTCTCCCAGCATTCTTCAATTGCCTATAGTTCTCTGTGTAGGATACAATCCCTAACACCAATCTGCTAACATTTGTCCTTATACCCACAGGTAGCCTTTGCTCCCCATCAAGAAAACAGATATTATATAAATTAGGTAATATATAAATTAGACGTTATATAATTTTATAAAATGATCAAGCTCGCACAACTAATACATTACGGACAGCACCATGTTTGCGGTTCATTGGCTGTGATATCTGTCTTCTTTCTTTTTGTTAACATTACCACAAGCTTGTATTCTTAAGTGTTCCTTTGATCATTTACTTAGTTTAGCATACAAAGTATTGGATTTCATCACAATGCCTTCATAAATAATATGAATAGCTAAACCTTGTCCTCATTAGCTCCCTCCTCCCCACCTCTCCAGCATCTCCTCCTTCTCTCGTAGTCCCCCTCTTCCTTCCTGTCAGGTATTTTCTGTCTCCCCAACTACCTTGAGAATGGTCCCTCCCAGCTGTAGGGGTTTGCATCCCCACAGGAAGAGCAACAATATCAACCAACCAGACCACCCAGAGCTCCTGGGGACTAAACCACCAACCAAAGAGTACACATGGAGGGACCCATGACTCCGGCCACATATGTAGCAGAGGATGGCCTTATCTGGCATCAGTGGGAGGAGAGGCCCTTGGTCCTGTAAAGGCTTGATGTCCCAGTGTAGGGGAATGCAAGGGAGGTGAGGTAGGAATGGGGATGGGGTAGGAAAGCACCCTCATAGAAGCAGAGGGGAGGAGAGTAGATTAGGGGGTTTGCAGAGAGGAAACCTTGAAAGGGGAGACAGCATTTGAAATGTAAATAAATAAAATAACCAATAAAAAAGTATGCTTCCTCTCCTCTCAGGATACCCTGCCTGCAGCACCCTCCCAATAAACACACACATACACACACACACACACACACACACACACACACACGTATAAGAGAAAACATGTGGTGTTTGTCTTTTTGCATTTGGATCATTTATTGATTTTTGGTTGCTCTGTTTTCTTGGACCTACATCCCTGGATTTTTTGTTAAGCCCAAGACATCTATTATCACAAATGATCTTAAAATAGCACACACAATAAAAATGAGTAGAAAACGTGTGCTTATTTTTAAAAAGCATTAAAATAAAAATGTATAGAAGTAAAACATGTAATAAAAACAATATATTTGGAACAAATTTGCAGCATGTATTAAAATTTCGCTTTAATATTTAATGGGTTTATATATACATAATTGCCAACAGATAAAGTAGTGAAGGCTCGGCATGATGAATCAAAGGAAAATTACATGGGAATATTGAGATTATCAGAAAATGTTTGCTGTTAATTTAACCAAGATCATGAAGTAGAAAGAACTAGCACTTCTGAGAGCTGTATACAGTCACAAACTGGAGGGTCTGGGGAGCTAGCACCGTGCTTAGTGAAGTGTTTCTGGGAACTGAAGGCAAAGGCTCAGATCCTTAGAACCCCTGAGGGCTGCACACAGTTGGTGGCCACCTGCAACCCCCAATATTGGAGACTGGGGATCCCTGGGGGGCGGGGCCGGCTGGTAGCCAGCGAGCCATGCTCCCAGACTCAATTCCACAATCCTGTGGCCAATAGTCATGTGGGGTGGGGCCAGGTCCCTAGTGTCCCGGCTGGACCCCACCCCCACAGTCGCCTGGCAACAGCCGGGTG